>CM035152.1:65891095-66291095 GCA_020205615.1 Panax quinquefolius | reverse complement strand
GTGACCCTTGGAGGGGCAAAATAGTCAATTTGCAGCCTTAACATCACATCAATGTCGTCTCAACACAATTCAACTCAAACTACTTGTTACCTCCTTTTTAATCTTAACAAAAAAACTCTAACTCATGCAAGCATACATGGGTCAACAAGTAGTACAGAGTAAGAAAAGTATCGATCCACGGAGAAAGGTTTTAAAATTAAATTATTACACATCAATCGTATCTCTCTTTATATGCTTAAACGAATACTCACAATTTTAAAGTAATCTAAACTCAAATAATAAATAAAAGAATAATATTAGAATAAAGAATCTAATTTGGAAAGAATGGGATTCTAACTTCATTTCATAATTCATCTAAATATTACTATCATGCAAGATTATACATTTATCATCGAAAATTAGTCAAGAGCACAAAAGTAGACATAACCATTTTTCAGTGTATTATGACTTGCTTGCATAACCTCCACATGCAATAGAAATCATGTAATCTTTAATATTACCAAAATCACTATATTTCTATGTGAAATTGCAGCAATAATGAATTGAAACACAGGCTCTTATATTACTACACACGGTGAAACAGTATATTTCTATCTGGTTCACAAAATATAAAGCTAAACATTTCAGCCTCATAAATGCATGTTATCATGATTATAACCATACTCATATGTAATTTTCCAATTCCATATAAGTATACAAAATGAATGGTGATCAAACATTCATGCAATATAATCAATCATTATAGATATTCCAATGATAAACGAACAATCAAGCAATCAGGCAACTAATTATAGACTAGATATAAAAATCCGTTAGAATCCCATAATGGAGTTTAGTTCATTTATGAACCAAAAACCATTATGGGATTATAGTAACACATGGAAAGTAAATTTCACAACTGAGAGAAAATATAGAATTGATCAAAACCAATTGCAGAATTCATTCCCAAGTGCTGTTCAAATCTCCAATAATTTACAGCAAAATGAAATGATTAATTATTTAATGACTGAATTCAAAAGAAGATGTAGAAAATCTTAATTTATTCTCAAATCCTTTCTAGAACTAGTACAAAGCTTAGAACCCTAACTCCCTTATAAAAAACTGATCAAAACAAACATAATCCACGTCTGGTACCAACCAGAAAAGTTTAGATAAGCATAAGTCCTTCAAATTTCAAATTTAAAATTAAGACAACAAACAGCTTAAGATGACTTTCATGACCGCGTGCGAGGTCCCAAGATAAAACGCATCTTGTGGCGCAAGACACGAAGTTTTAAGCTTCGTTTACGGTGATGGCGCCAAGCGGCACGAAATCTAGCTTGTTCCGGTGCACGGCTTCTGTGTTCTGCATACGGATGTTCTGCTACTGCTTGTTATTGGTCCTTCAACAATGCTCAGCTCCTTGTTTACACATGTTCCACTCGCTATGCCTTTGCTAGCTCATACCACTTTGCCAATGCCAACCTATTCCATTTCCTGCATTTCCATACCAGAGGAGTTCTAATTACGAATATTGCAAAATAAATATAAAATGCAACTAAAAACATACTAAAATCTACTTAAGATGAGCATAATTATCGTGAGTTGATATCCAATAAGTAGGTATAAAACCTACTTATCAAATACCCCAAATCCTAAACTATTGCTTGCCCTCAAGCAATGCATACGATATTAAAGAATGAAATGCAACTACATGTCATGCAACTAGATTACGATGCAAATGAGTCCCACATTTTTCCAGCTAGAATAGAATTCCAGTCCAATATGCCTCAACAAATTATCTAGATTCAAGAATACAAATTCAAACTAAGCTATAGACATAATATCATACACTCAAATAACCCATACTTGCTATAAAGATGTTGTGTGTGTGTGTTGTGTTCACCAAAACTTGCCTAAAGCAAAGAATACACATGCTAAACAGCTCAAAATAGAAAATTACAGTCTAAATCAAGATCCATGTATACTAATGCAACAAAGACTACTTTAACATATCAATACAAACTAAGGTTCAACAATGGGTTTAAATTGCTTTATTTTTACTCACGAGGGCGATTTTTCCTCTTTCCCATGGTGTTCATTGCTATATTTTTTTATACAGCGAGTGCATTTTACGCTCCATCTCGCCCCTTCCAAGGAGTCAATAATTCAGCTCAAGAACGTTTCAAGATAAATTTTCTCTTTTTTTTATACACTAAGCATATCCATGTGTTCCCAAAGCTTGATTATCAATGTTTTCATAGTCTAAGTCCATTTTCCACATAATTCTATTTTTAAAAACAACATTTCCTATCAAGTAATAAAACACATAACTCTTATGCCTACAAGTATTTGTGAACACGTTAGTGCAAACTGAAAGCATTAAAACAGTATCCATGGATTACATCATGTAAAACATTATATCTAACCTCATGTTATCCATTATACTCAACAATCCTTCAAAATTCAATTTCATCATTGACTAGACTTAAACTCCACTAAGTTAGAAATGCGAGACATGCAACATGCAACATGCAACTAAACATATACTAACACATATAATAATGACTAAAAACAGAAAAAAAAATTATAGTTACTAACTAACACATAAACATACAAAATAAACATGTAAAATTTAAACTAACATGCAAACACTACATAAACATACAAAATAAACATGTAAAATTTAAACTAACATGCAAACACTACACGAAACTAACAATACTACCCAATACCCCAAAACTTAAAGTATTTATTGTCCCAATGAATGAAGGTATAGGGTTAGAAGAACTCCCCTATTGATCAGCTGCACCACCCTCTTCGGGTGGCGAATCCGGTGGTGGAAATGGCACGGTTGTCCCAAATTACGGCCACTCGAGCATAGTCCCTTGCGGCGCAAATGCCTCCTCTAGCGACCTTGTCAAACCTATAGCAAATGCTGCAAAATTATCGTACATAGTGTGGACCTTCCACTCCAACCTTTAGAGCTAACACGTAATTAGATTTTACCTATAGTGTTAAACCTATAGCAAATGCTTATATTCATGTTTCTTAATTACTTTTCATACATTTTATGTTATTCTGTAGGCTATGACATGACATTGGCATGAAAAAGCAAGGAAAAGCAATTCAGACATCTTTTGGACTAAAATACGCTAGAAAATGCAAGAAGAGGATATTAAAGGACCTTTAACACCAGGTTGGATGCATGTTCTTGGCTTGGAACTTAGATTTTATTATAGATCTACTTCTTAGCTTTCCTAAATATCTTGAATCATCCCAATCAGAGCCCGGATGCAAGAGTTATGGCCATTTTATCAACAAAGATCAAAACTAAGAGTTGTCATGCTTGCCATTTACAAAGCATCTACTTCAAGCCCGATTTCTACCTTTACCCATCCCGAATCTGTCAAATCTCAAAAAAATGAAAGTTGTAGATCTCGTCGATATCTTCAATTTGATAGATGGTAGGACTCGTAACTCCTAGCGGATCAAATATTATATTTTGTTTTATCAAAGGACGTCAGAGCGAGAAAAAAGAGAGTAGCATGAGACGCACGCTGGAAGCAGTCTTGAGGGTATATCAGCTATCATAACCGCCATAAGATGGGAGGGCGCCCAAAATGGCCTATGAACGGCGGGGGGCGCGCTAGTTGGCGGGGGGAGTGTTAAATTGAGTGTTATGTTGTCCAATTTGAGCTAGAATAGGATTCTTAGTTGCTTAACTTGCTAGGGTGTCCATTAGAACTATAAATACTTGATTTTAACTTGGATTGGGAGGCTAGTTTTGAAAGTGTTTCTAATTAGATTAGATTAGAGTAGAATAGGAGCAAAACCCTAGTTCTTATGAGATTTGGAGATTGAAACAACTTTGAGACCATTGAAGATCAAGAACAGGAGCTTGAGGAAGATGGAGATTTGCTAACAATAGATTTATTCTTCACTCTACTGTTATTTTTGTCTTTCAATGTTATTTCAAGTGTGGATTCTTAGATTTAATTCAATGAACTAATTCTTTATTTGAGATTACAATGGATCTTATTGTGTAGTTTATTTTAATATGCTTCGCTATCAGTTATTATGTTCTATCGTGAGAATTGTCTATTATGATTTGCACTTAATTGTTTAATTGGTTGGCCATTAATTACCGTGATAATCTATATGAACTCGAGAGATGAAGTATAGGTTTAGATCTGATCATGATGGCATGTGTTTGTGATTTCTGCATAGATGAAATTCATGATTCGTGTTTAGGATAGAGATATGCCTTTATGCCATATGTAATGTGATGCCCCCAAAATAGGTATACATCACCCATCTTGAGTCACCAAATACATGGTACAAACTTCAAATACTACTTAATTATACAACAGTCATGTAACATACGACAAAACATAAACTGAGAGTTAAACAGGAATGTTGCCTTCTAGACAATATCCACTCTCAAATAGAGTCCTCATTACATTTATTATCACACTATTTAATAGAATAATGAGGACTACTAATGCTATCATCTGGACCGTCAATCCGTTCCCCGACTCATCCCAGCTATATTCTCATTTCCTGAAGAGAACAGTGAAAGAAAGGGTGAGCTCAACTAGCCCAGTAAGAAATATTATGACTAAGATAATGCAGAATAAATTATCATTAGTCTTTAACAATGTTAAACTGATAAAATACAATAGACATCAAGTTTAACTGCAGTGGAACAAACAATCCATTAGAAGAGTCAAGTAGAGCATGATATCTACTATCTTCTATAATTTAAAATGTTTTCATCAATTTTTATCGCTGAGACTCAGCTAAATAAATAAACCACATCATCCCTGCATCACAGCCAAGGATATCCACCAATGAACTACAGGTCAATGAGGACTTTTACCACATCATTCGTTACATTACGGTCATGATTATACCGAATAATCCCTGGTCATAATCATACCAAGTCCATCTCTGCACGTAATCCAAAGATGACTTTCATCACAATATAAGCATGAGGATGATGACAATAATATAAGCATTAATCAAACGAAAACAAGGATAAATATTAAAGACTTTAAATTTATCCAAATATTATCCATCACTTAAATAACTCATAATCTAATATTGTTAATATTATAACAATATTTTAATCACTTTTTAAACTTATAAACAATTTAATTTAATTGTTTACACTTTATCAAATAATGCATTTAATCATTCAAAAATGCCATACTCATAAGATTTCATCACCAATGATTAAATCACTCGTCAAAAATCTGCATATACCTTATATAGAATTTTCAAGCCCTAAAATCTTATTTACCAATTCTTCAACTTCAAATAACATATTTAACTCATATGTTTGTAACTAAACTATTTTCATGAAAAATTACCAAATCAACTTATTATTTTTCTATCCTTTGTCCAAACATATATACATATATTTCATACACAACAAGTATTTTTTTATAATTTTTCAACTTCCTTAAGTATTTTTCAAAAATCAATTTCTAATTAATTCCTTAAGAAATTAGCTACCTCAAGTTTAACTCTAGAAATTTCCAAATTTTGGCAGAATCTTACACATGTTAACATGAGCTTCCAGTTTAAATTTCATGGTCATCGAAGTTATAAAACTCCGGTTATAGCATTTTTTGTCAAAAAAACCTAAATATTGAAATAGTCATAACATGCTCATTTTAATTCGGAATGAGCTCATTTTTGGACACGAGGTACTTTAAACCATATATATCCATTTCCCAAAAGGCCTAAATTTTTCTCATAAATTAAGTGGACGAAAATGCCCTTTTAAATTTCTGGGTAGTAGCTTATTGATACTTTGCAGTTTTTGACTCCTTTGCTAAAATCAGTCCACACAAAAATCTACAACACCTTTTCCAGTGATTCTACTTGGATAAGTTAGAAAACTCATAGATCTAACTCTAAAACTTGACCACACTCAAAAATTCAAAATATAATAGGAGATATGGTCAATTGAAGTTCATGTTCTATTTTTACCAAAATCTGATTTTTCTACCCTTTATGATATCTAAGAAACTTTCATGTTTTCACATAATAACCAAAATAACTCATCATAACACTTACTAATACTACATATACCCATGATTTTCATCAGACAAATGCTTTTATTATGATTTTCATCATAATCAATAGTCCAATGCTTATATTATGACTTTCATCATAATCCACGTAAATAGATCATTTCCACAATTTAATAAGAAATGAATATAAAGGATCATTCACCATGCATGTGGTAATCCACATAGACAGGTTATTCCAATAGAATAATAAAGAATGGAATCACATAAGGATTCACCATGCGTGGGATATACTGCATAGACTGGTTATTCTCAATAGAATAATAAAGAATGGAACCAAGTCATGCGTAAACGCACAGACATAATATTCCGACAGAATAATAAAGAACGGAACCAGGTCAGGCATAATCCGCACCAACAGGATATTCCAACAGAATAATAAAGAATGTAATAACAACAGAATTTCACCATGTATGCGGTACTTTGCATAAACAGGTTATTCCAACAGAATAATAAAAAGAAAGAACGAACTGTGTCGTGCAAAATTCGCAGACCGCATTGTGTGATATTCCAAATGTAATAATAAAGAATGGAATAATAGAAGAATTTCACCATGTATGCGGTACTTAGCATAGACAGGTTATTCCAATATAATAATAAAGAATGGAATAACAGAAGTTCTCTTCATGAATACGAAAGAAATAATACCCCTTACCTTAGAAGAACTTGATATTGGAAAAGTGAAGTAGCAGAATACTTTTATTCTTTCTCTCTATAGTTTGTCTCTCTAAAGTTTTAGTGAATTCGTATGAAATAATGAAGGAATGGGCTTCTATTTATAGGAGAATGGACTGAATAATAACTAATTCATGAACGGTCCAGATTGATTTACTTTTAAATGGATGGTCCATATTGATTTACTATTAAAACTTAAAGCAACGGTCCATACTGATTCACTATTAAAACTTTAAACCAGCGATCCATATTGATTACTATTAAAACATTAAACCAACGATCCATATTGATTTACTATTAAAACTTTAAACCAACGACCCATATTGATTTACTATTATAATTTCAACCAACGGTCTGAAAAATTAGCACATCTCCTCATGGAATAATATTGTACCCAAAAATGATTTGGACCGAAAAGAAATATATTTTTCGGGTGAATAGTACTTCGGGAATAGTACCCCGTGAATAGTACCCCGACACGAAATGTGTCCTAAATACCCGAGTGAACAATACTAGAGTGAATAGTAACCGGGTGAATAGTAACTCGTGAATAGTACTCCATCACGAAAAGTGTCCCAAATACCCGAGTGTGTAATACTAGAGTGAATAGTAATTGGGTGAATAGTAACCCGTGAATAGTACTTCGACACGAAAAGTGTCCCGAATACCCGATTGAATAATATAACCTCCAGACATCAATTATTATCAAAATAAATGTCGATTTTCACTAACACTAATAATTCCAACACAATGAAACTATCAAATTCATCTTTAATTAACACGAACTTATTCATCATTAATATTATAACTCATAATATTTAACAACCGTGTCGTTCTCGAAAGAAAGAGGGCTTTCCAATAAGGATTTCTCCTATCATAGCGCAATTAGGTGACCAAACCTCTCCTTGATGTAACTTCTAGACATTGTAAATATTGCAATTTAATAATATGAATAACTTTGTCGTCTCAATTATTGGTTTAATAATATAACATGTAATGCGTATGATGATCTTGTGACATTAACTGAATCAATAATATGAGAGATACGATGCATCAATTATTATAGCAATAATTGAGTATAAGCGAGTGACTTCTCACGTAAGCATCAATAATCAATACCGTGTGCTACTATGCAACCACACGACACATCGTATTTCTTTTACTTTACTACTAGTTAGTTCAACAGTTTTAACGGTAACACTTCCACTATTATTTTTATAAAAAGATAATTTTGTCGTTTTCTTACTACGAAAATACTTCCGTTGTGGGTTGACCAATGATTGTGCCGTCGTATGGATATTCCCGACAAAAAGAATATTACCCGACCAAACGAATATTTTATAACAACTTGCATACTTTGCAAAATTTGTAAATATCACCCACAACTATAACATTATATCAAATCCACACCATAATATTAAAAAAATATTTCTAGAAATTTAAATCTTTATTCATAAAATTTTGGGTCTTACAATCTCCCCTCCTTATGGAATTTCGCCCTGGAAAGTTACGTACGTATCTGGTATGCCGAACAGATGAGGATACCTTGACTTTATTTCAGATTCTAACTCTTGAAGTATGACCTTTGAGTATTGAATATGATCCTTCTTATCCAAGATTTTAACATGTATTTCCTCACACGTTAAATCTTCCACTATTTTGTTCAGTTCTAAATCAATAATGTGGTTCGGGTTGTCCACATATTTACATAACATCGGTACGTGATAAACATTATGAACACGCAACATATTTAGCTGTAAAATGAGTCTATAGGCCACAGTTCCTACTCGATCAAGGATTTCAAATGGGCCAATAAAATCGAGGGTTTAGATAACGCCTTCTTGAACCTTCTTCTTCACATTCATCAGCTCCAGGTGTGTAGTTTGAGAGGCCTTAACTTTATCGATTAAAGTCGATTCTACTCGTATATTCGTTATCTTTACGTGGATCCCTAGAGTCTTTAACTTTATCTTCATCATTTGTAAGTTATACGAAATGGGTTTTTGTGTTAACAACATCGCACTCGTAAACACATACGATCTTCTACTCAACGCGTCAGCTACCACGTTCTCTCTTCCACGATGATATTGAATGGTATGATCGTAATCTTCAACAGCTTGAGCCAACGTCTTTGGCGCATGTTAGGTTCGTTTTGGGTGAAGAAATACTTGAGGGTTTTAGAAATGGGTTTTGTACTGGGGTCAATTCAAAATTCAATTTCACGCTCTAGAGGTAGGCTAAGAAGTCTTCAAGAATACGTCAGGAAATTTATTAACAATAGAAATATCATTCAAAACTGTGACTCTTATCCAAGACTTGGATATCACATGTAATGAAGGTTTCTCCTTACAGAGTTTCAACCAATAAGTCAAAGTCTAGCTTCTCTAGAGTTAAATTTAAACGTTGAGCGCAAACAGGAGAGATAAAAGAATGGGTAGAACCGATATCTAATAAGGTATAGACTTCGCAAGAATTTATATTTAACTAACTCGTGTTAACTTCGTTTGGGTTACTCGCTTTTTGAAAGGTCACGAAAAACGCTCTTCCTGAAACCACTGACTTTGTTTTGTCCGTATCAGCCTTTGGTGCCAGCGTCCTAGCTGGACTTGACTTTGGTGCATGACAAATTGGGCTAGGTGGCCTTCTTTTCCACAATTAAAACACACTTTGGATTGCTGCGTACAGTTTAGACGGATGTGTCCCTCTTGTTCGCATTTAAAACATACGACCGGTGGTCGTTTTTCTTCCTTTGAAACGGGTGCTGATGCTACTGTCTTTCCATCATTATTGAACCTCCTCTTCTTGAAATTTCCTCTTCTATTATCTTGGCCATGATTACCACCGAAGTGGTTACCATTCTTGGCATGATAATTTCCCCCACGATGGTTATCATTGTTCCGATGGCCATTGCCACCGGTATAATTATCATCGTGTTATTGGTTGTGCTGACACATTATCGCGCTCCAATAACTGAGCCCTATTCACAACATCTGAGTATAAACAAAGTTTGTGAGAAATGAGGTATTGACGTATATCGGATTTCAAACTTCTTAGAAACATTCGCGTCATTCGATCCTCATTATCGACCAAATGGGATGCCATTTTCAAACACTGTCACAAAACAAGGGTTAATTAACATATTACATATTATCCCTATACTCTGACTGACCAATTAAATACCAAATAAACTTAGGTAGGTTATACTAGTGATGGAATTCCCCGTCTCTCCTCTCCTAGTTCTTATCTCACATCTCAACCAGGGATCATATCCCTATTCTTTGATACCACTGTGACGCCCCCAAAACAGGTATACATCACCCATCTTGAGTCGCCAAATACATGGTATAAACTTCAAATACAACTTAATTATACAACAGTCGTGTAACATACGACAAAACATAAACTGAGAGTTTAAACAGGAATGTTTCCTTCTAGACAATATCCACTCTCAAATAGAGTCCTCGTTACATTTATTATCACACTATTTAACAGAATAGTGAGGACTACTAATGCTATTATCTGGATCGTCACTCCGTTCCCTGACTCGTCCCAGCTATATTCTCATTTCCTGAAGAGAACAGTGAAAGAATGGGTGAGCTCAACTATCCCAGTAAGAAATCTTATGACTAAGATAATGCAGAATAAATTATCATTCGTCTTCAACAATGTTAAACTGATAAAATACAATAGACATCAAGTTTAACTGCAGCGGAACAAGAAATCCATAAGAAGAGTCAAGTAGAGTATGATATCTACTATCTTCTATAATTTAAAATGTTTTCATCAATTTTTATCGTTGAGACTCAGCTAAATAAATAAATCACATCATCCCTGCACCACGGCTAAGGATATTCATGTAATCATCAATGGTCATGATTATACCGAATAATCCATGGTCATAATTATACCAACAACTGTCCACCAATGAACTACAGGCCAATGAGGACTTTTACCATATCATTCGTTACATTACAATCATGATTATACCGAATAATCCCTGGTCATAATCATACCAAGTCCATCTCTGCACGTAAGTCAAAGATGACTTTCATCACAATATAAGCGTGAGGATGATGACAATAATATAAGCATTAATCAAACGAAAATAAGGATAAATATTAAACACTTTAAATTTATCCAAATATTATCCATCACTTAAATAACTCAAAATCTAATATTGTTAATATTATAGCAATATTTTAATCACTTCTTAAACTTATAAACAATTTAATTTAATTGTTTACACTTTACCAAATAATGCATTTAATAATTCAAAAATGCCATACTCATAAGATTTCATCACCAATGATCAAATCACTCATCAAAAATCTGCATATACCTTATATAGGATTTTCAAGCCCTAAAAATCTGCATACACAACAAGTATTTTTTTTATAATTTTTCAACTCCCTTAAGTATTTTTCAAAAATAAATTTCTAATTAATTCCTTAAGAAATTAGCTACCTCAAGTTTAACTCCAGAAATTCCCAAATCTTGGTAGGATCTTACGCATGTTAACGTGAGCTTCCAGTTTAAATTTCATGGTCATCGGAGTTATAGAACTCCGATTATAGCGCTTTTCGTCGGAAAAACCTAAATATTGAAATAGTCATAACTTGCTCATTTTAAGTCAGAATGAGCTCATTTTTGGACAAGAGGTACTTTATACCATATATTTCCATGTCCCAAAAGGCCGGAATTTTTCTCATAAATTAATTAGCCGAATATGCCCTTTTAAATTTCTGGGCAGTAGCTTTTTGGTACTTTGCAGGTTTTTACTCCTTTACTAAAATCAGTCCACACAAAAATCTACAACACCTCTTCTAGTGATTGTACTTGGATAAAGTTATAAAACTTATAGATCTAACTCTAGAACCTAACCGCACTCAAAAATTCAAAATATAATAGTCGATATGGTCAATTGAATTTCATGTTCCATTTTTACCAAAATCTGATTTTCAACCCTTTGTGATTTTTAAGAAACTTTAATGTTTTCACATAATAACCAACATAACTCATCATAACACTTACTAATACTACATATACCCATGATTTTCATCAGATCAATGCTTTTATTATGACTTTCATCATAATCAATAGTCCAGTGCTTATATTATGACTTTCTTCATAATCCACGTAAACAGATAATTTCCACAATTTAATAAGAAATGAATATAAAGGATCATTCACCATGCATGTGGTAATCTGCATAGACAGGTTATTCTAACAGAATAATAAAAAATGGAATAACAGAAGGATTCACCATGCATACGATATATAACGCATGCATAAAAGTTATTCCCAATGTAATTATAAAGAATGGAACCAGTCACGCGTAAACGCACGCATGTGATATTAAACGTAATAATAAAATGGAATAACAATGTAATTCACCATGCATGCGATAGACCACACGCAGAAAGTTATTCCAACTCAATAATAAATAATGGAACCAGTCATTCAGAACGCGCGCATGTGATATTCCGGCAGAATAATAAAGAACGGAACAAAGTTAAAGCGAATCCAAGACCGGATGAGGATATTCCAACAGAATAATAAAGAATGTAATAACAACAAAATTTCACCATGTATGCGGTATTTTGCATAAATAGGTTATTCCAACAGAATAATAAAGAACGGAACCAGGTCAAGCGAAATTCGCACCGACAGGATATTCAAACAGAATAATAAAGAATGGAATAATAGAATAATTTCACCATGTATGCGGTACTTGGCATAGACAGGTTATTCCAATATAATAATAAATAATGGAATAACAAAAGTTCTCTTCATGAATAAGAAAGAAATAATACCCCTTACCTTAGAAGAACTAGTTATTGGAAAAGTGAAATAGCAGAATACTTTTTTTCTTTCTCTCTATAGTTTCTCTCTCTAAAGTTTCAGTGAATTCGTAAGAAATAATGAAGGAATGGGCTTCTATTTATAGGAGAATGGACTGAATAGTAACTAATTCATGAATGGTCTAGATTAATTTACTTTTAAACGGACGATACATATTGATTTACTATTAAAACTTAAAGCAACGATCCATACTGATTCATTATTAAAACTTTAAACCAGCGATCCATATTGATTTAATATTAAAACATTAAACTAGCGATCCATATTGATTTACTATTAAAACTTTAAACCAACGATCCATATTGATTTACCATTATAATTTCAACCAACGGTCTGAAAAATTAGCACATCTCCTCATGGAATAATATTGTACCCAAAAATGATTTGGACCGAAAAGAAATATATTTTTCAGGTGAATAGTATCCCGTGAATAGTACTTTAGGAATAGTACCCCGTGAATAGTACCCCAACACGAAAAGTGTCCCAAATACCCGAGTGAACAATACTAGAGTGAATAGTAACTTGGTGAATAGTAACCCGTGAATAGTACTCCGACACAAAAAGTGTCCCAAATACCCGAATGAATAATACTAGAGTGAATAGTAATTGGGTGAATAGTAACCCGTGAATAGTAATCGGGTGAATAGTAACCCGTGAATAATACTCCGACACGAAAAGTGTCCCGAATACCCGATTAAACAATAAAATCTCTAGACATCAATTATTATCGAATTAAATGTCGATTTTCACTAACACTAATAATTCCAACACAATGGAACTATCAAATTCATCTTTAATTAACATGAACTTATTCATCATTAATATTATAACTCACTATATTTAACAATCAGGTTGTTCGCAGGAAAGAGGGGGCTTTCCAATAAGGATTTCTCCCTATTGGCGCGCAATTAGGTGACCAAACCTCTCCTTGACAAAACTTCTAGACATTATAAATATTGCAATTTAATAATATGAATAACTTTGTCGTCTCAATTATTGATTTAATAATATAACATATAATGCAGATGATACTGTCAGAATAACTGAATCAATAATATGAGAGATATGATGTATCAATTACTGTAGCAATAATTGAGTATAACTAAGTGACTTCTCACGTAAGCATCAATAATCAATACCGTGTGCTACTATACAACCACACGTATTACTGTACTTTTACTACCAGGTAGTTCAACAGTTTTAACGGTAACGCTTCCGTCGTTATTTTTATAAAAAGATAATCATGTCATTTTCTTACTATGACAATACTTCAATATTACCTGACCAAATGAATATTATATAACAACTTGCATACTTTGAAAAATTTGTAAATATCACTCACATCTATAACATTATATCAAATCCACACCATAATATCAAAAAAAATATTTCAAGAAATTTAAATCTTTATTCATAAAATTTGGGGTCTCACATGTAATCTTATAGAGAACTTGTGCTTTAAATCCTTTTTAATTGTAATTCACATAGAGATATAGTGGATTAGTTAATTAGGGTGTCTTGCTTAATTCTATCATCTGTGGATTTAAGTGAGTATGGGTATTATGCATCGAGAGGTGGTTTTATCTGCTTTAGTGTTCTTGATTAACAATTTAGGATAGAGAATAATTGATGAGAAGTGTGTTAACTTAAATGAAGCAATAAGTGAACTTGTGATCTTAAATCTCCATAATCTTAATTTAACAAGTGGTAATTAGAACTAGTTTACTTATAAATTGAAATTCATTCGTTTAAATAAGATTGAGTTGGTTACGGGTTAGTACTTGGTGATTTTTATTAAATAATTCTTTGTGGGAACTATACTCAACTTATCACTTTATTACTTGTTGACCACGTATACTTGTGTGTTGTGCGTAATTAGTTTTTACCCTACAAGTTTTTGGCGCTGTTGCCGGGGAATTAGTTAATATATTTTTTGACAATATTAGCTTCAATCAAATTAGTCTTAATTTAAACATTTTTTTCTTTCTTTATTTTTATTTTATTTTATTATCTTCTTCTTTTTCTCTCGTTTCAGGTACCATGGCTAGATTCAATTATCAAAGGCCATATTCAAGTATGACTTAACCATGGGGAGCGGGGATTGATGGACTCAATGTATTTTTTGTATTATCAGCACAACTTGAGACACTTTCGAGGAGATTGGACGTTGTTGCAGCCCAACGTAGTCGAATGATAGCAGTTACTTGCAATTTTTGTGCTGGAAATCACCCGAGTAATCAATGCACCATCAGTCTTGGGACGTTACAATATGGTGGTAACTACCTCAACAACTATTCTTATCCCAGTTATCATCAAGTTTGGGGGTATCACCCGGATTCTTCATGGAGCTATAATTATCAAGATCAATACTCTACTCCAAATCCGACATACACGCCAGAATTCTCATATCAACCTCCATTAAAAGAAGAAAAGTCAAAGTTGGAGGAATTACTGTCAAAGGTCATAGCAAACCAAGAGGAGAGGATGATGAGTCAAGAAAAATCGAGCCATAATTTTTAGCACCAGAAGGAACAACGCATCGCCACTTCAACTCATGATCCTCAATACATGGATTCCAAAAATGAGACAGCTAATTCTAGATTGGAGGAATTGTTGTCCAAGTTCATAGCATCAAATGAGGAGAGAAGGATTAATCAAGAGAAGTCAATTCAGAATCTTTAGAATAAATTAGATCAAATGACCAAAGCCGTAAGCAACCTTCTTCCAAACACTTGGTGTTATGATGAGGATTTCGAGATTGCTGCAATGCCCGAGCCAAATCTACAACTGGATGAGCCACGAGATGTTGAAAAAGAGGAGACAAGTGGGGATAATAAAAATAAGGTCGGTGAAGAACTAACTGTGTGCACCAACAAGAATGAGCCGATGTTATTAGTGCCCCAAGTTCCTTCTCCACTAAAGTTCAAGGATCCGGTTATATTTGTAAAATCATGCCCACTAGGTAGTCATGTCGTCGGCAATGCTCCTTATGACGTAAAAGTGAGTACAACTTTGAAGCCATGGTGGGATGAGGAGGAGAAGATAGAAGAAGAGCCGGTTGTTCTTGCCAAGCTTCAAAGCCCCAATCGAATCATAGGCTCAACAAACGAAAAAGCACCTAGTTATTCAACATTCTCAATTGGGCACATATTTAAACAAAGCATGCTAGGTGACTTTAATTCGATAGCATCACAAATGGGAACATACCAAAAGTTACATTATTTCTGATGGATGGAGGGTTCCTCAACTTTCGACGAAGAATTGGATAGCATTGACCAGACAAAGTCTGGCTGAAAGACTATAAATCAAGCGCTTATTGGGAGGCAACTCAAGTTTAATTTTTATTTTTAGTTTTTATTAGGTTTTATATTAGTAGTTAATAAATTTGCATTTATTAGGATTTAATAAACTTGCTTCTATTGTGTTTACAGGTTTTTCAAGTCAATTCAAGTGTGGTGCTCAATTTGTTCCATGTGCCTAATCTATTCTCCAAACTTAGCGGACAAGGAGGAGGATTGCTATATTTTCAGGGAAGTTCTCTGCTTTATTTTATTTCTATTTCAGCCATTGAGGACAATGTCTAGTTTAAGTTTGGGGGGAATTTTAGTCTTGTATTACATATAGTTAGTTATTTACATTGTAGTTTATATAGTTACATTTAGTTTTTGCATTCAGTTTCTTGAAATAAAAAAAATTAAAAAATTAGTAGTTAGTTTACTATGTTTATATAGCATTTAGTACATCTTAGATGAGTCCAGCTGTTTGATATTTACTGTTTGTTTTGGCCAATGATGAGATTGGGATTGAGTAGACAAGTATATTACAAATTATTAGAACTTTAATGTGATTTCTTGTTATGAATTGAATCTTTTCCTGTTTGAAACTTGTATAATCAGGTTAGCACGTTAGAGACAACTTTGTTGACTGATTAAGTTTAAATTGATACATATTGGACTTCTTAAGGATAATATTAGTTTGAATAAATGAAAGACATGAATAGGCGGAGATGGCTAAATTTAGACAAAACTTAAGTTTGGGGGAAAATTTTGGGATATATAAGCTTCTAAAAAAAATAAAATAAAAAGAAAAAAAGGAAAAAAAAAGAAAAAACAATGATGAAAAAAAACATATCGTGGCTATTCTTGTTTCGGGGCCTTTGTTACTTGAGCAAGTATGCCCGAGGGAGTGTATTTACACCTAGCGCCCTAAGGTCTTATATGGTCTGGGAGTTGTTGGTCGAAAGCTCGCTAAGGGGTAGCACGGTTAGCCTAATGGAATGAGATATTGCACAGTTATGGTTAAAAAAAACAATAAAACAGGAAAAGGGCAAAAAGCCCCCGTAATGCAAAGTAAAGCATAAGTATCCCGGATTGGACTCTTGAACTTGGTGGATGTTTGACTTTAGCTGGATCTAGCTTGTTCGTGAATTTTGTGAGTTTTCACTGTATGATGCCTTTAAAGAGATCTATTATGTGTTGTATTTATCATTATATTAGTTAGCATTGTTGTTGAGAACACACGCACTATATTAATGATAACAGTCTAAGATTTGATGATTGATTGGGAAGTTAATGATTTGTCTTGATATGATATATTATCATATTTAGTTGATTTCTCTAAGGCCGGTTAAATAGACTTGTTTCTGTCATTACTGCTGGATTTGTAGGCATGTAGATTAGTTGTATTGCATAGCATTGTTGTGTTGTGTTTTTTCTTGAGGACAAGCAAAGGTTTAACTTTAGGGGTATTTGATAAGTAGGTTTTATACCTACTTATCCAATATCTGTTACTTGAATTAGTTGCTTATATTCATGTTTCTTAGTTAATTTTTATATATTTTATGTTATTTTGTAGGCTATGCAATGACATTGGCATGAAAAAGCAAGGAAAAGCAATTCAGACATCTTTTGGACTAAAATACGCAAGAAAATATAAGAAGGGAATATTGAAGGACCTTTGACACCAAGTTGGATGGATGTTCTTGGCTTGGAACGTGGATTTTATTGTAGTTCTACTTCTTAGCTTTCTGAAACATCTTGAATCATCCCAATCGGAGCTCGGATGCGAGAGTTATGGCCTTTTTATCAACAAAGATCAAAACTAAGAGTTGTCATGCTTGCCATTTACATAGCATCTACGTCAAGCCCAATTTCGACCTTTATCCGGCCCAAATATGTCAAATCTCAAAGAATGAAAGTTGTAGATCTCGTCGATATATTCGATTTGATAGGTTGCAAGTCCCGTAACTCCTAGCGGATCAAAAGTTATGCATGTTTTATCAAAGGACGTCACAACAGGAAACAGAGTTGCGCGGGGCGCGCTAGGCCATCAGAATTTCTGTTACAGTATCGCGGAGCACGCCCAAAATGGCCTAGGAATGGCGCGGGGCGCGCTAGTAGGCGATGGGAGAGTTAAATTGGGTGTTATGTTGTCCAATTTGAGCTAGAATAGGATTTTTAGTTGCCTAACTTGCTAGGGTGTCCATTAGAACTATAAATACTTGATTTTAACTTGGATTGGGAGGGTAGTTTTAAGAGTTTTTTTAATTAGATTAGATTAGAGTAGATTAGGAGAAAAACCATAGTTCTTTTGAGATTTGGAGATTGAAACAACTTGGAGACCATTGAAGATCAAGAGCAGGAGCTTGAGGAAGATGGGGATTTGCTGACAACAGATATATTCTTCACTCTACTCTTATTTTTGTCTTTCAATGTTATTTCAAGTGTGGATTCTTAGTTTTAATTCAATGAACTAATTTTTTGTTTGAGATTACAATGGATCTTATTGTGTAGTTTATTTTAATATGCTTCGCTATCAATTATTATGTTCTATCGTGAGAATTGTCTATTGTGATTTGGACTTAATTGTTTAATTCATTGGCCATTAATTACCGTGATAATCTATATGAACTCGAGAGATGAAGTATAGGTTTAGATCTGATCATGATGGCATGTGTTTGTGATTTCTGCATAGATAGAATTCGTGATTCGTGTTTAGGATAGAGATATGTCTTTATGCCATATGTAATCATATAGAGAACTTGTGCTTTAAATCCTTTTTAATTATAATTCGCATAGAGATATAGTGGATTAGTTAATTAGGGTGTCTTGCTTAATTCTATCATCTGTGGATTTAAGTGAGTATGAATATTATGCATCGAGAGGTGGTTTTATATGCTTTAGTGTTCTTGATTAAAAATTTAGGATAGAGAATAATTAATGAGAAGTGTGTTAACTTAAATGAAGCAATAAGTGAAGTTGTGATCTTAAATCTCCATAATCTTAATTTAACAAGTGGTAATTAGAATTAGTTTACTTATAAATTGAAATTCATTCGTTTAAATAAGATTGAGTTGGTTACGGGTTAGTACTTGGTAATTTTTATTAAATAATTCTCTGTGGGAACGATACTCAAGTTATCACTTTATTACTTGTTGACTACGTATATTTGCGTGTTATGCGTAATTAGATTTTACCCAACAAGTTTTTGCAACCACTTGTTTCCTCCTTTTTAGTCTTAACAAAAGGACTCTAACTCATACAATCATACATGAGTCAACAAGTAGTACAGAGTAAGAAAAGTATCGATCCACGGAGAAAGGTTTTAAAATTAAATTATTACACATCAATCATATCACTATCTTTATATGCTTAAACGAATACTCACAATTTTAAAGTAATCTAAACTCAAATAATGAATAAAAGAATAATATTAGAATAAAAATTCAAATTTGGAAAGAATGAGATTCTAACTTCATTTCATAATTCATCTAAATATTACCATCATGCAAGATTATACATTTATCATGGAAAATTAGTCAAGAGCACAAAAGTAGACATAACCATTTTCCAATGTATTATGACTTGCTTACATAACCTCCACATGCAATAGAAATCATGTAATCGTCAATATTACCAAAATCACTATATTTCTATGTGAAATTGCAGCAATAATGAACTGAAACACAGGCTCTTATATTACTACACACGATGAAACAGTATATTTCTACTTGGTTCACAAAATATAAAGCTAAACATTTCAGCCTCATAAAAGCATGCTGTCATGATTATAACCATACTCACATGTCATTTTCTAATTCCATATAAGAATACAAAATGAATGGTGATCAAAAAGTCATGCAATACAATCAATCATAATAGACATTCAAATGATAAACGAACAATCAAGCCATCAGGCTATTAATTATAGACTACATATCAAAATCAGTTAGAATCCCATAATGGGGTTTAGTTCATTTCTGAACCGAAAACCCTTATGGGATTATAGTAAGTCTAGACCTGGAAATATAGTTAGTTAACTGTTGGGTCAAACCATATTAACTGGAACCAAATGGGTTGGTTAACCATTTTTATTTATTCAGCTTGGTTAAAGTTTGGACCCATGTTCTTTAAAACAAATATAGTTAGTTAACCGGTTAACCATTTTTCAACCCATATTCCATTCCAATCCATATAATTAAGGACCTTAATTATTAACATTCAAATCTAGAGGCGCTACTCCAAAGAATAGAGACCATCAAAGGTGTCTACCGAACTGTTTGATAGTCTCTTTTTGATCTTGTCTTTTTTTTTGGCACAAAAATTAAGTTGTTTGACAAAAATTTGGACAACCTTTTTTTGCCTCTTAAAAAATATTGAACTAACTCTTTGTAGAAAATACTCATTATTACTCATTTATCCTCACTACCCTAATTTTATTTTTTTATGTTCACTTTACTTCACCCACCCCACCACCCACCCCTACCCACCACTGTCACTATAGTAATTATGTAAAATTGTAATAATTATTACTATATTTTATTTGAATTGAAATATTTTATTAATTATACAATATTAGAGATTTTATTTGAATTAATTATTTATTATCCTCCCTCTAAGTTTATTATATAAAATGATCTAAGAGAAAAATAGTAAATGTTGTATTTTTTGACATACTATGCATATCAGTTATTAAATAATTTTTTTACATTGAAAACTCTATTTTTTAAAATATCTCTATTTTATACATAATCTCTATTTTAATAAACTTTTATTACACAATTTTATCGCACACTTCTTGCGTTAAGTTGAGTCAAATGAGTATTGTATGGTACCATGTAATATTTGGATTTCCTTACAACATTGGGGGTTGATCTCAGAACCATAATGCAAAAGCCTTATCATACCATGCAAGTTGCTCTCAATCCAATTACAGGCAAGTCTCAACTATTTTCTTCCAAATCAACATTTTATCCAAACATTCTCTAAGACCACTATATATTACTTCATCCAATTCAAAATTAAATATACAATTTAATTATTTTTAAAGTCAAACGACGACATATTAAATTTTAAAATTATCATGACTCATAAAAGTTTATCATGAATTACATTTTGATTACTAGTTTTTTATGTACCATATAATTATAATAGTTGTATCAACTAAAATTAAATAAATTCATATCAATTTGAAGTTTAATATATCGTCGTTTAATCTCAAAAGCAGTCAAATTGTATTTTTAATTTTAGAACAGACGGATATAGTAGTAGTCATCAAGCATATGATTGTGATTTAATAATATCCAAATATTTCCATATGAAATTGTGACAGTCACAATTTCATTTTTCAAAAGTTATGTTTAAAAATCAAAACATCTTAAAATGGTTAATATGGTTTTGAACCATAACAGTATGGTTCCAATCCACACAACCCATATTAAAATGGTTAATATGTTTTTAGTTCTTAAAAGGAACCATAACCATATTTTGAAAACCAAAACCAACCCATAACTATATTTTGTTAGGTCTAATAGTAACACATGGAAAGTAAATATCACAATTGAGAGAAAATATAGAATTGATCAAACCCAATTGCAGAATTCGTTCCCAAGTGCTGTTCAAATCTCCAATAATTTCTAGTAAAATGAAATGATTAATTATTCAATGACTGAATTCAAAAGAAGATGTAGAAAATTTTAATTTATGCTCAAATCCTTTCTAGAACTAGTTCAAATCTTAGAACCCTAATTCCCCTTATGAAAAACTGATCAAAATAAACATAATCCACGTTTGGTACCAACCATAATAGTTTAGATAAGCTCAAGAACTTCAAATTTCAAATTTAAAATTAAGTCAACAAACAGCTTCAGATGACTTGAATCGCAGTGTGAGGTCCCGAAGACAAAATGGTATGCCAAGCGCATGTGTATGCGATTTAAGCTTCTACCGGCTGAGGGCATGGGCGGGCAGAATCTAGCTTGTTCAGCCACGTGGCTTCTGTGTTCTGCATACTTATGTTCTGCTGCTTCTTGTTCTGCTGCTGCTTGTTGTTGGTCCTTCAATAATGCTCAGCTCCTTGTCTACACACGTTCCACTCGCCATGCCTTTGCTAGCTCATACCACCTTGTCAACGGCGAACTATTCCATTTTTTGCATTTCCATACCAGAGGAGTTCTAACTACGAATATTGCAAAATAAATATAAAATTCAACTAAAAACATACTAAAATCTACTTAAGATGAGCATAATTCTCGTGAGTTGATATCCAATAAGTAGGTATAAAACCTACTTATCACTACTTATCAAGATGTCCCACAAGAACTATAGCTCAAATCTCAAGTGACAACTACACAAGACAGCACAACGGATAGACAATGAAGACGTGGAGATTTGGTTATGGACCCACCTTCCCGGCTTTGGACAACCTCTAATCCCATGTCATTGTGTAGCTCTCGACAAAAGCTTTCCAAAAGGTACATCACTCCTTTATCGGATTCCTAGATTGAAAGTTATGAAGGTTCGAGCGGATAGCGTGTAGCCCGAGTGCACGTACTTCAAGACGACCAGACTCACAAAGCCCGGGGCAGCCCGGTTAGCAGCAGGTAGACTCGCGGGTTGATCCGCAGCCATCTGGTCTTTAAATAAGAGCTTTTGGCAACTCATTTGAAAAAAAGAAAAAAAAAAGAAAAAAAAGAAAACTCTATCCATTTCAGTCTGCAACCCCTGCTAGAGTGCTCCAAATTGAGTGATTCATCTTTCTAAACACTTGTAAGCTCGTGTTCTGTAACATATTGAAGTTTAACCGATGGAAACTGATTTTTCAGGCCTCAAAAGCTGTTTAAAGCATTCTTGGCAGCCCACTGTAAGATATTTCAGATTTTTAAGCTTATATTACTTTCATATCTATATATATATTGACATTGAGAGTCTCTTCGAGTGGGTATGCCCGGATCGTTGATCCGTGACTTTATATATATATATATATATATATATATATATATATATCATCGAACTCGACACTCGATTGAGCTTGGATAGATCGCTTTAGATATTCTATCCAAGCTCAATCGAATTTCAATTTCGAAGATATATATATATATATATATATATATATATATTATATATATATATATATGGAGTTTACAAAGTGATTGATGAGTTTATATATATATATATATATATATATATATATATATATATATATATATATATATATATATATATATATATATTTGCTTTAACTGCTTTCGTAATGTAGATATTTAATATTCTAGACTATGGACTAGATTTATCTAATTCTAGTTATCTCTAACTTTAACCGGTTCAAAAATGACTAAACTGGAACCGTTGAAGGTAGAATGGTTTAGATTTATTAAAATCTAGTTCTTTTTTTGGCTTTTGTGCATATTACTATTTCATGTGAGCCTAGGAATCATGTGATCAAAGATTCAACCTCTGAATCTAGATTCGGTTCCCACAATGGACATTTCTCAGCTATAACAAACTTGTAAATTATCTATGGTGTCTGAATATCCTTGGATAGCTACCATGCCTATAAGGAGTTCGGCACTACTATGTATCTTATTTTCTCGAAGTTGCCTCGAATCTCGAAAATAAAAGCAATTAAGCCGAACACAAAATTAAATGGAAGTATTAAAGGCCTCAATTACTATTGAGCATAATGGTTTGAAAACCTATTTTCCAAAACTTCACTGCTATATCTTGTTAAAATTGAAATTTTATATACAAGTCAAACCTTTTGTATATAGGTGCAAATGAGGCATAACACTACTTCCAAATAATTGCACATAGGCTCAATACATACACACACATACAGATAAAAAGTTAAATTGAAAAGTTATGGTAACCGTGTTTTCACGGAAGTCGGGGGGTGCCTAACACCTTCCCCCCCCCACTTAATCAAGTCCCCGAACCCTACAGATCTCGGTTTGCAAGGCCAGTTAAATAGTGTCCAACCATTGGGTCTTTGTGCAAACCTTTTCAAAATTGTTGTGTTGGTACAACCATTTCAAATCTACCAACTAGCGACTCAAAAAGTCAAATCATCGACATTCATATGTCGAACCTTTTCAAACTTGTCTTTTCATACAAAACTCACCCAAAATGAGAACAACGAAAGACAAGCACAAAAAGGGACATAAATTTTCCCGGCATCGACAGTATTTGCACAACATCTTAACATTATCGCGTGATATAATCCGCCGCAACATGGTTGTTCATATCAGCTTTGACATTAGAGTCCGCACCAAAGGAAGTTTGGTTTGGATTAACTTCAAAGGTAATTTAGAGTTCAATAATCATTAATTAAGAATTAATTGAATCAATAAGGACTCACTGTCCATTCAAGGTTTCAATGTTATAATGTAATCGATATTCAAATCAAAGATTGAATCTCAACTCTATATAATTGAATGAACATTGTATAACAAAAATAATGCTTTAAAAGAGTTATAACATTTCATTTGGAATTATGAACTTGAATAATTAAGCTTTAAATAGTTCAAAATAAGAATACGAAACTTGATCAATAATAATATGGTTTAAGAACTTTCTCAATGAAAGTTTAGAGTCATGGAACTTGCGTAATTATAATCATGATAGAGTAAGGAAACTTGCCTCGTGTGTAGGCTAAATGATTACTACTCACATTCACCACAAGTCCTACACACATACCATATGTATTCATAACTCTCATTAGTTATATTAATATTAACCTTATAAGTTTAGTTCCCACTTTTAGTACAACTTGTTAACTTAGTTTAAGTTCTCCTCATTACCATCAATCACACATTACAAGACTGAAGTCTCAAACATTAAGTTTAAACAACATTACATCTTCTCATGAACATCACATTTTAGCCCTTATACAACTTATCAAATTATCATGTAATTTCACCATATGTATGTTAATAATATGATATAACATCTTATTACATGTCCAACACATTATCATGTTCATTAGACTAGGGTAGAATTACATACAATGGACTGCATACAACGAAAACTAAAATAGCTCAACTCTGATACCATTGCTGGGGCGGGGTTTTATACTGAGCAAAGGCCCGCCGAAGCGGCATAGTTTGACTTGGTAACACCTGCCAGGGTGGGCATACCCAGAATCAGATTCTGTAGTTCGCGACTGCACTGTTTATCTTCCCAAAACTCCCGAATTTCACATACAATCAGAAAATTTAACAAACCCAATAGACATAGACTTCACATAATCTTCACTAAGCATGCATACTATAACGCCCCCATATCTATGCTCCCATGGTATCTAATATGGTGCTTATTACTAGTGAATTAATATAATGCATTCAAATCTATACGCCCATGTTATCTGATTCAATGCTTATATTTAATTAAGTGACTATACAATTATTACCAGATGCAATTCCCATAGATCCAAGATTCACAGTATCCCATAACAAATAGCAATTCCCAGGAGAACTATTGCTCTATTTGGATACCCTCACTTGGATGTATAGACTGTATCTACGAATAGTATCTATATATCCAAAATTTAGAGTACAAGTAATAACATGAACAGTCCATATTATTAATACCATCACTCAGATGTATAGTTTATATCATGCGAATTACACTATCGTATTGATAGTGCCTATCTATCTGAAATCAATAGTATCAACAACAACATGAATAGTCCTTGTTGTCAATACCCTCACTCAGATAAATAGTTCCCAAGGATCTCAAACTAAATTTAAAAATTCTAATTACATCTATATATGTAAAGAAAACACGGTTGCAGAAATAAAAGATGTTATTTATATATCATATATTAAGGTTCGATTACATGATTCTTCATAAAGAATTTCTTATTACAAAGTATTACATTCAGCTAGATACTAATATAAACTAATCTAAGTAGGGACGCTTCCCTTTATTTACTCTAGATGTGTCAGGGTTACCATATAATATTGCAAAGGGAATAATTTGCAAGAGTGAGCTATGACATGCTCAGCAGGTTCTATATTTATAACAATATATGATTTGAAGAAGTACAACAGTTCAAAACTTAACTGATTGTTGTTACCATTTCTGGAATTTTTATTTTTGTCGGTCACAAAGACTTAGAAATTTTGTTTAGATGTGAGATAGGGGATCAGCCTATTCAACGTCCTAAGATTATACATCTCATCCTAATCGTGCCCACATGCACTAAATGTCATATTCAATTGACACTACATCTATCCCTTTTTGGGACACACAACTCAGTATAGGATGTCTTACCACAAAACAAATTGGTTTGACACAATAGTTTATGTTCAATAAACAATATCATATAAATAAATCATTCATTTCTTAGTTATGTTGAAGCTATAGCAATAACTTTACAGTAATTGGCCATTCAAATGTAGGTTTGGTATAATATATCAAAAGCAATACAAGATATGAATCTTGTTCAATGAATTAAAACAGGGTTTAGTAAACTTGCGAAAGTAATTATGGTTAAGGAACTTGTAATAAAGAAATAAGGTTCAGATACTTTCCTAATCGAAGATCAATCAAGCAATGCTACTCAATTCGTTAATAAACACCTAAAATTTTCATTCATATAAATCTAATACATTAGTATTGATAACAATACTCAAATACATAAACTATTTATGTTCGGGTTAAGTTTAATAGAGTTTCGGTGTCCAAAAACTTTATTGGGTAAAATAAGTTAATAACTCGGTTAAACTTTATTTATAAGCTTTATTATATTTTTAGATAATTTATATATCTTTTATAATAATTTCTGGAAGCTTATAACAGTTTTTAAGTATTTATTTATCCCTTAAATGATTTTTAAATCATTTATTTCTATTTCTAAATAATTAATATTTACTTAGAATATTATAAAATTTGTGTTTATTTTTTTAAATAATGTATATTCATTTATTATGATTTTTAAATCATTACTATTATTTTAAATAATTATTTATTATTTTAAATAATTATTCTAATTACTTTATGATTAACTTAATTATTAATAATATCTAAATAAATAAAATATTTATTAAATTTATGTAAAAATATTAAGTTAATTATTATAACTTAAAATAAGTTTTAAAACTATTTTTATAATTATTTATATTTATTTATTAATTATTTATAATTTTTATTAATTTATTTATTAGAAAATATTTTCTGTCTGTTGCTAATGCCCTATAATGACAGAAAGTGTCGCTATAGGTGTTCTTGAGTTTCTGGGAATCAGCTGGTCATGGCCTAGAGGTCACTTTGACCTTAATCTAATTTTCTATTGTTAATGATTCTGCGTTTGGAAGTGTATGGGTGTTATAGTACCCATGTTGTAGTACAATAACATACTAATTTCATGCTTTAACCTACATATAACAAGAAGTTATAGAGGCTCAAAGTCACTATCAGAGTTTTTCTTGAGTTTCTAGGTAACCCAGAACAGTGGTCATAGTCGATCAACAGTTTTGTAGCTTCTAGATCTTTCAATCCGTGTGATAGATTTGTGTTTTATTTGTTGTAATAGGTAGTCTATATATCAAGGTACATATATGTAACACTGATTTGGATAGAGTATGATTCTAAGGTCTAAATCTATGTTGGTTAAAGTACAGCCAAATGATGTTCTTCATGTTTTTCAGTTTTCTAGGTAACCCAGAAAACATAGTAATGCTCGATCAACGACTTTTGACCATTAATTCTAGTAATCCTATGAATTGATTAAGTATTTGAGTGTCATAAATATGTAGTATGTTTATCAGGGTATCAATTCATTATATATAGACATCATAACAACAATCCGAAAGTGATTAAAAGGTTGGTCAAAGTAGCCGGTTCAACCTGTTCTTGAGTTTTCTGGGTAACCCAGAAAACAAAACTTCGCGATCGGTCAACCACTTTTGACCACCTATATCTTGCAATATATGGTTCCAATGGACCTGTTTTCTTTTCCAAATTAAAGACCTCATGTAATACTACAACTAACATACAATTAACAGACCTAACTATTAACATACACGGATCTACAGGCTCTGACATTCGACTGTCAGACGTGTTTTTCTAGAATTTCTAGTTTACGTAAAACACTATTTTGATGCATCTAGATGTTATGAAACCATGTTCTATCAACTTAGCATACTTTCTAACATGTTATTACATATTTCTAAACAACAAATTCAACATAACATCAAAGATCTAGTTTAAAATTAGGGTTTGTACCTTTCTTGCTTGATTTTAATTTCTGGCTACTAATTCTGTTATTACTATCACCAAGGCTTGTTTTGGTATGTTTATAAGAGTGTATAGGCTTAGGGAATTCGTGGGTTTGGCCAAAGGATGTGTTGCTATTTATAGACTTAAGCATCTTAGGGTTTTTGGTCTTTTTCACCAATTTGCCTCCACAAAGATCCATTGCTAAGTTACTTGTGCTGCTTGGGGAAGGTTGCCAGACCATGTGTGTAATACCCGAGAATTTTCACGTATTATTAAATTAATATATTAATGGAAATATTATTTCTGTGAATATAAGTGTTATTATTTTGTGAGTCGGTTAAATCAATTGATTCGTATTAGATCGATGCGTATTAAGGTGTGTGAATTTACAATGAGAATTGTGAAATGCCTTGTTTGGCATATTGTAAAACGAGGAAATCTATTAAGCAAATTAAAATGAGAAGTAAGTAGATTAATTGTGTTGATCAGGCGATTTCATATAAGTAATCAATACGCTCGTAGACTTGTAGTAACACTTTTGTGGACATCAATTCATGTCGTATAAAATGAATTTAGCGATGAAAATTGACACGGTTTGAAGCTAAACCAGTCTTAGACCTTTGTCAGAAGTCTGCAATGCAAGGCCGTTCCAATAAGTTTGGCATGTAAGCTAGGCCAATGGTCATTGGAGAAAAAATAATTTTTCTACTTTAGAAATTAAATAGGACAATTATGTGATATGTGTGACATTAATAAACCATGAAATAAAGTGCACAAATAAGTGATATTAATTGTTAATTGTTATATTAAATAATTGTTAATGGTTTGGGTAGAATATTGATAATGGCAATTAATTAATAATATGTAATTGCAATATGTCTATAGATATAATAAGAATTATATAAATTAATGGTTATGGAGATCCATAAATACATTAATCATGGAAGGAGATAATTTATTTATTTGACATAAAACAAATAAGTAAGTTATTAATATAATAAGGATTATATTGATCATCATGGGCATATGAGCAATAATTAAAATATAACTATAATATATAGTGTGGTGGGACATTTATGTGACTATATATTAAGTCTTATGTAATTTTATTGATGAGGCAATGTGATTAAACATATTGGAACTATATGTTATAAATACATTATGAAATATCTATGTGACAATATGTATGTGGGTATATATTAAAATAATATACCATGAGCATATTGTAAACTATTGTTTTAATAAAATTTATCGATGTGATAAAATGTACATAGACTATATGATGTGAGTGTATAATTAATCCCTAAATTTCCTATTATAGTAACACTTGGACATTAAAACCCATTTTTGGATAACAAAGTAACTAAAGTGAGCTAAGAGGTTAACTGAGATTTAAACCTTGTCCCTAATTAGGAGTCTAAGTTGCTAGTTACGTATTAGGCCAATGGCTTATCCCCTACCTATTACGTGAAACTCAGCAAAAAATGAAAAAGGCTAAGAAGAAATTATTGAAGCTAGAGGTTGCTGTGATGATGGCTGGGCTAATGGCTGAGGTGGGGTGGTTGGCCAACTTCCCATTGTCCATTATCTTCTTCTTCTACACTTGGGTTAAAACCTTAGAGTAAAACAATTATCTGGTTTTGTGTTCTTCTGTAAATAGCAACTACACTTCTTCATTTCTTGCTGCTTGGAATTATCTGTGAATTCTGAGTGTGAGATTGAAAGCATACAAGTATTCTAGGACATTGGAATTTTAATTAGTAGCAAGTTCATTCATTTTGCAGAGGTATAATCCCATTCTTTGTTGCCATTTTCAGTTATGTTAAACAAAGTTTCGTATGTATGGAAATTCAAATTCTTGAATTCATGGAATTAGATGTTAATGAGGTTGGGTATGAGTTATATAGTATTTATATGACCATATAAATATGTTTCAACTATAATAGGAATGTTTAGAATCAATTTCGTGAGTAATTTATGTGTTTGGGCTAAAATAGTTGTCGAGGTTTCATTGTTCTGGCTTGAACAGATGTGTGTGCTTGATTATACGTTATATTAACTTCTAAAGGTAGTATAAAATGCCTTGGAATCCTGAGTTCAGTTTTGAGCTTCTGTTTTTGAAATTTGCCAAGAATTAATCAATCATTGTGACATATACTAGTATGCAAGCATGTGTAAGGGGTATATATAGATATACAAACCTAATGTGAGCATGTTTTGACTAGATTGGCATGATTAACGAAGATGTATAGTTTAAAATGGATTTATGACTTTAGAAACGAACTTAATATGTATGTATGCTATGACTTTACAAGCATGTTAGTATGACTTAGAAATGCATGAATAAACCTTTAGCTTGTGTTTATGTGATTAGTAAGCAAGCATGAACATGTTGAACTAATTAGTAAACTTTATAAAGGAAAATATGACTTTGAAATGAATGTTAATGCACTACTTTGAAAGGTAGGATCTGACCTTTATAAACACGTTGGTGATACTCTTAGGCACACTTATGTAACATAACCATATGTATACCATGCTTGTGTATCATATTTCAAGAAAATCATGAACGAAACATATTTTCAACTAAAGCGGTGTTAATTTCACACATGTGTTATGAATACTCACAATCATGCCTAATATGAGTTTTAAAACTATCTTGTATGTTTAGAGAGCAAGCATGATTGACTTAGTGGTTTCATGACCTTGAATGGCCTTAAATTGTTGAAATGATCAATTTAGAATTTTATTATAAAAGAAGGAACCTAGATTGACTTGAGAAGCATGGGAAGGCCTTTAACATGTTAAAATATATTATGTATAATTGTGTGCTCAAGCCAGAAAGAGACAACAAGGCAACAGCTGAGTTTTAGTTGGGCGAGAGAGGGCTGGTCTTGATTGTCTTTTATTCGAGAGGCTTAGCTACCATAAGCATCAATTGCATGAAATCAAATCGTAACTTGGTTAGTTTGAAGTCTTATTTTGGGTCAGTTGGCTTGTATGGTACCTAAAATGCTAGAGGTGGTTTAAAACCTACTGATACATGTATATAAGTGATGCTTGGATAATATATTGGTGTTGCCTCGTAATAGGAAGGTCCATGAGAAAAAGGACTTAACCTTGAGCATTCTTACATTATTTATGAAATGACTAGGTATTTGATTTATGATGAATCTATAATATGATTTTATACCATGTGTATACTTGAACCATGTCAAGCTTGATTAAAGACTGTGTTAGCTAATAAACATCTTGAACATATAATACGCTATAAATAATATTCGAAAGTGTTGATTTCTTAACGTGGGTAAACTACGCTTAAGGCAAGTTCTCTAACCTTACTTAAATTTATATTGAGCAAGTATCCAAACCCTACTCTTATTGTGCAATTATCTTTGCATTAATTTATTCAAACGAATATCGTAAACTTATCTCTTTGAATGCAAGTTATTCTAATTATTCGTTCAATTGAGCAAGTATGTTTAGACTCTTCTGAAAACTATTATTCATGTTGAACTTGGTATTGTTCTTAAATATTGTGAGAGAGACTAGCCAAATAAACTGTCCAAACCAATTGATTGGGGCGAAAATCTTGAAAATTGAGATGAACAACCCTTATGGTAAGGGGAGTGTAAGTTGTTGGAAATCCCAACACATGAATTATTTATTATTATGGTGTTATGCATAACTTAGAGTATTGTAGACTGATCATCTATAGTACTTAATTCTTTTGGGTTATCAATTTAATATTGGTAATTCTAGTAGATGTTCAATAGTCCTTAGTGACTTCTCAGTATAAATTGTTTATCCAGTTGGATACATTGATAGTCTTTGAATGAATATATATATATATATATATATATATATATATATATATATATATCTCATTGATTTATATTGAATTATCGTTCTTATTCCAAGAATTGTTGATATTCATTATTCAAGATATTATTCTGAAACTCTGAACTATCTTAGAGATGACACTTTGATATTTCAAACTTGTGTTATGAAACACTTTACCCTTGTTGTATATCACTTACTGAGCAATTTGTGCCCATCCTTGCTTATTTAAAACCTTTCAGTTAGGGAGGAACAATGTGGTGTCTCTGGAACAGACAAGGGTAAGGGCAAGACTACCGACTAGCTTGTCCCTTATATGTGTAAGACTAATATGTTGTATTAAGAAGATTTTCAGACTATGTTTAAGCTTAAGTAGGATTATGTAATAAGTCTTTATTCGATATTATTATGTAATCTATTAAGTACTGTAGGTTGCGAGACTTGGGGAATAATAATAATAAATCATTATATATTATTCTAAATTAGATCTTCCATTGTGAAAGTGATATTTTAGTTATTTTTGTATGCCATGAGCACGTGACGAACTGAATTCGGGTAACCAAGTGGAGGTCCAAATTTGGGGGCGTCACAATGTGCACACTTGGAACTTGGTTTACTGACTCCTAACCTCCTTGTGAGCTAGTTTGATTAGATTAGTAACTTAATTATGCTCTAATTGTCTTTAATCTTGATTAAGATTTTGGTTTTTATGATTCGGGTTACTTAATGATGTTTATTAGTTCCTAATTGAAGTTTAGCAATCATAATTAGGTGTTAGGATAACCTAATTAGGGTTTAGTCTAGATAATTAGGGTTAGGGTTTACAATCTAGGGTTTCTAACTTAGATTTTTAACAAATCCTAACAAGAACGACAAAGCATTTTGTCAGTGTAGGCACGACAAAGTAGCTTGTCAAAATATATATACTGAAAATTCCATTTTCGTAAGAAAAATTTTAAGCATGACGTGTCAAGCACGTCAATTTTTGGACAAAAATTTATTTGACCTAATTTGTTAAACAAAGTATATAATAACACAAAACACTTTCAGAAAGGAGAGATTTTATTAATATAACTGAATTTACATAACCGAATTTTATTAGGGTTTTTGGTAGTTTCACATTCACTCCCACTAATAAGAATTTCATCCTCGAAAATACAATACAAGTTAAGTAAACAGTTGGGGATAGTTCTCTGGCATTTTGTCCTCGAGCTCCCATATAGGCTCTTCAACGTTCTGATTCCTCTAAACAACTTTGACCGATGCTATCACTTTATTTCTCAGGACTTGCTCTTTACGGTCGATGATCTGCAGATGTTCTTCTACATAAGAAAGATCTTTTTTGATTTGGATCGACTCATAATTTATAACGTGTTTATAATCAGGTTTATATGGTCGCGATACGGACAAATGAAACACATTATGAATATGATTTAACTTAGGGGGTAGTGCTATTTCATAAGCAACTTCACCTACCCTCCTCAAAATTTTGAAGGGTCCAATGAATCTCAGACTCAGTTTTCCTTTCTTGCCAAAACATATCTTGCCCTTCCAAGGGGACACTTTCAAGAATACGCGGTTTCTTACGGTAAAGTTTCGTTGTTGACGATGTGGATCAGTGTATTTCTTCTGTCGATCTTGAGACGCTTGTAATCATTCACATATAATTCTGATGGTCTCAGTAGTTTATTAGATTATTTTAGGTCCTAGCATTTGTCTTTCCCCGACCTCATCCCAACACAAAGGTGTTCTACATTTCCTCCCATTTAAGGCTTTATAAGGTGGCATACCTATGCTAGCATGGTAGCTATTTTTGTAGGCAAATTCTACTAAAGGTAACTGATCTTGCCAACTTCCTTTGAAGTCTATGATATATGTTCTCAACTTATCCTCTAATGTTTGAATGGTTCTCTCACTTTGCCCATCAGTTTGAGGGTGATAAAATGTACTTAATCTTAATTGTGTTCCTAAGTGTTTTTGAAGGCTCTTTCAAAAATTTGAGGTAAAACGTGGGTCTCGATCTGACACTATAGAAACAGGTACTCTATACCTATAGATGATTTCATTAATGTATAGCTTGGAAAGTTTGTCTAAGTTATAAGTAACTTTAATAGGTAGGAAGTGAGCTTATTTGGTTAGAGGTAAACTATTACCCAAATGTCATTGTGGCCCTTTTGTGTAGCTGGAAGGCCTACCACAAAGTCCATTGTTATATGTTCCCACTTCCACTCAGGAATTGGTAAGGGTTGAAGTAAACCACTCAGCTTTTGATGTTCAGCCTTAACCCTTTGACAAATAAGACATTTTCTTACCCATTCAGCTATTTCTCTTTTCATATTCGACCACCAAAAGTATTGACTTAAGTCCTTGTACATTTCAGTACTGCCTGGATGTATGATAAATTTAGAATTATCAGCTTCATATAAGATTTTGTCTTTTAATGCTTGATTCAACAGAACCCAAATTCTATCTTCATATCTTATTATTTCATCCTTGTCTGTTTTGAATTTGTTATTCTTGATATGAGTTATATTACACTTACATTTTTGACATTCTTCATCATTCTCCTGCATCTCTTTGATTCTATCAAGTAGAGACGAAACTCCCTCTAGAATGAATAACTTTTTGGTAGAGGTAGTTGGACATCCCACCTCAATTTCTAGTTTTTTGAAATCTTTTATTAACCTTTCATTGGTGGTTATTACGTTCAACTTTTCTTGATTCTTTCGACTTAACGCATCAGCTACTACATTGGCTTTACCGGGATGATATAAGATTTCACAATCAAAATCCATTATTAGTGTTAACCATCTCCTCTGCCTTAAGTTTAACTCCTTTTGTGTAAAAATATATTTCAGACTTTTGTGATCTGTATATATCTTGCACTTCTCCCCGTACAAGTAATGCCTCCAAAAATTTTGGGCAAAAACTACCCGCGGCTAACTCTGAGTCATGAGTAGGATACCTCTTCTCATAATCTTTGAGTTGTCGTGATGCATAAGAAATCACTTTCCCATGTTGCATCAACACACACCCTAAACCTCTATGTGACGCATCACTAAATACTACAAGGCCTCATGTATCATCTAGTAAGGACAACACTGGAGCCATGCTCAGACGCTTCTTCAACTCTTGGGAGCTCTCTTCACATTTATCTATCCAGACATATTTCACTATCTTTCGAGTTAAATTTGTTAGTGGGGTTGCTTTTTTTGAAAAATCTTTTATGAACCGTCGATAATAACCCGCTAAACTGAGAAAACTTCTTACTTCTGTTAGAGTTGTTGGTTGTTCCCAATTTACAACTGTTTTGATCTGAATTGGATCTACTGATATTCCATTCTTGTCAATTACATGACATAAAAATTGAACTCTCTTTAACCCAAATTCACACTTGGAAAACTTTGCGTAAAGTTGTTCATTTTATAATATCTCCAAAATAGCTCTCAAGTGTTCAACATGCTCTTCACGTGTTTTCGAGTATACCAAAATATCGTCGATAAACACCATAACAAATGTGTTCAAGCATGGTTGAAACACTCGATTCATCAAGTCCATAAATGTTGTCGGTGCATTTGTCAAAGCAAAAGACATTACAAAAAACTCATACTGTCCATAGCGTGTCCTAAACTTCATTTGATTATTATCATGCTCAGACTTCTACATTAGTGATGACATTGCTTCATCATGTTCATCAATTCTCATTAATTTTCCTGCTACTGGATCTTCTTCTTCCTCCTCAACATCTAGCAGTTGTTGATCATGAAGCAATTCTTCATCCTCTGCATCACTATCTATAAATGACTCAATTTGTGGTGAATTGTTTACTATCGGCATTTCCTCATCATCAGAGTTGGCCATCCTATATTACAAAACTTCTTTGTTACTTATATAGAAATTTACACAAAACATAATATTTTTAATGTTATTTATATGTGTAATTTAATATTTTTACGGACTCGAAGACTATATACTAAGATTTCTCTTCCTTATATCTATAGCCTTAACAGCTCTGATACCATTAATGTAATGCCCCCATATCTATACTCACATGGTATCCGATATGGTGCTTATTACTAGTCAATTAATATAACGCATTCAAATCTATACGCACATGGTATCCAATTCAATGGTTATATCTAATTGAGTGGCTATACAATTATTAGCAGATGCAATTCCCATAGATCCAAGATTCACAGTATCCCATAACAGATAATAATTCCCAGGAGAACTATTGTTGTGTTTCAATACCCTCACTTGGATGTATGGACTGTATCTACGAATAATATCTATCTATCCAAAATTCAGAGTCACTACAAGAAATTACATAAAAATTGACGTTAAAATTTGTCACATAAAATTCATTTTTCGTCACTAAAACATTTGGTGATGAGTGTTAATCTTCATAGAAACTGTCACCGTATGAGTGTGGTAAAAGGTTTATTTGACAATATTTGATGTCGTCACTAAATGTTTTAACTTATGGTGACGATCTACACCATTGTCACTATACTTAATTACTTTTAGTGACGTTAATAGCGTCACTATTTGAATGAAACTTTCGTCACTCTATATTATGTTTCGTCATCAAAACTTAGTGCATTAAATGACGAAAATCTTTTTTCCTCATTAAATGATATTGTTTTAGTGACGAAAATATGTTACTCTATTTAAATCATCTAATTTTAATGACGATAATATAGTCATATTTATGATTATTCTTTTGTCATGTTATTGTGTTTATCGTCACAAAAAATAAGAAAATAAATGACGACAGAACAATTCGTCACCTAATAATATATTTAACATAACAATTATGTCGTTGTCATTTCATATTTTAAATAATATTACAAAGAAATTTGTCACCAAAGAGTTACTTTTTGGGACACATTTTTCAATGTCACTAATTGAATACTTATTGTGACGATACATCTCATCATAGAAAGAGTTATTAATAGTGAGAAAATTAGTTGTTGTGACTAAATGATTATATAATAGTGACGAAATAGTTTGTCACCAAAGAGTTACTTTCTATGCCACATTTTTCTCTATCACTAATTGAATACTTATGGTGACGATAGAATCCGTCACATAAAGAGCTATTAATAGTTACAAAATTAAAGGTCATCACTAAATGAATATATAATAGTGACGACATAACTTGTCACAAAATAGTTAATATTAGTGACAAGATCAATTGTCATAACTAAATGAATATATATAACGACAATACTATTAATTCTAAAGAGCTAATATTATTCGTCATTAAATTTTAATTTTCAGTGACAAAATATTATTTATCAATAAATGAATATAAATTGTGATGATGTGGTGGTCATATTAAGTTGTTTGACATTCAAAATGTATTGTTACATTAACAATTTTCAATAAAAAAATATAATACGTTTAGTGAGCTTTTTAAATCAACTTTACACCTGTATATAATATAAGAGACAAAAGGCAATAGACATTTAAAATAAAAAGTAATTATTGTCGACGTTAGAATTTTTATTTGTCCCTTTTCTATTCTTGTTCTTTGGTGGTCTCATGTTATATGAGATTTGTTTGAAAAAATAAGTGTAAAAGGTCCGACATGTATATGTCGACGATTTGACTGTAAGAGTCGCCAGTTGGAGTTTTTAACTGGTTGTACCAACGTTGACAAGAAAAGGTTTGCACATTGACCCAAATGATGTGACATCGCTAAACCAGTCTCGTGAAGCAAGAGATTCATTTGGGTTCGGGGGCTTGATTATGTGGAGGGAAGGTGTTAGGCACCCCCCGACATCCGTGTTACCACGATGACCGCCACTATTCAAGAAACTATTATGTGAATGTGTGCGTGTGTGTGTGGGTCAATGTGCTATTATTTGGAAGTAGTGCGAGGCCTCGTTCACACCTATATACAAAGGGTTTACATTTGTATGAAAAATTCAGTTTTAAAGATGATATAGCATTGAGGTTTTATAAAAGTGGTTTTTCAAACCTTGTGCTCAATAGTAATTGAGACATTTTCATACTTCCATTTTATTGTTAAATGTTCGGCTTGATTGCTTTTATTTTTACAATGCGATGCATCTTCGAGAAAATAAAATATAGCAGTGCCGAACTCTTCATGGGCATAAAAGCCATCTAAGGAAATTCAAACACCGTGAACAATTTACAAGTTTCTTACAACTGAAATGTCCATCACGGGAACCGAATCTAGATTCAGTGGACTAAATCTGTGATTACATGATTCCTAGGCTCATATGATGCCGCAGTTTATAGGAAAAGCAGTAAGCAGGTATATATATAAAAAAGCAGTAAATATATATATATATAGACATGATCAACCACCACGGAGCACCTCCACAGGGGATCAAAAATGTAAATGTATAAAAGCGGTAAATATATATATATATAGAGACATGATCAACCACCATGAAGCACCTCCATTGGGGATCAGAAATATAAATAAAACAGTAAATACGATCAACCGCCACGAAGTAAACTCTAGGCGGGACGAAATGTAAATAAAGCAGTAAAAATGATCAACCACCACGAAGTAAACTCCAGGCGGGACATAATGTAAATAAAGCAGTAAAAGGCCATGAAGTAAACTCCAGGCCTGACGAAAATGTAAATATATATATATATATATATATATTTGCAAAGATGAAGAGAAAAGCTTTATAATGTGTAAGAAGGCTTACAATGGGCTACCAAAGAAGACTTTTATGACTTTAAGTGGATGAAAACTCGGCTCCCGTCGGTAAAAATATAGCTATATGTGAGCTAACAAGAGTTTAAAATGAGAAAGAACTCAATATGCGGTGTGTACATAGCAAATTGGACAGGGCTTCCTCGCCTTTTTTGAATTGAATATGGACACCCCAAGCTCTATATTTATGGAGCTAGGAGTTGCATGTGTACTGCGCTGTGGCCATGATGCACTACCAAGGCCGCCTCGGAGAGCCGTGTAGGGTTCCAATGCCTTTCGATGTACGTACAAGCGTGCAACGTGATGTCTGCTCGAACTTAACTTCAATTCGAGCATCCAATTTTGGTGTATAAGACCTATTTCAGATTTCTATTTTCGAGATCTGTTCAATGAAATGGGATTAGAGGTTGTACGAAGTCAGGAAGATGGAACCATGTCCTATCTCTTCAAGCTTCAAATTCTATCCGGTGTGCTGCCTTGCGTAGTAATCACTCGGGATTGCAACTCCTTGGTTCTTGTGGGACATTGTTGTGTAGAATGTAGGTTGATTGTTATTTGTTGAGATGGCGCCATGTGGGGTTGAAGTGGCAATTTGACAACTTTGCCCTTCACCGGGGTTAGCTCAAGTTTTGGCTGATAAAGTAGACATTGCTCAGGGTTATCTCTAAGATTGGGTTGTTGCAAGTGTTGAATGCCCACAGGGTTGTCTTTGCGGTGTGCTTATCCTCTCGGGGTTATCTTCGAGTTTATGTATTGAGTTCCTCGATGTGAGTCCCGAGATTGAAGCTGAATGCATGGGTCGAAATAAGCATCTCCAGGGTTATCTCCAAAACTATAACTGCATTCCTTGGGGTTATCTCAAGGTTGACATTGTTTTTCCCGGTGTTGTTTTCGGGACTGAGACTGAACATCTCGGGGTTATCTCCAAGTTGAATCAGCCTTCTCCAGTGGAATTTCCAGTATTTGCAGTGCTATCCTCGGGGTTATCTCCGAGGTGGGGAAAGGATACTCGCGGTGTGTTTTTCGGGGTTGAAACTGAACTTCTGGTGCTATTTGCGGGATTAAGCTGAGCTTTCTTCTAGGATTATCTCTAAAAAAAGATTTTGCACTTCCTGCAATGTTAGTAACAGGTAGGTAGAAAATTTTGAGTGTCTACAGATGCCCCTCTTTATCATATTCATGCAATGCAATGGCATGGATAAGATAAAGAATACCAGACACTTGAAATGTAATAAGATGATTATGATGCAATGCATGACAACATAATGCAAATGTATGTGGTTTGTTTGATTGTCCTCCAACATGATATGATGATTGTCGGCTCCCTGTTGCTTCTACCGGGGACAATAATAAATAACCAGCCTGATGAACTGTCTCGGACGCGTGATCCACAGCTACCAGGAATCTCTAGGATTGTTGACATTGGGGCTATCACCAAAGTCTTGAATCCTTGATACAAACTTTATCTTGAAGATGTGTCTCTCACGTACAAGAGACTCTGTGGGGATGGGTTTTGTTTGTTGAGGATGTGTATAACATATTCCATCATCGGTCCTCCCCGATGGGGATGTTTTTCCCTGGTTTGTATCGTCAGGTCCTTTCGTTACTCTGTTGGAGTTACCATCAATAATCGGTGTTGTCAGGTTGCCTGACCTACATTGATATGTGTATCAACGGATGAGATCCCTGCTGAGGATAATGTCAAGGCTTCTTGACCTTCATTGGCGTGTGCATCAACTATTGAAAAATGCGTAACACCCCCACCGGGGACCATGTCAAGGCTACTTGACCTTTATTGACGTGTGCATCAACGGTTGAAAAATGTGTGACGTCCCTGCCGGGGACCATGTTTTAGGGCTATGACCCTGCACTGACGGCATCAGACCTTTGTGAGATATTGTTGAATGTAGTTTGCAACAACTGAGATCATCGGCATAGTGTACCCTATTTTTGGGCGAAAACAAATGAGTGTTATGTAAAGCCAGAGTTTGGCCCATGAAAACCATGATTTCAGGCTATTCCGCTCAATCGCGTAGTATTTTTATTCCTGATTTAGCCTTTTTAGCTTGTAAGAACTCCTTTGCAACTCAAACTAGACCGAGCTGAAGGGGTGGGCCCCATTCTTGCTATATCTTTTGATAGGCCTCTATTGGATGATCTTAACTAAACAATTGGCGAGTGACTTGGTGTTGATGAATCACCAGTTCTGCCAACTGATCTACTTGTTTTCAAAGGGCCTTAATCTTTTGCTCCATCATAAATTAGAACTGCGAATAATCCTATCTATCAGCACCGTCTTTGCTGGTTTGGGAAGATTCAACTACGTAATTAGAACTCTGTCCACTACTATAATTAATCATATTGACCTCTCCTTCTTTGTGTTGAGGAAGAGAAGTGTCTTGCACATGAGGTTGGTCGGGTTTAGTCATGAAAATCTCCCCATTGTCAATTAAGTCCTGGATCTTGTGTTTTAAGGCCCAGCAATCCTGAGTGTCATGTTTCGGTTCCCCGACATGATAAGCACACTTCCGAGTAGCATTGAAACCCATCCCATTCGGGTTGGCTGGTGGAAGAAGATGTGTAATTTTCTTCTAAGTGGTCAAAAGAGTAAGGATATTCTCGAGTGAGTCCTCTAAGGGTGTGAACACTCGGGGGCGTCTGACTTCTCAACCTTTAGGTAATAGAGGGTTTGAAGATTGTGCTTGCAAAGGGGAGTAGTTTCTCCTCTGGATAGGCATATTCTGACTGCCTTTTTGACCTTATAGTATCAAGGAAACATCTTCTTCTTTCTTTTTATAGACACTTCGGGGGTTGTTTCTATAAGTTCTAGACTGGATGTGCTCAGTAACTTCTTTAAGAGCGGCTAGGTCTTGAATCTTTCCTAACTTCAATCCCATCTCAGCCATCTCTCCATGTTTGATCATTTTAGAAAATGGCTTGCCAATCCCAGCTAAGACTCTTTCATAGAAAGGAGCTTCTTGTATGCCTATGAAGGTCATGACCATTTCTGATTCTGTCATGGAAGGAAAGACTTGAGCAGCAAGGCGCCTCCACTTGGAGCTTCTTGTTTCTTGACCTTGGTAATCTGGTACTAGTTAGGAGCCATCTGAAATTGAAAGCTATACTGAGTGAGGAAGGCATGAGCTAATTCCTCCTAACTATGGATCTTTGAGTTGCCTAATCTTGTATACCAAAATCGAGCTTCTCTTGTCAGACACTTCTAGAACAGCTGCATTCTGAGCTTCTCATCATCTGCATAAGATCCAAATTCTCCTATAAATATATTTAAATGTGTGTAAGGATCCCCTAACCCATCATACTTTTCAAAGTCAAGAGTTTTGAACTTCTCTAGATAATAAACACCAGGGAATATACAAAGGTCAGCATATGAAACACTCCAGTGTGTTCTAATTCCTTTGATAGAACGGATAGTTTCCTCCATTTGAAGGACTTTCTTCCTGATATCACCGGTGTCTAGATCTTCTTTGAGTTGGGTGTTTTTAGGAGTTTTGTTGGTCGCATCTAACTGAAGTTCAGGAATTGTTTTATCTGAACCTTGTGCTCCTCCTTGTGCAGAGGATTCTGTATGTACTGGTATTCGCGAACCTTGAGTAGATTGGTGTAGTTCTTTAAGCAGAACAACCAAATCTGTGATTTGCTTTCTTAATACATCAAACTCTTCTCATGAGATAAGAGCAGGATTAGACTGGTCAGATGAAGACATGATTGGTTGTAGGCTCGTGGCCTTTCTGGATTTTGAGCGGGTAATAGGCCCAATTGTTTCCCTACAAAAACTTATGTAGTTTAGTCTTAGGGAATGTATAAATGTTTACATGCTATCATAATGTGCCCATTTTAGGAATATTATCCTGCAAAATGGGTGTCATTTGATAGAATGTCATGCATGCGCAAATATTCTTCATATTTTCCATTACACAAAGATGAATATGGAATGAAATTACAAGTAATTTGAAAATAGAAAGCATGAAGAGACTTTCCTCCGCATTTGGTTTATCAAAGGCTGACCTATCTTAGGTTACTCTTGCGGCTTTTTGGCATGAAGGTTCCCAGGTCATCGCAATCTACTTAATGGGATGTTAATCTGGTCTTTCAAGTGGAGCGAATCTGGGTGGTGCCTTTCCTGAGCCTCGTTGGAATTAGACTTCCTATGAGTCCAATAATCAAACACCGATAGGATAGCCTCCTGGTGGAGGAACCACACAACATACATTCACATACAACGTGTCTCACTGTGTATGAAAATGATGACATGTGCAAAGCAAAAACATCACAAATAGATATATTGCAGTGCAGTAAGTAAAATGCATTCGTACACATTCATTAAAAATTTAAATGCAACATTCACACACAAGCATATAACAGTTTTGAAAAGCTTGTAGTAGCGGTTTAAGCCCTCTTATTGGAGTCCCAAGCAGAGTCTCCACCTGTCAACGTCGGGATTTTTATTTTTCCCTTTTCTGTTCTTGTTCTTTGGTGTTCTCATGTTATATGAGATTTGTTTGAAAAAATAAGTAATAAAGGTACGATATGTATATGTCGACGATTTGACTGTAAGAGTTGCCAGTTGGTGTTTTTAACTGGTTGCACCAACGCAACCGAGAAAAGGTTTGCACATTAACCCAGTGATGTGACACTACGAAACGGGTCTGTGAAACCGAGATTCATTTGGGTTCGGGGGCTTGATTATGCGGAGGGAAGGTGTTAGGCACCCCCCGACATCCGTGTTACCACAGTGACCGCCACTTTTCAAGAAACTATTATATGAATGTGTGTGTGTGGGTCAATATGCTGTTATTTGAAATTAGTGTGAGGCCTCGTTCACACCTATATACAAAGGGTTTGAATTTTTATGAAAAATTCAGTTTTAAACATGATATAGTAGTGAGGTTTTGTAAAAGAGGTTTTTCAAACCATGTGCTCAATAGTAATTGAGACCTTTTAATACTTCCATTTTATTGTTAAATGTTCGGCTTGATTTCTTTTATTTTCGATATGTGAAGCATCTTTGAGAAAATAATATATAGCAGTGCCGAACTCCTCATGGGCATGAAAACCATTTAAGGAAATTCAAACACCGTGAATAATTCACAAACTGCTTACAGCTGAAATGTCCATCACAGGAACCGAATTTAGATTCAGTGGACTGAATCTTTGATCACATGATTCCTAGGTTCACATGATGCCGCAGTTTATATGAAAAGCAGTAAGCAGTTATATATATATATATAAGCTATAAATATATATATATACAGACATGATCAACCACCAAGAAGCAACTCCATGGGGGATCGAAAATGTAAATGTATAAAAGCGGTAAATATATATATAGAGACAAGATCGACCACCACGAAGCACCTCCATGGGGGATCAGAAATGTAAATAAAGCATTAATGAGATCAACCCCCACGAAGTAAACTCCAAGCGGGACGGAACGTAAATAAATCAGTAAAAATGATCAATCGCTACGAAGTAAACTCCAGGCGGGACAGAATGTAAATAAAGCAGTAAAAGTCCACGAAGTAAACTCTAGGCCTGACATAGGATATATATCAATCCCGGCTCAGTTTATCATTTCAGCAATTTATCACTATATATATATATATATATATATATATATAAGCAGTAAACGCACCGGATATAAAATCCAGGCTCATCGAACAAAGTCCGACAATAGTTTATATATATATATATATATATATATATATATATATATACAGAAATGAAAACCACGGACCGAAGTTCGGGCATACACACACAACACGGCTCTCAACGTGAAGAAGAGTGTGTGCAAAGATGAAGAGAAAGACTTTATAATTTGTAAGAAGGCTTACAGTGGGCTGCCAAAGAAGACTTCTATGACTTTAAGTGAATGAACACTCGGCTCCCTTCGGTAAAAATATAGCTATATGTGTGCTAACAAGTGTTTAAAATGAGAAAACACTCAATATAGGGTGTGTACAGAGTAAATTAGACAGGGCTTCCTCGCCTTTTTTCTCTTGAATATGGCCACCCCAAGCTCTATATTCATAAAGCTGGGAGCCGCAGGTGTACCTGCAGTAGCCGCAGATGCACCTGTGGATGCCCGGGGTGCTCTGGGCTCCGCGGGTCCCGCCGTTTTGAAGTACGTGCACTTGTGCAACGTGATGTCCGCTTGAACTTGAAGAACTTCAATTCGAGCATCCGATTGAGGTGTATAAGACCTGTTTCGGATTTCTGTTGTCGAGAGCTGTGTAATGACATGGGATTAGAGGTCGTATGAAGTCAGGAAGATAGAACCATGTCCTATCTCTTCAAACTTCAAATTCTATCCGGTGTGCTGCCTTGCGTAGTAGTCACTCGGGATTACAACTCTTTGGTTCTTGTGGGACATTATTGTGTAGAATGTATATCGATTGTTGTTTATTGAGACGACGCCATATGGGGTTGAGGTGGCAATTTGACGACTTTGCCCTTCACCGGGGTTATCTTCGGTTTTGGCTGATAAAGCAAACGTTGCTCAGGGTTATCTCTGAGATTGGGTTGCTGCAAGTGTTGAATGCCTTCAAGGTTGTCTCTGAGGTGTGCCTGTCCTCCCGGGATTATCTCCGGGTTTATGAATTGAGTGCCTCAGTGTGAGTCCCGAGGTTGAAGCTAACTACATGGGTTGAAACAAGAATCTCCGGGGTTATCTCCGGAACTATAACTGCATTCCTTGGGGTTATCTCCAAGGTTGACATTGTTTTTCCCGGTGTTGTTTCCGGGACTGAGACTGAACATATCGAGGTTATCTCCATTATGAATCGGCTTTCTCCGGTGGAATTTTTGGTATTTGCACTGCTATCCTCGGGGTTATCTCTGAGGTGGGGAAAGGATACTCCCAGTGTGTTTTTCGAGGTTGAAACTAAACTTCTAGTGGTATTTCTGGGATTAAGCTGAGCTGTCTTCCAGGGTTATCTCTGAAAGAAGATTCCGCACTTCTTGCAATGTTAGTAATAGGTAGATAGAAAAATTCGAGTGTGTACAATTATCTTATAAAAAATTAGTAGATTCACTTATTCAACAAAATACCCAACTAGCTAGGCAATAAACAGTTGCTTAAATAGTTGAAGTACCACAAAACCAAATTATATAATCCAAAAAGCTAAAATTTTGAAATTCATATCCTAAGAAAATCCTTAATTAAAACCTTCAACCTTGTGGTTATTGACCTTCCAAAAAAAAAAACTCTATCTACAAATCAAAAAAACATATAGATATAAATCAGTCAAATAGTTATGAAATTAAAAAAAGAAATGTATATAAAGAAAGAAATGTTTAAATAATAAGTTATAAATTTTAATTTCCAGAACTATAGCTATACTAGCATTATAGCAACCAAAATCCCTATGAACCTAACTAATTGGGCAATATAGCCACACGCAATATAGTTGGTGTGTTCAAAATGCATATAGTTGGTGTGTGTGTGTGTTTAATGTGCATATAGTTAGTGTGTTCAAAATAAAAAATGCAAGTCAATAAAGAACAACATAAAAAGAAGAGATGAGAGAATATAACTCTTCATGACACAAAATTTATAATTTATTCAGGCTTCCATGATAGGAACTACAAGATCAAGAAAAGAATACTCATAAAAAATGTAGTGATTCAAGAAATTTGAAGATTTTATATAGTGGAGAGTATACATAATCATGATACTATTACAAAATACAACCTCAACCCTACTATAAGAGCAGAATAACCAACGTTCACTTAAAAAAGATTTGTATATATCATTTAATAGAAGAAAAGAAATCATATAGACTAACATACTCAATATGGTTTACCAAAGCTTATACCCTCATTTTCTCTCGAGTCTTCTTAAAATGGTTAGCAGATTGGAGTATAAAAATGTATGTTTTATTCAAGAGTGCAAAGCATTTGACTATTATAATTGATGATTATTGTTTTGATAGCATTCCGTAGAATCAGTTAACTCATTTTCGGCTTTAAATTCTAATGCTCTCCTATAGAAAATTGCACATATTTCTTTAAACAGATGCATGCTTTTTTTGACTTCTAATTCTAATGTATAACGAATAACAAGAATTATGTAAGTACTTAAATTGCCCTTTTTGTTTATCTTCTTTCTTGTTTTGTGGTCCGTTTCTCGTCTTTTTCTATTTAAGAGCCATCTGCCAAATACAGTTCCCAGAAGTTCTAAACAGAAAGGTACTTAATCATGGACCTTTAATATTTCTCTTTCTATAATAGAGCCTATGTACCTAACCAATAATAGGCCTGAGCACTGTAACCACACACTAGCAGCAACACAGCACCCAGAAAAGCCAAACAATAGAGACCAGTAACCCAACAAACAACAACAAAAATGCATAGCCCTCAATGCTTCAGCTCGAGATGAGACTCCATGATGTAAGATTTTTAAAAGGTTTGGAACTCTCTCTCTCACTCACTCTCCTTTTCCTGATTTTCTTTCGCTCATATCTAGTATCAATATCAATTTCCTCTCTAGATGGCTCAACTTTCATATCACTTCTATAAAAATATTTGATGCTTTTGAACCTAAATTATTTCTGATGCTTTTGAACCAAACTTATCTCTTCTAAACAGGAAGCACCATCATAATTTTCCATCAACGAGATAAACAACTTAATCAAACTAATTCATCCCCAAAAAAGGTTGTGGCTCTATGTTAGCTTCAACAATGAACCGCGTATGAGCATGTTACAAATAGTTTAACCAATGGACTCAAAACGTAGAGAGATGTTACTCGAGCTATGAAGGAACACCTTTGAAGGAAAATGTGAGTGTTATTAACCATCAAACAGGAAATTAATCACTGGAAGGGGTTAATATTAGGGGGAGACTAAGCCTTCCAAAAGGAGTACCTTCTCGGAATTATCTTTCCGTATAACAACAATAGAAATTAACTCAAGATCTTATGAAATTGATTGAAACAATTATACACTTTCATCTTCTACTGTAGTATTATATAGTATGAAAGATCATCAGGATATTTAACAACAAAATAAATGGACCTCCTCCTCAGCTTCTGCAATAAATTCCTGATATGCTTATGTATTCAAAAAAAAGAGCACTTAACGTTAATGATTATGTAGTTCAGAAGGTAAATGCAACTATATATAGTTTTTTCCAAGGTATACTTCACTAGCCAAGTAGCTCAAAAGTACTAAAATATCACCTCTTAGCAAATAATCTGATTCGGAGATCATCTTTCTCTATACGCCTAAGCATGATGAGTAGAATTCAATGATAAGAAGGATCCCTTCAAGACAAAATTTTAACAAACTGAAAAGAGGAGCATCTAAGTCACTGGAAATATTGTAAATTATTTGGAATTCCCATTAGAGAGGCTCACATTCATTGATCACTTGTATAATAACACATGACATATTCTTTTAAAGTAATACGAAATATATAATGAAGAACTAGAGTGGGAAATTAATATGATCAATGACATGTAAGAAAAAGGATAAGTAATTAATAAATCCAACGCTATCTATAGTAGATTTTTTAGTGAGTTGTAAAAATATCTCCATTCCCACGAGCACCAATATACAAGCCAGTATGGCCTCTTAACCAATCTCTTTTACTTTGCTCATATGAAAGGTTAAAGCAACTAGTTAGAGAATTAGAAGTGGCTTCTGAGTGCATGGAACGAGACTCAAAGTTCTTTAGCTTATTTTGATCATTACTAGTAGAAGTTGCAGAACGGGATGGAAATGAAAGTCTATGTCCACTACTTCCTGAAGCAAGTAAAAAGCAACCTGCATTACTTTAGAATTAAAGCAAAGTAAATTAGAAGTGGCAGACTGAATAGAAAGAAGTTGTGGAACCTGAAGTAGAAAGATATATTAAAAGAACTCCATCAGGAGGGAGCTCCGCACATACAGTTGCCAGGACCTATCAATGGAAGTAGAGAAAAGTTTTCAATAACAGTATTCCTATGGATTTCTTCCAACACACTAATTCAAGAATTGAGATATCTCATGGTGCTTTTCCTATAAGTTTGATTGCACTACTTATACACGAGTTCCAAGGAAGATTGGGGGCGGGGCGAGGTCATGATACTGGGGTCTGATGGCATATATAATTAAATTTCAATTTACAATTATAGTTATATTCTAATGCAATAAAAATCTCTAACTCTTGATGGTATACAGTTGCAAGTGAAGAGGGGAATGAAAGTGGCGATTTGTGGCACTGTAGGGTCAGGGAAGTCTAGTATGCTCTCAAGCATACTAGGAGACGTGATGAAGCTGTCTGGGACAGTGAAGATTAGTGGTATGAAGGCTTATGTTCCTCAGTCGCCATGGATACTGACAGGGAATGTAATGCCCAGTAAAATAATAAATAAATAAATAACATTTAAATTTATATTTAAAATATATTAACTGGACTTTGTTATTTATTGGGTCAAACTAATCATTTAATTTATATGGGCTAATTAATATTAATAAGAGATAGATGAATTAATTTGGTAAAATTTGGGCTTTATTATTAATTGAACCTAATTAGAAGTTTATTAAAACAAGACCTCTTAGTTAATAAATAGCTCGACCTTATTTTATTTCATTATACGAACTGAAGGACAGAGAGGAGGAAGACTTGTGCGCCTGGAAAAAGAAGTCGTGTACGGAAGAAAATAAATCTCAGGTGTGATTTTATTGTATTGGGATGCTTTTGGTTGCTATGTCATGGGCTATATATATAGAGAGAGAAGTATAATGGTAATGATCCATGTGTAACTTTTTGTAGACACTCAAAATTTTCTGTCTACCTATTACTAACATTGCAGGAAGCGCGAAATCTCCTTTCAAAGATAACCCTGGAAGACAGCTCATATTAATCCTGAAAATACCACCGGAAGTTTAGTTTCAACCCCAAAAAACACACCGGGAGTATCCTTTCCCCACCTCGCAGATAACCCCGAGGATAACAGTACAAATACCAAAAATTCCACCGTAGAAGGCCGATTCATCTTGGAGTCTCGGTCCCAAAAATAACACCGTGAAAAACAATGTCAACGTTGGAGTTAACCCCAAGGAGTGCAGTTATAGTTCCATCTTCCTGACTTCGTACATCCTCTAATCTCATGTCATTGCATAACTCTCGACAATAGCAGTCCGAAACAGGTCTTATACACCTCAATTGAATGCTCAGATTGAAGTTTTACAAGTTCGAGCGGATATCACGTTGCACGCGTACATGTATTTCGATACGGTGGGACCCGCGGAGCCCAGGGGACCCCGGGCAGCCACAGGTGCATCTACGGTTGCCGCAGGTACACTTGCGACTCCTAGCTCTATAAATATAGAGCTTGGGGTGGCCATATTCAAGAGAAGAAAGGCAAGGAAGCCCTGTCAAATTTGCTCTGTACACACCCTATATTTAGTGCTTTCTTATGTTAAACACTTGTTAGCTCACATATAGCTATATTTTTATCTGTGGGAGTCGAGTGTTCATCCACTTAAAGTCATAGAAGTCTTCTTTGGCAGCCCACTGTAAGCCTTCTTACACGTTATAAAGCCTTTCTCTTCATTTTTGCACACACTTTTCTTCACATTGAGAGTCGTGTTGTGTGTGTATGCCCGGACTTTGGTCCGTGGTTTTTATTTCTGTCTGTATATATATACTTATATATATATATTTATATATATGGACTAATATTATCGAGTTATATATATATATATATATATATATATATAAACTGTTGTCGGACTTTGTTCCATGGCCCTGGATTTCATATCTGGTGCGTTTACTGCTTTTATATATATATATAGCGACAAATCACTGAAATGATAAACTGAGCTGGGATCGATATATATCTTGTTCATTTACAACTTATATATATATATATATATATATATATATATATATATATATATTTACATTTCTGTCAGGCCTGGAGTTTACTTCGTGGCAGTTGATCGTTTTTACTGTTTTATTTACATTCCGTCCCGCCTTGAGTTTACTTCATGGCGGTTGATCGTTTTTACTGCTTTATTTACATTCCATCCCTCCTGGAGTTTACTTCGTGGCCGTTGATCACATTTACTTCTTAATTTACATTTCTGATCCCCCATGGAGGTGCTTCGTGGTGGTTGATCATGTCTTTATATATATATATTTACCGCTTTTATACATTTATATTTCCGATCCCCCATGGAAGTGCTTTGTGGTGGTTGATCATGTCTATATATATATATATATATATATATATATTTACAGCTTTTATATATAACTGCTTACTGCTTTTTATATAAACTACGGCATAATGTGAGCCTATGAATCATGTGATCACAGATTCAGTACACTGAATCTAGATTCCGTTCCCGTGATGGACATTTCAGCTGTAAGCAGCTTGTAAATTATTCATGGTGTTTGAATTTCCTTAGATGACTTTCATGCCCATGAGGAGTTCGGCACTGCTATATATTATTTTCCTGAAGATGCTTCGCATCTCAAAAATAAAAGCAACCAAGCCGAACATTTAATAATAAAATGGAAGTATGAAAGGGACTCAATTACTATTGAGCACAGGGTTTGAAAAACCTCTTTTACAAAACCTCGCTGCTATATCATGTTTAAAACTGAATTTTTCATACAAATTCAAACCCTTCGTATATAGGTGCGAACGAGGCCTCGCATTACTTCCAAATAATAGCACACTGACCCACACACACACACACATTCATATAATAGTTTCTTGAAAAGTGGTGGTCACCATGGTAACACGAATGTCGGGGGGTGCCTAACACCTTCCCTCCGCATAATCAAACCCTCGAACCCAAATGAATCTCAGTTTCACAGACCCGTTTAGCAGTGTCACATCACTGGGTCAATGTGCAAACCTTTTCTCGGTTGCGTTGGTGCAACCCGTTAAAAACACCAACTTGGGACTCTTACAGTCAAATCGTCGACATATACATGTCGGAACTTTTTCACTTATTTTTGCAAACAAATCTCACATAACATGAGAACACCAAAGAACAAGAACAGAAAAGGGACAAATAAAAATCCCGACATCGTTAGGTGGCGACTCTGTTGGGGACTCCAGTAAGAGGGCTTAAGCCACTACTACAAGCTTTTCAAAACTGTTATGTGCTTGTGTGTGAATGTTGCATTTCCATTTTTTGATGAATGTGTACGAATGCATTCTACTTACTGCATTGTAATATATCTATCTGTGATATTAGTGCTTCTCACATGTCATCATTTTCATAAACGGTGAGACACGTTGTATGTGAATGTATGTTGTGTTGTTCTTCCGCCGGGAGGATATCCTGTCGGTGCTTGATTACTGGACTCGTAGGAAGACTAATTCCAATAAGGCTCAGGAAAGGCACCACCCAGATTCGCTCCAGTTGAAAGATCAGATTAAATTCCCGTCGAGTAAATTACGATGATCTAAGAACCTTCATGCCAAAAAACAGCGAGAGTAACCTAAGATAGGTCAGCCTCTAATAAATTAAACGTGAAGGAAAGTATCTTCATGCTTTCCATTTTTCAATTACTTGTAAATACAGTTACTGGTAATTTTATTCCATGTTCATCTCTGTGTAATGGAAAATATGAAGAATATTTGCACATGCATATTAAGCCTTGACATGCTATCAAATGACACCTGTTTTATACGATAATATTCCTAAAACGGACACATTATGATAGCATGTAACATTTATACATTACGTAAGACTAAACAACATAAGTTTTTGGTAGGGAAATAATTGGGCCTATTACCCGCTCAAAATCCAAAAAGGCCACGAGCCTACAGCCAACTATGTCTTTGTCTGACCAGTCTAATCCTGCTCATGTCTCATGATAAGAGTTTGATGGATTAAGCAAGAAAATCATAGATTTGGTTGTTCTGCTTAAAGAACTACACCAATTTACTCTGGGTTCGCGAATACCCATACATACAGAATCCTTTGCACAAGGTTCAGATAAAATAAATCCTGAACTGCAGTTGGATACGACCAACAAAATTCCTGAAAACACACATCTTAAAGAAGATCCAAACACCGATGATATCAGGAAGAAAATCCTTTAAATGGAGGAAACCCTCCATTCTAGCAAAGGGATTGGAACACGCGACAGTGTTTCATATGATGACCTTTGTATATTCCTTGTTGTGCATTATCCATAGAGGTTCAAAACTACTGACTTTGAAAAGTATGATGTGTTAGGGGATCCCTACACAATTTGAAGATATTTATAGGAGAACTTGGATCTTATGCAGAGGAAGAAAAGCTCAGAATGCAGCTGTTCCAAAAAAGTCTGACTGGAGAAGCCCAGACGTGGTATACCAAATTAGACAACTCAAAGATCCATAGCTGGGAAGAATTAGCTCATGCCTTCCTCACTCAGTACAGCTTCCAATCTCAGATGACTCATGATCGGTACCAGATTACCAAGGTCAAGAAATAATCTACTGAATCTTTCAGAGAGTATGCTCAAAGGTGGAGGCGCCTTGCTGCTCAAGTCATTCCATCCATAACAGAATTAGAAATGCTCATGACCTTCATAGGCATACAAGAAGCTCCTTTCTATGAAAGAGTCTTAGCTGGCATTGGCAAGCCATTTTCTGAAATGATCAAGCACGGAGAGATGGCTGAGATGGGATAGAAGTCAGGAAAGATTTAAGACCTAGCCGCTATTAAAGCAGTTGCTTAGCATATCCAGCCTAGGACTTATGGAAACAACCCCTGGAGGGTCCATAAAAAGAAAGAGGAAGATGTTTCCATGATACTACAAGGTTAAAAAGGCAGTCAGGATATGCCTATCCAGAGGAGAAACTACTCCCCTTTGCAAGCACAGTCTTCAAACCCTCCATTGCCTAAAGGGGGAGAAGTCAGACGCCCCCGAGTGTTCACACCCTTAGGGGACTCGCTTGAGAATATCCTTACTCTTCTTATAACTCAAAATAAAATTACACATCTTCTTCCACTAGCCAACCCGAATGCGAAGGGTTTTAATGCTACTCGGAAGTGTGTTTATCATGCTGGGGCACCGGGACATAACACACAGGATTGCTGGGCCTTGAAACATAAGATCTAAGACTTCATTTACAATGGGGAGATTGTCGCGACTAAACCCAACCAACCTCATGTGCAAGAAAATCCTCTTCATCAACACAAAGAATGAGAGGTCAATATGATTAAGTGGAGCAGTGGACAAAGTTCCAATTACATTATTGAATCTTCCCAAACCAGCAAAGATGGTGCTGACAGATGGGATTATTCGCACTTCCAATTTATGATGGAGCAAAAGATTAAGGCTCTTTGCAAACAAGTAGATCAGTTGGCAGAACTAGTGATTCATCAACACCAAGTCACACGCCAATTAATCAGTCAGGAGCATGCTAGTCTCCTTCCTTTTGTCATGGATATTCCATCCTCACCTTTAGAAAGTGAAACACTGGAGGATAAAGTTGCAAAAAGAGCAAGTGCCAAAGCCCGTCGGGATTTTGCTAACAAACGGGAATTTACATATCTTGGCCAATCTATGTAGGAGATATTTCAAATGTTGATCAATGAAGGAAGAATTACATCCCTTCTACCTCCAATCAATCCCTATTCTAGATGGTGCTACTTGTGGGGCTAATCATCCAGGGAGACAGTGCCACAGACTCACCGGTGTATGCTTCTTGTGTGGACAGATGGGTCATATGGCTAGAGATTGTACCGGGCCATGTGGAAATGGTGGAGGTGGTGATAATGGTGGCAATGGAGGTCAGCGTCAGGGTGGTCGAGTTTTTTCTTTGACGTATAACCAGGTGGCAGGTGCACCAGGTACTGTTTCTGGTACACTTTTAGTTGGCAATCGTGAGGTGTCTATTTTGTTTGATACGGGTTCTACTCATTCTGTTGTTGCTCAGTCATTTGTTCGGCACCTAGGTGTGTCATCTCAGTCTTTAGATTCTGTTATGTCTATTGCTACCCCGATGGGGACTTCTGTTGTTATTTCTGATTTATATCGAGGGTGTGCGATCAGTTTTGGGGATAAGTTTCGTAGGGCTAATCTTCTTCTGATGAGTATTCACGATTTCGATGTCTTTCTTGGGATGGACTGGTTGGATAAGCACCAGGCCACTATCAATTATCAGGTGAAGAAGGTTATATTTGGAGATATGAAGTCTCCATAATTCGTGTTTCAGGATTCGTAGCCGAGGAGAGTGGTGAAGTTAATTTCCGCTTTGAAGGCTGGAAAGTTGGTGACAAGGGGTTATGAAGGGTATTTGGCATTTATGAAAGATACCTCTAAGGGTGAGTCTCGTATTGAGGATGTTCCGATTGTTCATGACTTTTTCGATGTGTTTCCTGAGGAGTTGTCAGGGTTACCACCACAACGAGAAGTAGAGTTTACTATTGAGCGTGTTCCTGGTCCGGAGCCTATCTCTAAGGCTCCGTATCGGATGGCACCATTGGAGTTGCAGGAGTTGAAGGAACAGTTGCATGAGTTGTTAGATCGTGGTGTGATTCGCCCTAGTGTTTCGCCATGGGGTGCTTCGGTTTATTATCTAAAGATGAAGGATGGGTCTATGAGGCTGTGTATAGACTACAGAGAGTTGAACAAGATCACCATCAGGAATCGATATCCATTGCCGAGGATTGATGACTTATTTGACCAACTTCAAGGGGAAAAGTATTTTTCAAAAATAGACTTGAGGTCGGGTTATCACCAGTTGAGGGTGAGGGATGAGGATATCCCTAAGATGACTTTTCATACTCGCTATGGGCATTACGAGTTTCTGGTGATGCTATTCAGGTTAACTATTTCTCCGGTGATGTTTATGGATTTGATGAATCGGGTGTTTAGGAAGTATTTGGACCAATTTGTTATTGTCTTTATTGATGACATTTTGGTTTACTCCAAGTCTAAGGAAGAGCATGAAGAGCTTCTTCGCACAGTGTTGGGGATTTTGTAGAAAGAGAAATTATATGCTAAATTCTCTAAATACGAGTTTTGGTTGGAGAAGGTGGCATTTTTGGGCCACGTTGTTTCTGCTGAAGTCATTAAAGTGGATCCTGCGAAGGTTGAGGTTATCACTAAATGGCCGAGACCTACTACAGTGATAGAGATTAGCAGTTTCTTGGGTTTGGCAGGGTATTATAGGCTATTTGTGGAAGGGTTTTCCTTGCTTGCCTTACCATTGACTTAGTTGATGAGAAAGGCACAAAATTTGTGTGAAATGAGGAGCGCGCAAAAAGTTTTGAGGAGTTGAAGAAATGGCTTGTGACATCTTCTATACTTGCATTGTCGCCGGGAACAGGAGGTTACCAGATTTATAGTGATGCTTCTAAGAAGGGCTTGTGGTGTGTTTTGATGCAACACAGTAAGGTGAGTGCTTATGCTTCTAGGCAACTTAAACCTTACAAGGTGAATTACCCCACATATGATTTGAAGTTGGCAGCGATAATCTTTGCCTTAAAGATTTGGAAGCATTATTTGTATGGAGAGACTTCTGATATTTTCATTGATCACAAAAGTCTTAAATACATTTTCACTTAGAAGGAGCTCAACATGAGGCAAAGGCGTTGGTTGGAGCTTTTAAAAGATTATGATGCTAGAATTCAGTATCACCTAGGGAAGGCAAATGTGGTTGCAGATGCCCTTAGTCAAAAGTGTTCAGGGCGTGTAGCACCCCTTATTACACAACCTCAACTTATTTCGGATATGGAGCGGCTAGAGTTGGAGTTTTTTGTTCAAGGTTTAGATGGACACGTGGCTGGTATGAGAGTGGAGCCCTCTCTTATCTCACGGGTCAAAGAAGCTCAAAAGGAAGATGGGGAATTGTGGAGTATGGCGCAAAATCTGGAGGAGGGCAAGAAGCCTAAGTTTCTTATTGATGATCATGGTATGATTTGGTTGGGTGAGCGGTTGTGTGTACTGTTGGATCCAATTATTTGAGAGGTCGTGTTGGCTGAGGCTTATAGTTCGCCATTTTCTATTCATCCAGGTTCTGCGACGATGTATAGGGATTTGAAGAAAAAATTTTGGTGGAATGAGATGAAACGAGACGTGGCTGAATATGTTGGGAATTGCCTCACTTGTCAACAAGTGAAGATAGAACATCAACAAGCTAGTGGTTTACTGCAACAGTTAGACATTTCAGTGTGGAAGTGGGAGGATATCAAGATGGATTTTGTGACTAGTTTGCCAAAGACTTTCAGGAAGAATGATGCCATTTGGGCAGTGGTGGATCGACTGACCAAATCGGCACATTTTTTGGCTATCCATGAGGGTTTATCGGTGGATAGGTTGGTACAATTCTTTCAGTAGGAGATTGTTAGACTACATGGTACTCCGGTGTCTATTGTTTTAGATCGGGACTCACGGTTCTAGAAAGGGTTTCAACGATCTTGGGGTACTCGGCTCAACTTTAGTTCTTCTTTGCATCCGCAAACTGATGGGAAATTCGAAAGGACTATTCAGACATTGGGGGACAAGTTGAGGTCTTGTACACTTGAATGGTCAGGTAATTGGGATGATTACTTGAGTTTAGTTGAGTTTTCTTATAACAATAGCTAGCATGCAAGTATTGGGATGGCTCCTTTTGAGGCATTATATGGTAGAAACTGTCAGGCACCGACTTGTTGGGATGAGGTTGGTGAAAGGGCCATAGAAGGGTATGAGTTAGTTCAAATCACTACGGAGAAGGTAGCGATAAATAAGGGGAAATTGAAGTCGGCTCGATCACGGCAGAAGTGTTATGCTGATAAGCATAGGAGGACTTTAGAGTTTGAACCTGGTGAGCATATGTTTTTAAAAGTTTCTCCTTGGAAGGGTATTCAGTAATTTGGGTTGAAAGGGAAGCTTAGTCCGAGTTATATTAGCCCATTTGAGATTCTGAAGAGGGTTGGTGATGTTGCATATCGGTTAGCTTCGCCTCCACAGCTAGCTCATGTGCACAATGTGTTCCATGTGTTGGTGTTGAGGAGTTATCATTATCATCTGTTGCACATGGTGCAATATCCATTCGATAAGATTCGGGAGGATCTTACTTGTGAGGAGCAAGCTAAGGCGATTTTGGATCGTCAAGAAAGGATTCTGAAGAGGAAGACTATTCCCTTTGTTAAGGTTTTGTGGAGGAATCATTCGTAGTGGAAAGCCACTTAGGAGATGGAGGAGTCTATTCGAGTGGAGTATCTTTGATTCCGGGGACGGAATCCTTTTAAGGGGTAGGTGATGTAATACCAAGTAAAATAATAAATAAATAAATAACATTTAAATTTATATTTAAAATATATTAATTATACTTTGTTATTTATTGGGTTAAACTAATCATTTAATTTATATGGGCTAATTAATATTAATAAGTGATGGATGAATTAATTTGGTAAAATTTGGGCTTTATTATTAATTGAACCTAATTAGAAGTTTATTAAAAAAAGACCTCTTAGTTAATAAACAACTCGAACTAATTTTATTTCATTATACGAACTGAGGGAAAGAGAGGAGGAAGACTTTTACGACTGGAAAAAGAAGTCGCGTACGGAAGAAAAGAAATCTCAGGTATGCTTTTTATTGTATTGGGATGTTTTTGGTTGCTATGTCAAGGGCTATATATAGAGAGAGAGAAGTATAATGGTAATGATCCATGTGCAACTTTTCTTGTTGGAATGAAAAGTACTAATTTATATATATAAATAGCAATGGTTCATAGAATGAAACTTGATTCATGTATATATATATATATATATATATATATATATATATATATATATATATATATAAACTTTGGGCGTAGAAGGATTATATATATGTTCACGTGGTTGCAGCAGCCTACAACACTCTGCTACATGCATTGATTTCATTATATATATATATATATATATATATATATATATATATATATATGTATAATATTCTAATATATATTTGGCCATAAAGCTTATAAGCTGAGTTTGTAAATCAATTAAAGTTATGTATATTAATTTAAATTAATTAATTTTTTTCGACATAATTATAAAAGTTCTTAATAAGAAATTTAATAGTATTATATTATTAATGATTGGATTGTAATAAAATCTTATTAAATTATTTAGATTGAACGAGTTTTTGGAATATACTTTGAGTATTACATTGCTTAATCCAAGTACGGATTCCGTACTTTTTCAGCGAGACTCTTGTTTTTGATTTGTTCGTTTCGTTATTCGTTTCAAAATTTAGTATTGCCTCTCATAATAATTCCTTGTTAATTTATTGTGATAGTTTTGTTTTGGCGTAGTATTAGAACTCATATTTGTACTCTTTAGACTAGTGTATCATGTCTAAATTTTATTGTGATATTTGTAGTGATATACATGTTAATATATATTTTGGAGACTTTGTGTTGATAATTCGTTTCAGTTTAGCATGTACACATTAGAGAACCCCTTTGTGAGGATATTGTGTCGCATGTGTTGTGACATTATATCCTGGTTAGAATATCGTAGGGTATACCTGAGCTATAACCACCTATGGGGGTACCATAGGCATGTCCTCTTGGCACCGAGGCATGACACCTTCCGTGGTGGTGTGATCAGTCCACGACGTCTCTGTTTTGTGCTCCAGTGGGAGTTGGCCATATAGTGTTTTGTTGTGGGAGGCATATGGATCGACCCTAGTTTTTGTTATGTTCTATTTTGCGGATTGGTGATGTCTGTGCCAAACACACCTTTCGATTTTACATGCATTGGATTCGCAGTCTAATGTTTGTGACTTGCCTGTGTGACATTATTTGACTTGCCTGTGTAGCAAGGTATATTTCTATTTTGTTCTGAGCTCGGTATGAAATAACACCCATCCATTTGATTCAAATTTTATTATTTTACGTTGTGTTAGTTTTGTCTGTTTCGGTTCATTTTAGTTCATTTAATTGAGTTAGTTATCTCAGTTCTTTATTTTGTACTCTATATCTGTACTGGGCATTTGGCTCATGCTGTGGTTTTCTTCCGACAGGTAATCTGGGGGATCAAGGGCAAGTGTGATGAGAGCTCCATTCTATCCAATGGTTTATATATATTTTGTTAGGTTATGATACATTGATCTATTTAGAGTTGTAATAATTATTTCAGATTGTGGTTTGAGCCATTATGATATTTATTAATGTGACTTATGACATTTAATCATTATGAGATTATTCTTTTGTGGTTTAGAGTCTTGTTATATATTCATTAGTTTTGTTGTTTTTTGAGTAACCTCTCTTTCTATTTTGGAAAGGGGGTGTTACAGGGAATGTTAGAGAGAATATTCTCTTCGAAAATTCTTATAATAGCTGTGACGCCCCCAAAATAGGTATACATCACCCATTCTGAGCGCCAAATACATGGTATAGAATACAAATACAAACCTAAATATAGAACATGAGCTGTAAATTTTAATACAAATATTGTCTTTTAGACAGTATTCAAACTTAAAATGAGTTCTCAATACATTTATTATCACACTATTTCACAGAATAGTGAGGACTACTAATGCAAACATCTGGACCGTCACTCTGTTCTCCGACTAGTCCCAACTATATTCTCATTTCCTGAAGAGAACAATGAAAGAAAAAAGGGTGAGCTCAACTAGCCCAATAAGATATATTATGACTAAGATAATGCAGAATGATTTATCGTTAGCCTTCAACAGTGTTAAACTGATAAAATATAATAGACATCAAGTTTAACTACAGCGGAACAAGAAATCCATTCGAAGAGTCAAGTAGAGCATGAAATCTACTATCTTCTATGATTTAAAAAGTTTATTATCAATTTTATCGCTGAGACTCAACTTAATAAATAATCTACATCATCTAATCACCCCTCCACTACGACCAAAGATATTCATTAGTATCACGACCACAAATTATCCATGCACTACGGGCCAAGGATATTTGTGTTTTTATCAATGGTCATGATCATGCCAAAAACTGTCCATCAATGCACTACGGGCCAATGAAAACTTTTACCACATCATTAGTAACATTACGGTCATAATTATACCGAATAATTCATGGTCATAATCATACCAAGTCCATCTATGCACTACGGCTAAAGATGACTTTCATAACAATATAAGCATGAGGATGATGACAATGATATAAGAATTCAATTAAAAGAAAGCAAATGATAAATTTTTAATGATTTATAATTTAATTTATCCAAAATTCAATAATATCCAAATTGTCAACATGATTCTGCTTTGTGGAGTAAAATTCAAGAATAATATTGTATCAAAAATGATTTGGACCGAAAAGAAATTAAATTTTGTCATGAATAGTACCCTGGGTGAATAGTAACCGAGTGAATAGTACCCCGTGAATAGTACTTGAGAATAGTAATCCCGTGAATAGTATTCCTGTATGAAAAAGTTAAAACTTATCAAGAATGCTCAGAATAATATTTTCATGAAAATATACTGGATGAAGCGCAAATATCAAGGATATTCTACTAAGTTCATGGAGTATAGAAACCAAAACATTAACAAAATGAGTGTAGAATTCAAAATCTAAAACGAAATAATATTACTTACATACTACAGAGTATGGAAGCAAATATTATTTCATATGGATACTGAACAAAAATAATATCCCTTTCGACTATTGAACGAAAATAATATTCCTTATGGATATTAAGCAAATATAATATTCCTTACGAATATTAAACGAAGATAATATTTCTTGCGAATATTGAACGAAATAAAATTTCTTACGACTACGAAAATAATATCGTAAGCGAATATGAAATAAAAAATACCCCTTACATTAAAAAAAAAGAGAATTCCAACTGGTATAGCGGATATATTCTTGAAATAAACTTTCACTACTTTCTACACTCAAAGCTTCCTAAAACTTGAAAGAAATACGCTCAATATTCCTCCCTGACTTTCATTTTTTAACATTTGGGCCCCACAAGTGGGCCCCACCTATATATATATATATATATATATATATATATATATATATATATATATATATATATATATATATACCGAATAACTTTCTACCAATTATTTTGAAAAATGGGTAAATGGGGGTCCATATAATAAGCAAAATTTACAACAAATACTTCATAAAAATTCCCTCAATATTTTTTTACAACATTTATTCATCATTATTATAACTCGCAACATTAAAAACCAGATCGTTCCCAGGAAAGAGGGGGCTTTCCGATAAGGATTTCTCATTATTGGCGCGCAATTAGGTGACCAAACCTCTTCTCGACAGAACTTTCTAGACATCGTCAATATTGCAAATAATAAAATGAATAACTGTATCGTCACAATTATTAATTTAATAATATATAATATATTGACAATAATTGAATCAAATAACGTGAGATACTATGCAGCAATTACTGTAGCAATAATTGAGTATAATTGAGTGACTTCTCACGTAAGCATCAATAATCAATACTGTGTGCTACTATGCAACCACGCGTATTACTGTACTTTTACCACCGGGTATTTCAATAGTTTAACGGTAAAACATCAGCCGTTATTTTTATAAAAAGATATTTTTGTCGTTTTCTCATTACGACAGTAATTCTATTGTGGGGTCCACCAATGATTGCGCCGTTGTATGAATATTCCCTAATAAAACGAATATTCCTCGACCAATCGAATATAATATAATAACTTGCATACTTTTGTAAAACTTATAAATATTACCCACAACTATAACATTATCTCAAATCCACACCATAATATTAAAAAAAATATTTTGAGAAAATTAAATCTTTATTCACAAAATTTGGGGTCTTACAATAGCACCAAGTATGACATAACAGTCAAAGCATGTGCTTTGGTTAAGGATCTCGAGTTGTTTTCCACCGGTGACTTAACTGAAATTGGAGAAAGAGGGATAAATATGATTGGAGGCCAGAAGCAACAGATACAAATTGCTCGTGCAGTTTACCAGGATGCTGATATATACCTGCTCAATGATCTTTTTAGTGCAGTGGATGCACATACAGGAAGGCAACTCTTTGAGGTTAGTATTTCTACCAAATCCATGTTCTAATTTTCCAATAACCTTCTGATATAAAGCAGAAAATATGAAGATTGAACACTAATGTTTCTCCTATATGTAATCTGCTCAGGAGTGCCTAATGGGGATTCTTAAGGAGAAGACCATAGTTTATGTTACCCATCAAGTAAAATTTCGTAATTATTAATTAACAAATTATGACAAAATTTTGTGTGGCAAAAAATTCGTCATAAAATGTGTGATTTCTTGTAGTGATGATCGTGATCATACAATGATTTTGGAGATTTTTTTCATCCAAGTTTGGAGCAAGAGAGCTATATTTTCAGCAATCGAAGCGTATGTAGTTGATGATGATGATGTTTGGCCTAGTGGTGGTTTTGATAATGATGATGATGATGATGAGGCTGCAAGGGCATTAGTAGTAATGGGAGAAGGTGAAGATTTGTGATGAAGGGACAAAGCCTCACAAAGAGCTTGTTTAGCCATGTGGATATATGTTTGAAACTTTCTCTCCTATTGACCCTTTGAGGCTGATGATGAACATGACTCTGAATTTACTCCATTATGATCATGCTCCTCGTGGCATTGACTACTACTCTTATGGAGCTCCTTTTTCAAATGGTATTCCATTAATTTTTTGTGACGCCCCCAAATCCGTGTAACATCGATTACAGGATATGGTGCTCATGGTAAAACATACGTCATCATCTATCTAAGTAAACTCCAATAATAATGATAATAATAATATTAACTATTACATACTTATTCAAAATAAAGTCCCCAATGTTTACAACCTTTAGTAAACTGAAACTTAAACTTAGCATTTATCGCTACATTATGTGACGCCCCCAAAATTAGGTATACGTCACCCATCTTGGGTCGCCACTTACATGGTACATAAATTCAAATACAAACTTAATTATACATCTGTCGTGTAACATACGACAATACATAAACTGAGAGTTCTAATAGGAATATTGTCATTTAAACAATATCCATACTCAAGGAGTCCTCATTACATTTATTGTCACACTATTTAACAGAATAGTGAGGACTACTAATGCTATCTTCGGGACCATCACTCTTTTCCCGACTCGTCCCAGCTATATTCTCATTTCAAGAAGAGAAAAAGTGAAAGAAAGGGTGAGGTCAACTAGCCCAAGAAGAAATATTATAACTAAGATAATGCGAATAAATTATCAATAGTCTTCAACAATGTTAAAGCGATAAAATACAATAGACAACCGGTTTAAGCTGCAGCTGAATATCGATCCATTAAAAGAGTCAAGTAGAAAATAAAGTCTACTATCTTTTAGGCTTTAAAAGGTTTTCATAAATTTTATCACAAAGACTCAGTTTAATGAATAAACCACAATATCTAATCATCCCCGTACCACGGTCAAGGATTTTCATCAAATTATCAATGGTCATGACTATACCTGAATCACCCTAGTCATAATCATACCAAAACTATCCATCATTGCATTACAGGCCACTGAGGACTTTTATCACATCATTTATAACAAGCCATGATTATACCGAATGATCCCTGGTCATAATCATACTAAGTTCATCTATGCACGTAAGCCAAAGATAACATAATATAACATGAAGATGATGACAATGACATAATAATTCAATAAAACAAGTTCATTTAATTAATTTATTCGAGGAACTAATAACGTCCAAATTGTCAACATGATACTGCTTTGTAGAGTAAAATTCAAGAATGATCAGAAGAATATTTCCATGAAAAAAATACTGGATGAAACGCAAATATCAAGAATATTCTACTAATTTCATGGAGTATAGAAGTCAAAGTTTTAACCAACTAGGTATAATAAAGAATGGAATAACAAAGGAAATCACCATGCATGCGATTGCTTGCATGCAGAAAAGTTATTCCAACAGAATAATAATAACGAGAACCAGTCGGGTGAAATTCACAACCAAGCTGGGATGTTCAATGAATAATAAAGATGGAACGGATCCGGTGTAAAACACACAAATAGGATATTCAACAATGAATGATAAAAAGGCGGAACCGGTCAGGTGTAAAACACATGTGATGAGGATGTTCCAATGTAATAATAATAAAGAGCGGAACCAGTCAGGTGTAAAAAACACATGAGCGAGGATGTTCCAATGAGAATAATAGAAGAATGTCACCAAGTATAGGGTAAACCACGTATCTGATTATGTATAGGGGGTATGCAGCGTATATAGGTTATTCAATGAATAATAAAGAATGGAATAACAAAGGATTTCACCAAGTATAGGGGTCTGGCGTATCAAAGTTATTCCAAATGAATAATAAAGAATGGAATAATGTAAGTTCTCTTCATGAATAAGAAAGAATAACACCCTTACAGATACAACAAATAATATCCCTTACCTTAGAAGAACTGAATATTGGAAAAGTGAAGTAGGAGAATACTTTTCTTTTTTCTCTCTATAGTTTTCTCTCTCAGAGTTTCAGGTGAATTCGTAAGAAATAATGAAGGAATGAGCTTTCTATTTATAGAAAACCGAGGGTGGCTCTTGGTCTTAACGAAGGGTCAAAATGACTCTTGGTAATATTGAAGAGACAACTACTATTTCATGAAGGGTAATTAACCCTTGGAACACCAAGAAGAGGCAATTAACTCTTGGTAATATTGAAGGGACAACTACTATTTGCGAAGGGTAATTACTATTATTGAAGAAGGTAATTACTATTGAAGAAGGTAATTACTATTGAAAAAGGTAATTACTATTCACAAAGGTAATTACTATTGAAGAAGGTAATTACTATTCAAAAAGGTAATTACTATTGATGAAGGTAAATACTATTGACGAAGGTAATTACTATTGAAGAAGGTAATTACTATTGCGAAGGTAAATACTATTGATTGAAGGTAATTAATTACTATTGTGAAGAGACTCTTAGATGATGACATATGGGCCCCCATAAAATAATCAAACTTACCACAAACGTCTTATAACAAACTCTTTATATACATCAAGGATTGAATAAATATTACCACAAATCATTTTATTTTAATCAACACATTTTTAATCTTTCAACAATTATTAATCATTTATAACTTGTCGTCTCAATTAATAATATAACATATTATACGGATGATATTGTGTGATAATTGAATCGATAATATAAGAGATATGATGCAAAGAATTCATCGTAGTAATAATTGAGTATAGCTAAGTGACTTCTCACGTAAGCATCAATAATCAATATCGTGTGCTACTACGCAACTAACCACAGCGTATTCTTCTATTACTTTTACCATAGGGTAGTTCAACAGTTTAGCGGTAACACCTCTGTAGTTATTTTTATAGAAAAATAATTTTGTCGTTTTTAACTACGACAATACTTCCGTTAATAGGGTCTACCAATGATTGAGTCGTCGCATACGAATATTCCCAAACAAAAAGAATATTCCCAAACCAAACGAATATTTTATAACAACTTGCTTACTTTGCAAAATTTATAAATATTACCCACAACTATAACATTATATCAAATTTATTCCATAATATTCAAAAATAATATTTGTAAAAAATTCATCTTTATTTATAAAAGCTGGGGTCTTACAACCTCCCCTTCTTATGAAATTTCGCCCTCGAAATTAGGGTACGCACCTGATATGATAAAGAGGTGAGGATACCTTGAATACCTTTATCGTTAAAAATATTAAATTCATCTTCGCAATCCTACCAAAGATATTCATTAACAATTCATCTTTGCACTCTGAGCCCAAAGATATACAATCGTAAAACCAATAATCTTTGAGACGCAGCGACTTAATAGTATCACGACCACGAATTATCCATGCACACAATCGCCAAGGATATTCGTGTTTTCAATCTGATCATGATTATACCGAATAATCCTTGGTCATAATCATACCAAGTCTATCAATGCACTACTGACTAAAGATGACTTTTACCACATCCATGAATTAATATTTCATTCTTTGAGACTCATTTCAATAATTAATCCATATCATCGAATCATCCCGCACTACGGGCCGAGGATATTCATTAGTATCACGACCACGACCATCCGAATTATCCATGCACTACGTATATTCACGAAAGATAATCGTATATTCATTATATCGTGACCATAAATTATCCATGCACTACTCTGACCAAAGATAATCGTGTATTCATTAGTATCACGACCACAAATTATCCATACACTACTGCCAAAGATAATCGTGTATTCATTAGTATCACGACCACAAATTATCTATGCACTACTGACGAAGATAATCGTGTATTCATTAAGTATCACGACCACAAATTATCCATGCACTACTGACCAAAGATAATCGTATTTTCAATTACGGTTATGATTATCTTAGAACAATCCACGGTCATAATCATACCAAGTCCATCTATGCACTACTGAGCCACGAGATGACTTTCAACATAATATAAACATGAGGATAATGATATAAAGAATCAATCAAATGAGATAAAGGATAAATATTAAACATTTATAATATAATTTATCCAGATTCAAGAATATCCCCATGTTATCAATCACTTAATAATCTCATAATCTAATATCATTAATATTATAACAATATTTTAATCACTTCTTAAATTTATAACAATTTATCTCAATTGTTTACGCTTTACCATATAATGCATTTAATCATTCAAAAATGCCATACTCATAAGATATCATCACCAATTATCAAATCCTCATCAAAAAATATGCATATACTCTATATAGGATTCTCTAGCCATAAAATCCTATTTTCAACTTTGTTACTTCACATAACATATTTAACTCATATGTTCAGTAACTAAACTATTTTTATGAAAATACCAAATCAGTCCCAAAAATATTTCTTTCTCGGGATTTAGCATAATATAGTCCCATAATGAAAATATATTTTTCTCGGAATTTTTAAAATTCATTTACTATTTTTCAAAAATCAATTTCTAATTAATTCCTTAAGAAATTTGCTACCTCAAGTTTAACTCCGAAATTCCCAAATCTTGGCAGGACCTTACACATGTTAATGTGAGCCTCGATTTAAATTTCATGGTCATCTGAGTTATAGAACTCCGGTTATAGCATTTTTCATCAAAAAAACCTAAATATTAAAATGGTCATAACTTGTTCATTTTAAGTCGAGAATGAGCTCCTTTTTTGAACAGCGGTACTTTATAACATATATTTTCATGTCCCAAAAGGCCAGAATTTTTCACATAAATTTAGTGGTAAACAGCATTATAAAGTTTACGGCGTAGTAGCGTTTTTGTAATTTGCGACTTTGGACTCTTTTACTAAATTAGGTCCACACGAAAATCTACAACACCTTTTCGGTGATTCCACTTAGATAAGCTACAAAACTCATAGATCTAACTCTAGGACTTGACCACACTCAAAAATTCAAAATATAATAGGAGATATGGTCAATTAAATTTCATATTACGTTTTTACCAAAATCGATTTTTTTCAACCCTTTGTGATTTATAAGAAACTTTCATGTTTTCACATAATAACCACATAACTCATCATAAAACTTACTAATACTTCATATACCCATGATTTTCATTAGTCCAATGCTTTTATTATGACTTTCATCATAATCCTCGTAAATGCAGATCCTTTTAGTTGAAGAAATATTTGAGGTTTAAGAAATGGGTTTTTATCTTTGGGGTCAATACAAAATTCGATTTCACGCTCTAGGGTAGGCTAGAAAATCTTCAAGAATACGTCAAGAAATTTATTAATGATAGAAATATCATTCAAAACTGCTACTCTTATCTAAGACTTGGATAGTACGTTACATTGATACCAACTGTGACTTCTATCCTTTAACCTAGATAGCACCTCACAATGATACCTATCAACTTGTCATCGTTATTCACGACGTCGCCTACAAGAAGTCTGGCTTCGATGCATTCCACACAAGAAAGTCAACAACGAAAGGATCGGGGCTCTTTACTTATGGCTTGATATGACAATAATTGACTTTAGTAGTTTGGTTACTTGAATTCGCACAACAAGTTGGTTATGAATATAAAAGCTAACAACCTTACGAAAAACATGATGAGTAGTTAACCAATTGATTCCTAAAATCACATCAAAGGAAAATATTTTCAAAAAGATAAGATCGACAGGTAACGTGAAAATGTTTATTTGAATCAAACAAGATTTAAAAATAGTAGCGGTAACGAAGGCTCTTACTAACGAAGTTTCAACCAATAAGTCAAAGTTTAACTTCTTGAAGTCAAATTTAAGCGTTGAACACAACTAGGTGAAATAAAAGAGTGGGTAGAGGCGGTATCTAACACGGTATAGACTTCGCAAGAGCTTATGATTAACTTACCCGTGATAAATTTATTCGGGTTCCTCGTCACGAGAAAAAAAACGCTCTCTCTTAAACTACACGGCTTTGGTTTATGCGGGAATGACCTTTGGTGCCTCCATCCTAGTTGAATTTGTCTTGATGGCGACAAAATCGAGCTAAGTGACCTTCTCTTCCACAATTATAACATGCTTTGGGCACGGCGCAGATTCGGATCGATGTGTCCCTCTCCTCGCATTTGAAGCATATCATAGGTGGTCTTTCTTCTTCCTTAACAACGGGTCTTTGGTCTGCCGACGTCTTTCCATCATTGTTGAATCTCCTTTTCTTGAAATGTCCATTCTTATTGCTTTGACCACGATTACCACCAAGTGGTTACCATATCGGCCTGTTGATTCCCTCCACGCTTTGTTGTCACCGCTCGATGACTACTCATTTGGTATTATAATTTTTGCCATTTGCTCTCTTTTAGTTGCGTTAACTCGTTATCGCGCTCCACTAACTGAGCCCTATTTACAACATCTGAATACAAATACAGTTTTTGAGAAATAAGATGTTGACGTATCTCCGGCTTCAAACCTCTTAAAAACATTCGCGCCATTCTCTCTTCATTATCCACCAAGTGGGACGCAAATCGTGATAACTCCGCAAATTTTGCCTCGAATTGCGACACGGTCATATTGTTTTGTTCCAACTTGATAAACTCCACCTCCTTCATGTGGCGAATACTTTCAGGAAAGTATTTGTCGTTGAACAGCTCCTGGAACTTCTTCCAAGATATCTTGAGACAAAGAAGTTGAGTACGTTTCTACCGATTCCCGATGTCTGCCTCTCCGCGCAACATAAAGGCGTGAAGGGAACCTTTTGCTCCTCGAGCATCCCAAGACATCAAATATCTTGGTAATCTGCTTTATCCATGCTTCCGCCAAGTGGTTTTGGCTCTCCTTAAACTCCGGTGGTCCCAGCTCCTTGAATTGTTTAGCGGTGGTGTGCCGAGAGTTTTCCGTGTTTCCACCCTACGTTTTTGGATGAAAGTCGCTTTACTTTGATGTTGCATGAATTCTAAAACCTCTTAAACATACCGTCGTCGTTAAATCGATTGATCGGTGTTGTTGTTTATGGAGGATTATCGTCATCCTGTTGCACATTGTCCCGATTATTGATTTGTGGAGAATCAGCAGTCTCACATGCTCCATTGCTATTCTCAACATTCTTGGATGCCATTTTCAAACACTGCCACAAAATAAGGGTTAATTGACATGCAACATATTATCACTATACTCTGACCGACCAATCAAATACCAAATAAACTTAGGTAGGTCATACTAGCGAAGGAATTCCCTATCTCTCCCCTCCTAGTTCTAGTCTCACATCTTAGCCAGGGATCATATCCCTAAGCTCTGATACCAACTGTGACGCCCCCAAAATTAGGTATACGTCACCCATCTTGGGTCGCCACTTACATGGTACATAAATTCAAATACAAGCATAATTATACATCTGTCGTGTAACATACGACAATACATAAACTGAGAGTTCTAATAGAAATATTGTCATTTAGACAATATCCATACTCAAGGAGTCCTCATTACATTTATTGTCACACTATTTAACAGAATAGTGAGGACTACTAATGCTATCTTCGGGACCATCACTCTTTTCCCCGACTCGTCCCAGCTATATTCTCATTTCCTGAAGAGAACAGTGAAAGAAAGGGTGAGCTCAACTAGCCCAGTAAGAAATATTATAACTAAGATAATGCAGAATAAATTATCAATAGTCTTCAACAATGTTAAACTGATAAAATACAATAGACAACCAGTTTAACTGCAGTGAATATGCAATCCATTAAAAGAGTCAAGTAGAAAATAAAGTCTACTATCTTTTAGGCTTTAAAAGGTTTTCATAAATTTTTATCACTAAGACTCAGTTTAATGAATAAACCACAATATCTAATCATCCACGTACCACGGTCAAGGATTTTCATCAAATTATCAATGGTCGTGACTATCTTGAATCACCCAGTCGAGAATCATACCAAAAACTATCCATCACCGCATTACGTGCCATCGAGGACTTTTATCACATCATTTATAACAAGCCATGATTATACCGAATGATCCCTGGTCATAATCATACTATGTTCATCTATGCACGTAAGCAAAAGATAACATAATATAACATGAGGATGATGACAATGACATAATAATTCAATAAAACAAGTTCACGAATTAATTTATTCAGAACTAATAACGTCCAAATTGTCAACATGATCTTCGCTTTTGTAGAGTAAAATTCAAGAATGATCGGAAGAATATTTCCATGAAAAAATCTTTGGATGAAACGCAAATATCAAGAATATTCTACTAATTTTATGGAGTATAGAAGTCAAAGTTTTAACCAACTAGGTATAATAAAGAATGGAATAACAAAGGAAATCACCGTGCATGCGCGATTACATTTGCATAGGCAGGTTATTCCAATGTAATAATAATAATGAGAACCGGTCGGTGAAATTCACTGCAATGGGATGTTCCAACAGAATAATAAAGATGGAACCAGATCCGGTGTAAAACACACGAGATAGGATATTCCAGCGAGAATGATAAAGCGGAACCGGTCCGGTGTAAAAACACATGCACGAGGATGTTCCAACGAGAATAATAATAAAGAGCGGAACCCGGTCCTGTGTAAAACACATGCACAGGATGTTCCAATGAGAATAATAGAAGAATGTCACCAAGTATAGGGTAAACCACGTATCTGATTATGTATAGGTATGTCACAGATATCTGAGTTATTCCAACAGAATAATAAAGAATGGAATAACAGAGGATTTCACCAAGTATAGGGTATCTGGCGTATCTGAGTTATTCCAATGTAATAATAAAGAATGGAATAATGAAGTTCTCTTCATGAATAAGAAAGAATAACACCCTTACGGTACAACAAATAATATCCCTTACCTTAGAAGAACTGAATATTGGAAAAGTGAAGTAGCGAGAATACTTTTCTTCTTCTTCTCTATAGTTTCTCTCTCTAGAGTTTGGTGAATTCGTAAGAAATAATGAAGGAATGAGCTTTCTATTTATAGAAAAAGCGAGGGTGGCTCTTGGTCTTAATGAAGGGTCAAAATGACTCTTGGTAATATTGAAGAGACAACTACTATTTCATGAAGGGTAATTAACCCTTGGAACAATAGAAGAGGCAATTAACTCTTGGTAATATTGAAAGGACAACTACTATTTATTTGCGAAGGGGTAATTACTATTGACGAAGGTAATTACTATTGAAGAAGGTAATTACTATTGAAGAAGGTAATTACTATTCACAAAGGTAATTACTATTGAAGAAGGTAATTACTATTCACAAAGGTAATTACTATTGATGAAGGTAAATACTATTGACGAAGGTAATTACTATTGAAGAAGGTAATTACTATTGACGAAGGTAAATACTATTGACGAAGGTAATTACTATTGACGAAGAGACTCTTAGATGATGACATATGGGCCTCCCATAAAATAATCAAACTTACCACAAACGTCTTATAACAAACTCTTTATATACATCAAGGATTGAATAAATATTACCACAAATCATTTTATTTTAATCAACACATTTTTAATCTTTCAACAATTATTAATCATTTATAACTTGTCGTCTCAATTAATAATATAACATATTATACAGATGATATTGTGACAATAATTGAATCAATAATATAAGAGATATGATCAAAGAATTCTTTTGTAGCAATAATTGAGTATAGCTAAGTGACTTCTCACGTAAGCATCAATAATCAATATCGTGTGCTACTATGCAACCACGCGTATTACTGTACTTTTACCACCGGGTAGTTCAACAGTTTTGACGGTAACACCTCTGCCGTTATTTTTATAGAAAAATAATTTTGTCGTTTTCTAACTACGACAATACTTCCGTTGTGGGGTCCATTAATGATTGAGTAGTAAATACGAATATTCCCCGACAAAAGAATATTCCCAGACCAAAACGAATATTTTATAACAACTTGCTTACTTTGCAAAATTTATAAATATTACCCACAACTATAACATTATATCAAATTTATTCCATAATATTCAAAAATAATATTTATAAAAAAATTCATCTTTATTTATAAAAGCTGGGGTCTTACACATTACATCATAAGCGGAAATAAATAAACTTATTACATAATTAAATCTCAACATTTCATCTTAGACTTTCCCTTGTCCTTGCCCGAGCCCTCAGCCTTTTCATCCTTAACTGAAAGGTTTAGCAAGAATAAGCAGAAATTGCCCAGCAAGTATATAGAATAGATGGAAAGCATATGTCAGGAGAAAAATCATCTGAAGGTTCCCCACCTAAGGTTTATAACCTATTGCTTTGATACCATCCTGTGACGCCCCTAAATCCGTGTAACATCGATTATAGGTCATGGTGCTCATGGTACAACATACATCATCATCTATCTAAGTAAACTCCAACAATAATAATAATAATATTAACTATTACATACTTATTCAAAATAAATTCTCAAGTCTTTATAACCTTTAGTAAACAGAAACTTAAACTTAGCGTTTTTCGCTACATTACATCATAAGCGGAAATAAATAAACTTAATACATAATTAAATTTCAACATTTCATCTTAGACTTTCCTTGTCCTTGCTTGAGCCCTCTTATTTTTCATCCTTAATTGAAAGGTTTAGCAAGAATGAGCACAAATTTCCCAGCAAGTATATAGAATAGATGGAAAGCATATGTCAGGAGTAAAATCATCTGAATAGCTAAATCTCAACATTTGAAAGAAGTATCAAGTGTTAGGCAGGAATATCAACAATAAGATTTGAAGAATTCTCAATATCATACTAAGGGGTGTGGAATACACTGAACATTACTTTGTTTCATCGAAAACCATAAGATGATTTAACAATCAAATAGATTGCAAATGGTCTCTGCAAGTACTCCAGGTGATCAGCTTATTGTACCCTACATTGTGCACAAGTATTAAGTTTAAACTGCATAAGCACAAATGAGACTATTTGCCCGACATTTGTTTGCCCGTTTATTCGAGTTGTTCATCTTAGTAATCATGTGAGACTGCACCAAAGAAGTTTGGACTGGTAGACATTACATAGCTTCAAAGGATTTGAATTAACATCTAGCTGGAACAAAAGATAGAAAGCATGCTTGAATATAATTTATTATGGGAATAAGAACTTTAAAGCGTAGCAGTTGCAATAGGAACTGAATAATCATTAATAACGTTTCGCAACACAATTGAAGTTATAGAACTTTACAATAAAGGAGCTTGCACGAATGATTAATTAATCACATGCCCGAACTTACCCTCACTGCAATCAACTAAATAAGAGTTGAATAAATTCATAATGAAAAATAGGGTGAGAAACTTGTCTGATAAGTCTTCTATAGTTAAAGCTATGTACTAGTTCCTCACGTAACCTATTCATTTAAGTCACATTAAGCAACTAAGTAATCAAATAAGTTTTAAGGATAATTGATTCTTTTCATTTCAATTAGAATATATATTTAATTCTCATTCTATTATCAATACAAATTAATCACATAATGTGTCGCATCACATAAGTAGAATTGTACAATTTTAGAATCTGACGAAAAAAGGAAAAAAATAATAATTTCTGGCCCAACACTGAAATTTTCGTTCCTTGTAGCAACTTTTGTGATTTTATTCCCACTATCTATAGATGATATGACCATGATACTTGGAAAAAATAAACTTCATACAGCAAGGTATTTTTAAAAAATATTACATCTTAGAAATTAACATGCTAATACAATAAACCGGCTGCCTTGAAAAGTGTGCCAGCATTGGTTCTATTCTTAGAAAAATTCTAGAAATTTCCAGAATCTGCAGATTTTTTATTTCCAACATGTATGCTTACGATTTTCATAACTTTCTCAATTTAACTCCTTTTCTTATGAAATTTGGACAGGTTGTACCTCATGCTACATACTATTTTATAAAATTATTACATACACAAATCGGGTCATATATACTATGATTCTAAGGCTCTGAAAAACCCAAAAATCATAGATTTCACATTCAACCAACTTTGAAAAATTTTGTGATTTTGATTTTAGCCTACATGGGCTCGACTCCTACTGTCCAGATCACTTCTACCAACATATATGAACATGTTACAACAAACAAACACACTAAATTACCATGCTTTGAAAAAATTGATAACTAAGAGGCATTTTATCAAATATAATTTCAACATTCCTTATCATCCTCATAATAGAAACCAACATTAGCATAGCCTCACGAAATCAACATAAACCATTTACCATGGTTATACATGCTTTTTCACTATTTTTCTTCAAGAACATGAAAAAGAGAGTTTCATGGCTTTCCTTTTTGGACGAATTTCCCTTGTGTTAATCTTATTATCCCTTTTCCTTGCTTGTTAGTTGCTATGTAATCTCCAGTATTCATTTCCCCCCTCTCAAGCTCTCATTCTCTCAATTTCTCTCTTTTTTTTTGCTCTCTTGGTGGAATTTTGCAAATGAGAGGAATATATGAGTGGAGGGTATATATGTATATGATATTAGCATAGGCTTCCCTTACCTCTTCAATTCCCAAATCATCAGTTATGTATATATTGCTCATAATGCATAGGTTTAGTATGGAGAGGGGAGTTAAGTAAATGAAAAGTTTTGGTTTATTACACAACTGTAACTCCCTCTCCCTCAATATCTTGCAATACGTATACTTCCTCCTCCTTTGTCCCAATTTGTGAGTCACAGGATGTAGCGCCCCCAAATATGGGTCCTAAATCAACGCGGATCTGGTGCACTATATCTATAACTATTGTGGAAAATATAAACATAAATTATTTATACATTAAACATTATACACTATCCCCAAGGTCGAGTAACCATAACTTATACACAATTCCATATCCTATCTAACATACAATGTTATTATAATAAATTACTTTTACAAATCTAGCTGCACACATAGTCCCAAGCCGAGCTTGGCTTTATCTTTCCTTGTATCCGACGCATTCGCCTTAATCTGCAATGTTTTATCATGATATAGCAGGGGTGAGCATGAAAGTTGTCCAGCAAGTTTAAATACAATTTAAGGATATATCATGATTGAAAGAGTCTGAATAATAGGATGGCTATAATTCATCAATGTAATTGAGAACTAGCACGAACAAACTTTTGACTGAACAAGTATTAAACATGAACAATTATATCTGAACTGATTAGTAATGAAGGTGATCAGCCTTTCATACCTAACTTATACATACAAGATGTACAGAGTACAATTCTACATGGCAATCAGTAATGATTAACCATAAGCATATCTGAATGAATAACTCTTAGTAGAGTAAAGAAAAACACTTGCCTGTTCCGTTGATTACCGTTACGAAATATAACTTAGCTTTATCTGAAGACCTAATATAGATAATACCGATCTCCAAATATTAGAATAATATCATCACAGTATAAAATAACCTAATTACATTACCACATAATCCTATCAGTCTATACAGCACATAAGACCTAGTATCAAGTCAAACTATTACATTCTGAGTTGAGTTCGGTACTATTAGGACTTCCCGACGGCCTAGTAGGACAATTATCGAGTTTAAGTTCAATTAAACTCTGCCTAAACACTTAACAATATCTTAGCTAATTTTCTAAGCAGACAAATAATTTTTATAGACTTGAAATAATTTTCAGATAATTAATATCATTTCTAAGGATTTCTAGAATTAGGTTTTATACCTCATAAATGCTTTGATCTTGACTCTGATCTTTGTGATCTGTTTCTGGCTTGCTAATGCTCTTACTAGTGACTGATTTACTCAATATTTTCGTGGATGGGAGAGAAAAGTTTGGTTGAGTGTAAGGATGCAAATGAGCTTGGTTTGGTGACTTTTCCTCTCTTTGATCTATATATAAAATGATAATATGCAATGGTTGATCATGTGATGGGTTGTTGATTGATTAAAAGCGACTTTCTAGACCACATGGCTATCCTAGGGTTGGTTACCAACCACAAGTAGGGTTAGATCTACACTCCACCTCATTAAAATATAAAGAAGGGTAGTTTGGTCTTTTGACTCATAAAGTGCATGGCAACTTAGTAACTTCCCATAATTATTAGGTTTTAACCCTTAGGGTTTGACCCTTAGGGTTTAACCCTAATGTTACACAAATATATATTCTAGACTTTTCTAATAAGGTTCTAAAAAAGTAGAAAATTATAATTAGGGCTCCCTAATCAAAATAAAGTTTACTAACCACATTCAAGCTTGCTAATTAGGGTTAAGGCTTCCTAATTAACATTAAACTCCATAAACTAATAATTGGGTTTTCTCTAATTGTACATTGGGGTTTCCAACATTAGAAATTAGGGCTTTCTAATTAATCAATTAGGGTTATCCCTAATTATACTTACAATTAATAACATAAAAACTTTATACTTATCTTCAAGCTTTCCAGTTAGGCTTTTATTATTCCAAATTAGGGTTACGGATTTCCGAAACTGAAATTAGGGTTTCCATAGCCATTAATAGGGTTTATTATCAATAGATAAGGTTTTCTAACTGAACGTCGAGGTTCTAAAATATTATTAGGGTTTATGACTGATATAATTTATCCGGTCAACCCTTGACCCTTAACCACATACTGTACACATATATGATCACATATACAGATACTCTTAACACTGTAGACCTTCACCAAAAGTTTTTAAATTCACAAAATTTATTCCCAAAAATGTCAAATACATACACTTATTTTCTGTCTAAGTTTATTATTTAACCTCTATTCAATCTTTTAAGATTTTATAAAATTGTCTAAATTCTCGGGTTGTCACATTCACCCCTTCTTCTAAGAATTTCGTCCCCGAAATTCAACTTACACCTCATACCTTGCATACACAGCATCACATGCTACCCAATACATCACTCACAAGAGTAAAAAATTTTAAATTGTGCTGAGGAGTCATATAGATTATTTGTCTGTCATTTCGTAAAAGTTTTATGGAAATTCATCCGCAACCCGTCATAACTTACGGACATAAAGGGTTATTAGCCCGATACGCCTGTCTTCGCTAAAAATCTTCTTTGGTTGGAACAATTTGTTCCTCTTATCACCTCAGCGCACAAAATTTCTTACCTCAGTCTTATTGGATTCCGCACCAAAACAATTTGGTTCGGGAAATTTCTTTCAATGAACACTTAGAGTTTTCATAAACATTAGTCTAGCTGAATCTAATAGCATAGAATCATATCAATAATTAAATTCAATCGAATTATTTACGTGTAGCCAAACCCCGTTGGCAAATTAATATTTTTGAGAATGATGTCATGATGTCGTCTCAGTATTAACAAATTCAGTTTGAGGATCTCAGTCATCATTATAACTTTGTCATAACACATCATACAATAGTGGAACAATGATTTTTAGATCGAATTCACACTAAGTATTCCTGTATTTATAACTCTATCAACTTTTTATCATCTCTGCACTAGGTTACATGGTACATGAGTGATAAATAAAAATATATTTTCATATTTTAAATCATTTGCGTCTAGCCAAAATAAGTAGCATAGACTATACTTTAAACCATTTCAAAAATGATTACAAGTCTATATATATATATATATATATATATATATTAAAAGCACATAGTGCATATTTAGCTTGATGTCAAAATTTTGAAGTCTAGTCATGGCTATGAGTTTTGGAAAACTTATATCTCCACTAATAATCATTTTCTTAACAATCTATTTATTCCTATTATCCTCAATACTCCATTCACACAAAATTATTCTCAGTTCGTCAAACTTACCACACTTACAAGTTCAGGAACTTTCCACAATCATATGAGTTTAAGAACTCGTCCTAGTCAGACTTTTGGCGTCCATTCGCTGAGGGGTTCATAAATATTTCATATAACCGTGAGTCACGAACGTAACATAAGTATGAGTTTTAAGAACTCGTACTTAACCTTATATTCTCTACTTATAACCTATCTATCTGTTATACAAATGAGAAAGGAATCACACTCTTAACATGCATATAGCAAATAGCGCGACTCAAACATTTCAATGATTATCAGGGCCAGAAACTAAGTGGTTTTTACACCAAGTACAATTCAGCTCCCATACGAAGAATCATACAACTTAGCTGCTGTCATGAGTTCTCAATTGAAATCCCCACCTGGTCCTAACTCCATTCTCAATACGAATTTCGTTCAACTCATATTCATAATCCTTTCCTGAATCTGTACCAATTTGTGGTACCATTGATACACAACAATCTTGATGTAACTTTCCAATCATAAGATTGATTCTTCTCCCTGCTATCACCTTATCAGATCACGGGGTGATCTCATCGTATATATTATGATTCATTTCTATATCTTGATCATTTTGTTTTACGATCTCCTATCCCTGCACTTTTAGTCTTTGAGACTTTATCTATCCATTACTACTGTTCACCTTTATTATCAGAGTTAGGAAACTCCGTATCTTTATAACTCGCCGAGATTCGTCTTTGAATCTTACCGACACACTAACTCTATGTGAGTTAGATCTTATCCTAATCACTGCGGTTATTAGTCTAAGGTAACTCTACCCTAGGTCTATAACCAACAGCTCTGATACCAAATGTAGTGCCCCCAAATACGGGTCCTAAATAAACGCGGATCTGGTGCACTATATCTATAACTATTGCGGAAGATATAAACATAAATTGTTTATACATTAAACATTATACACTATCCCCAAGGTCGAGTAACCATAACTTATACATAATTCCATATCCTATCTAACATACAATGTTATTATAATAAATTACTTTTACATATCTAGTTGCACACATAGTCCCAAGCCGAGCTTGGCTTTATATTTCCTTGTATCCGACGCATTCGCCTTAATCTGCAATGTTTTATCATGATATAGCAGGGGTGAGCATGAAAGTTGCCCAGCAAGTTTAAATACAATTTAAAGATATATCATGATTGAAAGAGTCTGAATAATAGGCTGGCTATAATTCATCAATGTAATTGAGAACTAGCACGAACAAACTTTTAACTGAACAAGTATTAAACATGAACAATTATATTTGAACCGAATGGTAATGAAGGTGATCAGCCTTTCATACCTGACTTATACATACAAGATGTACAGAGTACAATTCTATATGGCAATCAGTAATGATTAACCATAAGCATATCTGAATGAAACAACTCTTAGTAGAGTAAAGAAAAACACTTGCCTGTCCTGTTGATTACCTTTACGAAATATAACTTAGCTTTATCCGAAGACCTAATATAGATAATACCGATCTCCAAATATTAAAATAATATCATCACAGTATAAAATAACCTAAACACATTACCACATAATCCTATCAGTCTATACAACACATAAGACCTAGTATCAAGTCAAACTATTATAGTCTGAGTTGAATTCGGTACTATTAGGACTTCTCGATGGCCTAGTCGGACAATTATCAAGTTTAAGTTCAATTAAACTCTACCTAAACACTTAACAATATCTTAGCTAATTTCTAAGCAGTCAAATAAATTTTAGATAATTAATATCATTTCTAATGATTTCTAGAATTAGGGTTTATACCTCATAAATGCTTTGATCTTGACTCTGATCTTTGTGATCTGTTTCTGGCTTGCTAATGCTCTTACTAGTGACTGATTTACTCAATATTTTCGTGGATGGGAGAGAAAAGTTTGGTTGAGTGTAAGGATGCAAATGAGCTTGGTTTGGTGACTTTTCCTCTCTTTGATCTATATATAAAATGATAATATGCAATGGTTGATCATGTGATCAGTTGTTGATTGATTAAAGTAGCTTTTTAGACCACATGGCTATCCTAGGGTTGGTTACCAACCACAAGTAGGGTTAGATCTACACTCCACCTCATTAAAATATAAAGAAGGGTAGTTTGGTCTTTTGACTCATAAAGTGCATGGCAACTTGGTAACTTCCCATAATTATTAGGTTTTAACCCTTAGGGTTTGACCCTTAGGGTTTAACCCTAATGTTACACAAATATATATTCTAGACTTTTCTAATAAGGTTCTAAAAAAATAGAAAATTATAATTAGGGCTCCCTAATCACAATAAAGTTTACTAATCAAATTCAAGGTTGCTAATTAGGGTTAAGGCTTCCTAATTAACATTAAACTCCATAAACTAATAATTGGGTTTTCTCTAATTGTACATTAGGGTTTCCAACATTAGAAATTAGGACTTTCTAATTAATCAATTAGGGTTATCCCTAATTATACTTATAATTAATAACATAAAAACTTTATACTTATCTTCAAGCTTTCCAGTTAGGGTTTTATTATTTCAAATTAGGGTTACGGATTCCCGGAACTGAAATTAGGGTTTCCATAGCCATTAATAGGGTTTATTATCAGTAGATAAGGTTTTCTAACTGAACGTCGAGGTTCTAAAATATTATTAGGGTTTATGACTGATATAATTTATATGATCAACCCTAGACCCTTAACTACATACTGTACACATATATGACCATATTTACAGATACTCTTAACACTGTAGACCTTCACCAAAAGTTTTTAAATGCACAAAATTCATTCCCAAAAATGTCAAATACATACACTTATTTTCTGTCTAGGTTTATTATTTAACCTCTATTCAATCTTTTAAGATTTTATAAAATTGTTTAATTCTTGGTTTGTCACACAGGATCCCACTAGCTGCTGACCAATTAAATAAACACATTATAATATTATTTTATTCCTTTAAATGCCCATTTTGACAATTTTACCCTCCGTAGCCAAATGTGTTCCATACTTATATCGATTCTTGCAAAAGTTAACGTTCCAAACGTCATGGGACTATCCGTTTCATCAAAATCATCACCAAAATTTGTGGTTGACTTTTTCCCAAAAAAGTCAATCTGTTAACTTTGACCAAAAAGTCAATCGTGACACATTTTTGTGGTTACAGTCTAACCTAACTAATTTCAACGTTTCAGTCTCGAATACGCAGTCCGTTTCTCTAAATTCTGCTCTGAACTCCAGCTCATGATTTAATACCAACCCACGTAATAAAAAGAATTAATTTCCCACTTAATCAATTTAAATAGTTAAATAAAACTAAACCAACCTTTTAAATACATCTCATCATATATCTTAACATAACGCATATATGTATAATACATATACATCTAATAAATGAAATCACACAAGAGTTTCACATAAGTTCTTTTATTGATAATTATTAAATTACATAGAAAATCTCGGATATTATATTCACCCTCCCTTAAAAGGATTCCATCCCCAGAATCATTACACATCAAACAAAAATATTAGGGTAGTTTTTCATCATTTTCTCCTCGAGTTCCCACGTAACCTCTTTGGCGTTGTGGTTCCTCCACACTACCTTAAGAGAAGGTATTATCTTATTTCTTAACACTTGTTCTTTTCTATTAATTATCTGTATTGGAACCTCTTCATAGGTTAAGTCCTTCTCAAATTGAATAGGTTCATAATCTATGACATGCTTGTAGTCTTGCTTATAGGGTCGTAGGACCGAAACATGAAACACGTTGTGTATATGTTCTAACTCCGAAGGTAAAGCTATTTCATAAGCTACCTCACTGACTCGCCTCAACACTTCAAAAGGTCCCTTCTTCCCAAACCTCATCTTCCCTTTCCAAGGTTACACTTTCAAAAACCCATAAGTGCCGACGTCGAAGTCTCGTTGTTGTCGATGTTGATGAGCATATTTCTTCTGTCGATCTTAAGCCGTCACTAGCCTTGCTCGTATTATTTTGATCACATCTGCAGTTTGCTGCACCAATTCTGGCCCTAGCAATTGACATTCTCCCAATTCATCCCAGCACAATGGCATTTTGTATTTCCTTCCATCATAAGGTGGCATACTGATGCTCGCGTGATAACTGTTGTTGTACGCAAATTCCACCAATGGTAGGTGGTCATCCAAGCTCCCTTTGAAATCCATAACATATGTTCTCATCATGTCCTCTAACGTTTGAATAGTTCTCTCACTCTGCCCATCTGTTTGAGGATGATACGTGGTGCTCAACCTCAGTTGAGTTCCCATGTGTTCTTGAAAACTTTTCCAAAAATTTGTTGTAAATCGCAGATCACGATCTGACACAATTGATATAGGTACTCCGTGCCTGGAAATGATCTCTTTGATGTAATGTTTTGCCAACTGATCTAAGGTATATCTGACCTTGATTGGAAAGAAATGCGCTGACTTGGTCAATCGATCAACGATCACCCATACTGCATCATAACCCTTCTGCGTAGTTGGAAGTCCTACCACGAAGTTCATCGTGATATGCTCCCACTTCCATTCTGGAATTTCTAAATTTTGAAGTAACCCACTCGATTTTTGATATTCCCCCTTGACTCCTTGGCATGTTAAATACTTACTGACGCACTCTGAGACTTTTCTCTTCATATTGGACCACCAATAATGTTGGCGAAGATTCTGATACATCTTTGTGCTTCCCGGGTGGATTGAGTAACTTGAGTTATGAGCTTCCTGCAAGATTTCTTCCTTTAATTCAGACACCGATGGCACCCAAATTCTCTTCTCAGATCTTAGTAGTCCATCACTACCCATACTGAATTTAAGCTATTCTCCATCTGAAATTCTTTTCCTCACCTTCTTGTATTCCTCATCGTTGCCTTGTGCTTCCTTGATTTTGTCCAATAGAGTCGGATGAGCCTCCATTGTGAATAATTTCCCCCCTGGCTCCCTTGGACTTTTTATCTCGAGTTCCAATCTAGCCATCTCCTTAATTAACTCCTCTTGAGTTGTTAACATTGCCAACCTACCACTGCCTTTTCTGCTTATCACATTCGCTACCACGATAGCTTTTCCCGATGATATAAGATGTCACAACAGTAATCCTTTATAAGCTCCAACCATCTTCTCTGTCTCATATTCAACTCCTCCTACGTGAAGATATACTTCAGACTTTTATGGTCCGTGTATATTTCAGATCTTACACCATATAAATATTGCCTCCATATCTTTAAGGCAAATACTACCGCTGCCAATTCCAGGTCATGGGTAGGATATCCCTTCTTGTAATCCTTCGATTGACGTAATGCGTACGCAATAACTCTACAATATTGCATAAGCACACAAACAAGTCCTTTGTGTGACGCATCACTGAAAATCATGAAGTCACCTGTATCGTCGGGTAAAGACAACACTGGTGCTTCACTCAGTCTTTTCTTAAGTTCCTTAAAACTCTCTTCACACTTCTCTGTCCTGACAAATTTTACCAACTTCTTCGTTAAATTCTCAATGTTCCCACTATCTTTAAAAAATCTTGGATAAACCGTCTGTAATAGCCTGCCAGTCCTAAGAAACTTCTTACTTTGGTGGGTGAATTTGTTTGTTCCCAATTTTTTACCGCTTCCACCTTCGCTAGATCCACAGAGATCTGTCCTTGTCGATCACGTGACCCAGAAATTGAACTTTCTCCAACCAGAACTCACACTTTGAGAATTTTGTGTATAACTTATCATTCCTCAATGCCCCAACACTAACCTTAAGTGTTCAACATGATCTTCCCGAGTCTTGGAATAGATCAGGATATCATCTATGAACACAACTACGAATTTATCTAATTATTGCTTGAATACCCGATTCATCATGTCCATAAACGCTGTTGGTGCGTTTGTTAACCCGAACGACGTCACCAGGAACTCGTAGTGATTGTAACGAGTCCTGAACGTTGTCTTAGGTACATCCTCCTTCCTCACCTTTAACTGGTGATATCTCGTCCGCAAGTCGATCTTGGAAAAATATTTTGCTCCCTTCAACTGATCAAACAGATCATCTATCCTAGGTAACGAGTACTTATTCTTAATTGTCACCTTGTTCAACTCTCGATAGTCGATACATAGTCTCATCGATTCTTCCTTCTTTTTCACAAATAAAATCGGTGCTCCTCAAGGAGACACACTTCTTCCTATCCAATAACTCCTGCAATTGTACCATCAGGTCCTTCATTTCTGTCGGTGCCATTCTGTATGGGTATTTCAAAATCGGTGCCATTCCCAGTACTAAATCTATAACGAATTCGACCTCCCGGTCCGACGGAAGTCCTGACAATTCCTCCAAAAATACATCCAGAAATTCATTCACTACTAGTATCTGTCCCATCTCTATCCCTACTTTCTGCGTATCAACGATATGGGCCAAATATCCTACACATCCCTTTCTTAGTAACTTCCTCGCTTTCATCATCTTCAGACAACTTGAGTGTCTCGGCGACCTACTTCTATAGAACGCTACCTTAGACTTATCTGGAGTCCTAAGGTTTATACACTTCTTCTGGCAATCTATCATTGCTCCATGGTTAAATAACTAATCCATTCCTAGAATTACATCAAATTCTCCTGATTGAATTGGAATTAAATCCACAGGTAACTTATATCCCTTGATGTCTGCAACACAATTCCTATAGACATGGCTAACGGGAATTATTTCCTTATTAGCAACTTCTATGTTCATAGGATATTTTAATTCTTTCTGGGGTAAGTTTAATCATTAGAAGAATTCATGTGGTACGAAGGAAAAAGTAGCACCCGAATCAAATAATAAGTAAGCAGGTATATCATTGATCGGAATGATACCTGAAACCACGTCCCTGGATGCGACCGCATCTTGAACCATCATGTTGAAAGTCCTAGTTGTGGGTCGATTCTGAGTTGGTGGTCCATTAATCTTGAGATTTCCACCGCTTGATCCCCTTCCTCCATTTCCTCCTATTGAGTTCTTCTTTGGGAAATTCCTCGCCTGATGATCCAATGCTCCACAGTTGAAACCTCCATTTCTCTTTTGTGCAGAGCAATTAGGAGAGATATGCCCCTTCTGCCCGTAGTTAAAATAGACATTCTTCCCTTTTAGACATGCCCCCGAGGGATTCCTCCCACACTCCTTCCATATCTCAGTTCTCTTCTTTGCTTCCCCTGGTTTTCCCCAAGAGTTTCCCGAATTAAAATTGTTGCTGCTACTGTTATTATTGTTCCACTTCCTCTTATTTGCACCACTACTGCTGCTACCTTCCCCACGATTCCCTCCTTCATTCTTCTTCATTTTCTCATTGTTAAATTTCATCATGGCCTCACTTCCGCCCTCAGCAATTATAGCTTTCTCCAGGAGAGTCGCGAAGCTATTCATCTGTAACACCGAGAGTCGGCTATATAACCATGGTTTGAGACCCTGCTTAATCCTCCTCGTTCTTCTCTCCTCAGTGTCGACCTGGTGAGGCGCGAACCTCGCCAACTCGTTGAATTTTGCGGTATATTAAGGTACCGTCATGTCTTCTTGCTTTAGCTCCAGGAATCGAATCTCCATGCGACTCTGCATACTAACTGGAAAATAGTTCTCAAAAAATATTTTCTTAAACCCTTCCCAAGGTATCACACCTTCTCCAGCCCGTTTGCCTCCCACCAGAAGTTGGCTTCACCCTTCAACATGTAAGTGGCGAAGATTGTTTTCTTATCATCACCTACTCGGGCGATAGCGAACGCCTATTCGATTTCCTTGACCCAAGTTTGAGCTTCGATGGGTTCAGTGGTTCCTTTGAACTCAGGGGGTCCCGCGCTCTTAAAGTCCTTAAAGTGTGCCACTTAGGCCACTGGAGGGTTATTGGCTTTCGGGGTTCGATTCTGAAGTGCCCCCACTAACATGTCTACAAACTGCAGCATAGGGTTCGGTGGATCCCCAGCATTACCGCCTGACCCCTCGGTTGTTTGATGACGTCTTCCTCTAGCCATCTATCTTTTTAAAATGAACTTGATGTTATTATCTTATAACTTTACAGCATATATCATTCATAAGAAGAGAACTTAATCATCACACCACATACTTAAATAAAAGCATATTTATTTATAAACATAACACCCAAGGTATTTCATTGTCTTATGACGTTAAGCCATTTACATCACTTAACCCAAAGTACTTGGTAAAAACCAAAACCAAGTTTTATTTCATATCTAAGCGTTCTAAACGTTAATAGTAAAAGTTCATCACGAATAAACTAAAGACCCTGCCTAATGGTGTCTCTCTGTTCTTCTTTCACCATCTCCAACACCAGCCCACGGCTAATGGTATGTCTAGACCGGTACTCCTCACATGGAAAGTGAAACACCCTATGTTGCAACCTCCCATGTGCTGACTTAAATGCGTACTTCATCATGTCCATCCTAACCTTCTTATCTCTCACTTCACCTTCAAACTCACTTGTTAGCTTCTCGGCCCGAGCACGATCTCTCCTCTCATCTCTCAAGAATGTAATAAATCTGCTTATCAGTTTGGAGACTTTGTATCCTCGACTCTAACCCATTAATGGTATGTCCCAAGTGGGTCATAATAGCTTCTTTCTCATCCTTCAGCCTATCCGCCTTCAGGTCTGATGCCCGTAGCTTGTCAGCCAGATCCCCGTTCCTAATTACCAGGTGATGCACTAATGCCTCAAGAAATGTTGCAGCCTGTTGCTCCCCCTAATACAGCTCCTCTATCTCATGGAATCTGTCGTCAAACTCTGTAATCATATCCATCAACTCATCCAACAAAGTATCCTCAGGTGCTTCTTCTGAGTCCTCCTCAGGCTCCTCCCCCTCTTCAGGATACTCCTCTAGAGTGCGAGTCATTTCTTTGCCAATTATATAGGCTCAATCTGGTATCATTAATTGCTCACTCACAATGTGGATATCTCTAACGTCCTCTTCACCCGACATCCTTCAAATAAGACAAAATAACTCGGTTAATAGTTTAAAATAGATGTTTTTGTTTTTAGAAAAATAGATTTGACACAACCCCTAGAACTCTACGTGAGTTCATCTCCTTATTTTCTCCACTAACTTCCCTAAGGTTATAGTCTAAGGTTCCCCACCTAAGGTTTATAACCTATTGCTTTGATACCATCCTGTGACGCCCCTAAATCCGTGTAACATCGATTATAGGACATGGTGCTCATGGTACAACATACATCATCATCTATCTAAGTAAACTCCAACAATAATAATAATAATATTAACTATTACATACTTATTCAAAATAAATTCTCAAGTCTTTATAACCTTTAGTAAACAGAAACTTAAACTTAGCGTTTTTCGCTACATTACATCATAAGCGGAAATAAATAAACTTAATACATAATTAAATCTCAACATTTCATCTTAGACTTTCCCTTGTCCTTGCCCGAGCCCTCAGCCTTTTCATCCTTAATTGAAAGGTTTAGCAAGAATGAGCACAAATTTCCCAGCAAGTATATAGAATAGATGGAAAGCATATGTCAGGAGTAAAATCATTTGAATAGCTAAATCTCAACATTTGAAAGAAGTATCAAGTGTTAGGCAGGAATATCAACAATAAGATTTGAAGAATTCTAAATATCATACTAAGGGGTGTGGAATACCCTGAACATTACTTTGTTTCACCGAAAACCATCAGACGGTTTAACAATCAAATAGATTGCAAACGGTCAATGCAAGTACTCCAGGTGATCAACCTATCGTACCCTACATTCTGCACAAGTATTAAGCTTAAACTGCATAAGCACAAATGGGACTATTTTCCCAATATCTGTTTGCACGTTTACTCAGGTTATTCATCTTAGTAATCATGCGAGACTGCACCAAAGAATTTTGGATTGGTAGACATTACATAGCTTTAAAGGATTTAAATTGTTTAAACAATATACTATGTTTGCATCAATAACATCTAGCTAGAACGAAAGCTAAAAACATGCTTGAATATAGTTCATTAAGGGAATAAGAACTTTAAAGCATAGCAATTGCAATAGGAACTGAATAATCATCAATAATGTTTCACAACACAATTGAAGTTATAGAACTTTACAATAAAGGAGCTTGCACGAATGATTAATTAATCACAAGCCCGAACTTACCCTCGTTGCAATCAACTGAATAAGAGTTGAATAAATTTATAATGAAAAATAGGGTAAGACACTTGCCTGATAAGTCTTCTATAGCTAAAGCTATGTACTAGTTCTTCACGTAACCTATTCATTTAACTCACATTAAGCAACTAAGTTATCAAATACTAGTTTTAAGGATAATTGATTCTTTTCATTTCGATTAGAATATATATTTAATTCTCATTCTATTATCAATACAAATTAATCACACAACGTGCCGCATCATATAAGTACAATTGTACAATTTTAGAATCTGAGGAAAAAAGGAAAAAAAAGATTTTTTTTTTTACCCAACATTGAAAATTTCGTTCTTTGCAACCACTTTTGCGATTTTATTCCCACTAATCTACAAATGATATGACCATGATACTGGGGCACAATAAACTTCATACAATAAGGTATTTTACAAAAATATTTCATCCTAGAAATTAACATTGCTAAGACCTTAAACTGGCTACCTTGAAAAGCGTGCCAGCACTTGTTCTATACTTAGAAAAATTCTGGTAATTTCCAGAATCTGCAGATTCTTTATTTCCAACATGCATGCTTATGATTTTCATAACTTGCTCAATTTAATTCCTTTTATTATGAAATTTGGACGGGTTATACCTCATGCTACATACTATTTTATAAAATTATTACATACACTAATCGGGTCATATAAACCATGATTCTGAGGCTCCGAAAAATCCAAAAATCACTGATTTCACATTCAACCAACTTTGACAAATTTTGTGATTTTGATTCTAGCATGCATGGGCTTGACTCCTACTGTCCAGATCACTTCTACTAACATATATGAACATGTTACAACAAACAAACTCACTAAATTACCATGCTTTGAACAAATTGATAACTAAGAGGTATTTTATCAAACATATCGCATGCATACATGAAATTTTTGATTCTCTATGTAATTGCAACATGTTTAAACCATAATTTTCATTCTTTATCATCCTCATAACAGAAACCAACATTAGCTTAGCCTCATGAAATCAACATAAACCATTTACCATGGCTATACATGTTTTTTCAATATTTTTCTTCAAAAACCTAAAAAAGAGAGTTTCATGGCTTACCTTTTTAGACGAATTTACCTTGTATTAATCTGATTATCCCTCTTCCTTTATTGTTAGTTGCTATGTAATCTCTAGTATTCATTTTCCCCCTCTCAAGCTCTCATTCTCTCAATTTCTCTCTTTTTTTTGCTCTCTTGGTGAAATTTTGCAAATAAGAGGAATATATGAGTGGAGAGTATATATGTATATGATATTAGCATAGGTTTCCCTTGCCTCTTCCATTCCCAAATCATCAGTTATGTATATATTGCTCATAATGCATAGGTTTAGTATGGAGAGGGGAGTTAAGAAAATAAAAAGTTTTGGTTTATTACACAAGTGTAACTCCCTCTCCCTCAATATCTTGCAATACATATACTTCCTCCTCCCTTGCCCCAATTCGTGAGTCACAGGATCCCACCAGTTGCTGACCAATTAAATAAACACATTATAATATTATTTTAATCCTTTAAATGCCTAGTTTGACCATTTTGCCCTCCGTTGCCAAACGTGTTTGATATTTATATCGATTCCTACAAAAGTCAACGTTTCGGACGTCATGGGCCTATTTGTTTTGTCAAAATCATGGGACTAATTTAGATGTTCTGGACTCGAATACGCAGTCCGCGTCTCTAAATTTCGCTTCGAACTCCAGCTCATGATTTAATACCAACCCACGTAACAAAAAGAATTAAGTCCCCACTTAATCAATTTAAATAGTTAAATAAAACTAAACCAACCATTTAAATACATCTCATCACATATCTTAACATAACACATATATGTATAACACATACATGTAATAAATGAAATCACACAAGAGTTTCACATAAGTTCGTTTATTGATAATTGTTAAATTACATAGAAAATCTCGGATATTACATTTTTGATATCGTTATCCATTCTTTGTGGAAGGTAGGAAGCTATGGAAGCCCATCTGTTAATTAACATCCAAAATCAAGCAAGAATTAATGTATACTCTCATTAACATTATTTTAAAAATATATTAATTAGTAAGTATGTATTATTATATGATAATAAAAAATAACTAATATAAGTACGTATCTTTAGATCTTCTGTCCTTATATTATATATGAAGATAAACAAACAACTAATTATTTAAGAAACATAGAATTAATATACTAGCCTAATTAGATGATATTGGGATAAGGGATTTTATAAAATAGATCTCACTATATATTATAAATTAAGATAGCAGTAGTAATGTATAGTACTTAGTAAAAAATTAATGTAGGTAATTTAACTATTGCCAAGAAGAGCTTGGAGGTGGATAATCATTTTCTCCTCATGATTGGTGAAGTTACCGCGCTTGATACAAGGGCGGAGATAATTAGTCCATCTCAGTCTACAACTCTTGTTGCATCTAAGCAAACCTGCAGCATGCAGTTTCAAAATTAATCAAATAAATACTACTTTTGGCTTGCTTGGCTAGGCATATTTTGGCTTTGATGATGTGTCAAATATTCCAGAGCTGGTTGGCACAACAGAGACTCCTGACCTTCAGTTTACAAGCACTTCTGTTATCAAGGAACACAACAAGAAAGATATGACTTGCAAGAAATTCTCCCGGCAACCAATGACGGATGTGTTAATGGATCAGATCTTTAGGAAATCATTTTTGCTCTCACTTAGCTAGCATTTCTAAGCGAAGGAAACCATAAGTTTTAATGCCCTCATACTTGCACTCACCTAAAAAAGGTTGCACATATTAATCTCTGTGAATCTAGTTACACATGTATGAATCAAACTCATGTCTTAGCTTCGCCTAACTATGGGTTTTTAGGAAAATTGCTCTTTTAGTAATTTAATCAAACATAATGGGTGCGTCAAAATTGTGCGCTGATTTCATAGCCATTTAGTTCGGTATTCACCCATGTTTTTTCTCCTTATAACTCCACACACCACATACTAGATTCATATCTCTAATTTCATCACTCTTAGGATGTTTCACAACTCATAAAACTCAAAATAACATCTAACAAGATATGAAGAGTTTAAAAGCTAAAATGGAAGGTTAGGGTTTCAAAACATCAAACATGTGGTGCACATATATCAAAAATCAAAATTGATTGAGCACTAAAATCACCGCATATAACCAAAATTAGATTTGATTAAGCACAATTGGATGAACAAAGTGCAGATATTACAAATAAATAAATGCGAAAGTGGTCTGGTACCTGTGGATTATTTAAAGTCTTCAACGCATCTGTGACTGCTTGAACAGTGCCCTAGACATCTGCTTTTCCTATAATTGGCATTTCAACCCTCTTGGGCACATCTTCTGATGGATCAGAAGTTACTGTCGTCTCTTCACTCATCTTTCTAAGCCTATCTTTTTCTAGTTTCTTTTTCCTACCAACAAAAAGCATCCTTACTCTATCTTCAGATTCTACAACAATCATTTCGTCACCAGCCATTGGAAGTCCCTTCAGCCGTTCAATCTCAACAGGCATTGTCGGTGTAGCCCGATCTGTCAATTTCCCCGCTGTATCCCTAATAGCCCTTATTCTTCCCCACTTCGCTCCCACAACAACATGCTACCCGCAAACTAAAGTCCATGCCTTCACTATTACAGTAGCTACTGGACCCTGTCCTCTGTCAAGCCTTGCCACAACTATATAAGCTTGAGCAGATCCATCAATACATGGTTTAAGATCCATCAACTCAGCCTGCAAAAGCAAAGCCTCCTCCAACTAGATGCTAAATTAGGTACTCCAAAAATAGAGTTTGATAACCTTTAAAAAAATATCTTTTAGAAGTAATATTATATGTAAAAATATTATTTTAAAAACTTAAAGATAAATCTAAATTTAAATTTTAGTATATTATAAATTAATTATAACAAACTTAAATATAATTCTTTTATAGAATAAAAAAGTTATATTTTAACATTTTTAGTTTGTTCCACCAAAAGAGTAATAATCATTATAATTTTGTTTATTATCTATTAACATTATTTTAAAATTTAAATTATTGTAACTTAATATTTTAATTAATATAAATAATATTTTAAATTACTTAAACATTAGTAGTAAAACTAAAATTTCTATTAAAATATAATTACATTATAATTTGAATTGTAGTATATTATAAATTAAAAAAAATAAACTCAAACTTGACTCTTTTCGTAGAAAATATGAGTATTTTTTTGCATTTGTGCTCTATTTCATAAAAGATTGCTACCATCTTCTTTTTTTTTGTCATTTTCTTTATGTTATGGTCAATGTATGAAATTTTAAAATTTAACGCAATGCTATTTACTTTATAGTTTATTAAAAGAAATAATTGATATTGTAAGCCACTTAAATTTTTTATTAAAATTAAATTTACTATTAAAAAAAGTAATGTATTTATATATAATAATACAATTTATATTCACTATAATTAATTCTAAAAAGCTTATTTTAACAAAATAGTGACCAATTTATCCCTCGTAAAAAATCTCTCAACAATAATATATAACATTTAATAATTCCTTCATTAATACTATTTTTCTTTACAAATTTTCATCAAATATTGTCGCCAAACATCCTTCGTACCATCTCAATTCTGCGAAGAAAAAAAATGTGAAGAATGTTTCTCTTAGAATAACTATATTGTCACTAATTTTTGTTCATTCATTGTTCCCTCACTAGAATGCTCATCAAGTGAATGAATGAATTCCTTCACAAATTTTGCTTCACTACATTCCTAGTTTCTTGTAGTGGATTAATATATAAATATATATTTATGGATAATGATACATATCATGTATTTGCTATAAATTAAAAATAGACAAATAGCATCCTTAGAGTCTATTCCACTGATCAATGGCTAAAATTAAAAATGAGGATACGATGTAAGCTAGTAATACTAGCGGACATGCTAAATAAACAAATCTGACGATTATACCCCCAAGTCTCCAAAGTCAACGAAGGCCGACCCACTTTTCTAAATATTCTGCAAGTAATACTAGCGGCCGACAGGTGAAGAAACCATTGTCGGGGTAAGAAATATTTTTACAGATATTTGTCTTAGATCACAAAACGTGAAGAGACTGATATATACTGCCTCAGTAACTACATAATCCCCATTAAAGGACGATGAGATTGGTTTCAAATACTCCCTCGTAGAATCAAATACTCTGCAAAGGAATTTTTCTTTAAATAAATTCAAAAAAACATTCACAACATGCAATTATTGAAGGAAACTCTCCACTCATTAAAATAAATTTATTCGTTGTAAAATATTTATTGTGAGAGAAGTCATCTTTCACTAAATAAAATAAATCTCTTACAAAATATAATTTACGAGATCAAAATTGTGATTTAGATTATCAAAATTGTATCAGATTTAAACCAAATAGTGATTTAGATTATCAGAATTGTACAAGATCATCAACAACAATAACAACCATCAACAACAATGACATGAAATTATTTCAAAATCGTAGTTGTTCAATTAGAACAGCTACTAATCAATTCAAATCAAAATCTAGAAACATACCTAAAATGTCAAATAATTTATGCCTTCAAATTGGGATTATTGAAAATATATCATGGAGGTTCTTGACTAAATGGAGGCTGCCAATGATAAAAGGAAGATCGGTGACGTCGCTTGGATGCAAGTTTGTTTGGGATAATTTTTGCCTCCATATAAAAATGTGACGTCATTGCATACTTTGTCACTAAATATAAGGATTTATGACAAACCAGTGTTGTCACTTATCCACTCATCTAATTAGTGACGCACTATTATCTCGTAATATAAAATTGATATTTGCGACAATAAAATTTGGCATAATTTATTAATTTTTCGTCTTTACAAAATTTGCCTCCAAAATTTCTTACTTGTTTTTGCCTCCAAATCAAATTGTGACGATATTACGTACTTTGTCACTAAATATAAGAATTTATGACGAACCATTTTTGTCATTTATCCATGCATCTAATTAGTGACACATTATTATCTCATCATATAAAATTGGTATTTATGACAATACAAATTGTCATAAATTATTATTTTTTCGTATTTAAAAAATGTCCCTCCAAATTTTTTCATAAAATTTTTGCCTCCAAATAAAATTGTGACGATATTACGTACTTTGTTACTAAATATAAGAATTTATGACGAACCATTTTTGTCACTTATCCACTCATCTAATTAGTGACAAACTATTATCTCATCATATAAAATTAGTATTTATAACAATATAAATTGTCATAAATTATTATTTTTTTTGTCTTTAAATAATTTCCTTCCAAATTTTTTTAAAAAATGTTTGCCTCCAAATAAAATTGTGAGGAATTTGTATTTGGCGTCACTAAACGTGAACATTAGTGACGAAAGCACATTGTCACTAAATTTTACAAATAATTAATGATAAACTATTGTGTTGTCATCGAAAGAAATATTGTGTGACAATAAATACTATCATCAATTATTACAAAATGTCACTAAAAGGTTTCCCTCCAAAATAACTTGTGATGAAATTTTGTTAATCGTCATCAAATGTGTAAATTAGTGACAATATAAATGATTAATAGTAACAAAATTAAAGGTTGTCACAAAAGTAAAAGTTTTGGTGACGATTATGAATTTCGTAATTATCAATTAACAAATCGTGACAAAATTTTGTGCATGGCAAATAATTCATCATAAAAGGTGTGATTTCCTGTAGTGAGTACCAGTAGTAACATGAACAATCCATATTACCAATACCCTCACTTAGATGTATAGTATATATCTTGTGAATTACACTATCGTATCGATAGTACCTATCTATCTGAAATCCATAGTATCAACAACAACATGAACAGTCCATGTTGTCAATACCCTCACTCAGATAAATAATTCCCAAGGATTTCAAACTAAATTTGAAAATTTGAATTACATCTATATATGTAAAGAAAATACGGTTGCAGAAATAAGAGATGTATATATATATATATATATATATATATATATCGATTACATGATTCTTCATAAACAATTTCTTATTACGAAGTATTACATTTAGCTAGACAGTAATATAAACTAATCTAAGTAGGGACGCTTCCCTTTATTTACTCCAGATGAACCAAGGTTACCATCTAATACTTCAAAAGGAATAATTTGCAAAAGTGAGCCATAACATGCTCAGCAGGTTCTATATTTATAACAATATATGATTTGAAGAAGTATAACCGTTCAAAACTCAATTGATTGTTGTTACCATTTCTGGAATTTTTATTTCAGCCATTCTTGGACTTTTTATTTATGTCAGTCACAAAGACTTAGAAATTTTGTTTAGCTATGAGATAGGGGATCAGCCTATTCAACATCCTAAGAGTATGCATCTCATCCTAATCGTGCCCATATGCACTAAGTGTCATATTTAATTGACACTACATCTATTCCTTTTTGGGACACACAACAAAGTATAGGATGTCTTACAAAAACAGTTTGGCACAACAGTTTTATATGCTCAATAAATAATATCATATGAATAAATCATTCATTTCTTAGTTATGCTGAAGCTATAACAATAACTTTACAATAATTGGCAATTCAAGTTTATGTTTGGTATAATATATCAAAACCAAAACAAGAAATGAATCTTGTTCAACAAATTAAAATAGGGTTTAGTAAACTTGCGAAATTAATTATGATTAATTAGGGAACTTGCAATAAAGAAATAAGGTTCAGATACTTGCCTGAGCGAAAATCAATCAAGCAATGCTACTCGATTCGTTAATAAACAACTAAGATGTTCATTCATATAAATCTAACAAATTAGTATTGATAACAATACTCAAATACATAAACTTTTTATGTTCGGGTTAAGTTTAATAAGGTTTTGTGTCAACAACTTTCTTTGGGTAATTAATAAGTTAATAAATCGGTTAAAATTTATTTATAGGCTTTATTATATTTTAGATAATTTATATATCTTTTATAAAAATTTCTAGAAGCTTATAACAATTTTTAAGTATTTATTTATCCCTTAAATGATTTTTACATCATTTATTTCTATTTCTAAATAATTACTATTTGCCTAGAATATTATAAAAATTGTGTTTATTATTTTTAAATAATATATAATCATTTATTATGATTTTGAAATCATTACTATTATTTATTATTTATAAATAATTATTATAATTACTTTATTATTAACTTAATTATTAATAATATCCAAATAAATAAAATATTTATTGAATTTATGTAAAAATATTAAAAGTTAATTATTATAACTTAAAATAATTTTTAAAACTATTTTTATAATTATTTATATTTATTTATTAATTATTTCTAATTTTTATTAATTTATTTATTAGAAAATATTTTTTGTCCGTCGCTAATGCCCTATAGTGACAAAGTGTCGTTATAGGTGTTCTTAAGTTTCTGGGAATCAGTTGGTCATGGCCTAGAGGTCACTTTGACCTTAATCTAATTCTATATTGTTAATGATTCTGGGTTTGGAAGTGTATGGGTGTTATAGTACCCATGTAGTAGTACAATAACATACTAATTTCATGCTTTAACCTACATATAACAAGAAGTTATAAAGGCTCAAAGTTACTATCAGAGTTGTTCTTGAGTTTTTGGGTAACCCAGAACAGTGGTCATGGTCGGTCAACGGTTTTGTAGCTTCTAGATCTTTCAATCCGTGTGATAGATTTGTGTTTTATTTGTTGTAATAGGTAGTCTATATATCAAGGTACATATATGTGACACTGATTTGGATAGAGTATGATTCTAAGGTCTAAATCTTTGTTGGTCAAAGTATAACCAAAGGCTGTTCTTCATGTTCTTCAATTTTCTAGGTAACCCAGAAAACATAGTCATGCTCGGTCAACGACTTTTGACCATAAATTCCAGTAATCCTGTGAATTAATTAAGTATTTAAGTGTCATAAATATGTAGTATGTTTATCAGGGTATCAATTCATTATATATGGACATCATAACAACAATCCGAAAGTGATTAAAAGGTTGGTCAAAGTAGCCGGTTCAACCTGTTCTTGAGTTTTATGGGTAACCCAGAAAATAGAATTTCGTGATCGATCAACCACTTTTGACCACCTATATCTTGCAATATATGGTTCCAATGAACCTGTTTTCTTTTCCAGATTAAAGACCTCGTGGAATACTACAACTAACATACAATTAACAGACATAACTATTAACATACACGGATCTACAGGCTCTGACATTCGAATGCCAGACAGGTGTTTCCAAAATTTTTAGTTTTCTTAAAACACTATTTTGATGCATCTAGATGTTATGGAAACATTTTCTATCAACTTAGCATACTTTCTAACATGTTATTACATATATCTAAACATCTAAACAACAAATTAAACATAGCATCAAAGATCTAGTTTAAAATTAAGGTTTGCACCTTTCTTGCTTGATTTTGATTTTTGGCTACTAATTCTGTTGTTACTTGTGGGCAAGGAAATCAAGCCTTGCTAGTTAGGGTTTCGTATTGGCTGAGGAGGAGAGAAATCCACGAAGAGCATGGAATTGCTTGATTGATTAAAGAGGGGAGAAGAACAGGTGCGCGATTACTCCAACGACACGTGGCAGAACTCCTAGAATCCGGGAACCGTGTTAGGGTTATTGGGATTCCAAGAGCCTTCTTCTTGAGTCCTTTGAGTTGAGAGAGAGTGTCCAAACCCTTTTAGTGCTTTTAGGTGGAATATCCAAGCCTTAAGTCACCAAAAGAGTTCAAGTTTTGTGTCTGAAGAGAGGTCGCATTCTCAATAGAATGGAAAGGGTATTTATAGGATTTTCTGGAAAGTAGTCATGTGTAAGGCACATGTTTTAAGGGAAATTTCAGAAATACCCTTTAGTCATTGGAATAATGCCCATATTGCCATGTCCTTATAGCCACCAATCTAATCCCTCAATCAATTCCCAAAACGAGCTGCCTCCACGAGTCTTCTACCTCGGGACACGTGGAGGCTTCTCCAAGGTCTAGCTCATTTATTTCTGACTTTTTTTGTCTTCATTCTATTAGGTTATGTGAACCCTAATGTGAACATTTAATGAGGTCGTGGAATCCTAATTGCGTATTTAATTCAATTAGGTTATGTGAACCTTAATTTTACACTTGGGCCCACATTTGCCCCCTGCGCGAGAGTTGCATTCCTAAATAGACGATCGTGCAAGAAAATTGTAAGCCTTTGAATGATTTTGCGGGACTTCACTTTACAAGTCTAGAAGACAATGATCCTAGTAGAGGGAACCCATAGGGAACCAAACTCTTAGGGTTAAACCCTAGGGAGGCAAAACCTAGCAGGGCTTTTCCCTAGAACAATTGGGAAATCCTCCCAAAATCTTTACATAGCTTGCCTAATATTTGTTTCCTTATTTTTTCTGGAAATTGAAACAAGAAACATAATCAAATATCACCAAATAAAATTTAATCTAATAAAATCATTCTTTTGGGTAAACTAAATCTTTCTTTTTACCAAATCAAATCTAAATTTTTTATTTTGGAAATTAAATAAAATCAATTTTGAATTTTATTTTGGAAATAAAATAAAATCCGAATTTTATGTTAAAAAATAAAATAAAATCTTAATTTGATTTTAAAAGCAAAATTCGGATATATTAATATATATTATTATTATTATTATTATTATTATTATTATTATTATTATATTTTTTTAAAAGGAAATTAACAATTTTCAAAATCTTCCCTTGTTGGGAATAAAATCAAATCTTCTTTATATTTAGCAAATAATATCTTTAATATATTTCAATTTAAAAGCAAGATCAGATTCACTTATTTTTTGGAAACTCGATCAAATCTTTCCTTAAATAGGAACATGGTAGGTGCTTTTTTTTTTGTAAGTAGACTTTGTGGGCTATATGCACATTCTTCTGAAGCTCTTTGTTTTCTTCATCCTTGTCTTGCAAATTTAATGCATCATCTTCTCGATCAATTGCCGCGCTACGAAGGTTCATCGTGTAAGGTAATTTTCAACTTCTCTTGTGAATAATCCTCTGAAGTTATTTGGTGACGATTGGGCTCGTAATTCAAGACTTTATACCATGTCTTCTATGAGTATTATGAAACCCATCTGCTAGATTTTTTATGTAGTCATGCCAATAACTTTGTCAATGAACGGAATTACTAGAATCCATTAGGTATATAATTCCATCTTCCCGAACCCTCATGTTGCTGATTCAAGAAATTGAAATCCTCTTTAATAGCCTTATGTTGATTTTCGTTTTTTCACATTAACCCATGTGATGTTGATGCTCTAATACAATTACTTTTCATAGTAGGCCTTGCTTCATGTTATATTCATGCCACGTATTCAGAAATTGTGTTCCAAATAAAAAAAAAACCAAACAGACTTCTTTATATTTGAATTCTTCTTGATTACTTCATCTATTTGTCTTTTCAGGTAATTGTAGCCTTTCTTCTATTTTCTGAGCCCCATCACCTTGATTATATCCTGGTTTTTTCCCTCGGAATTCATCAGAAAAAGGCTATAATCTTTGCGGTGAAGGAGCGTTCATTCCAAGCAGTTGATTGGTAGAGCAACAGGACCTCAAAGGTATGAAGGGGAATAGCCCATATGTAGTCAAGCCCGATAGTGGCCGAACCCTATAGGGCGCCGAACCCTAGAGGGAGAACCCTATAGATTTTTTTTATGGGAGAAAGGAACAACCCCTAGGGGGCCGAAGCCAACATGGCCGAACCCTATAGATTTTTTTTAAGGGAGAAAGGAACAACTCCTAGGGGGTGAAGTTAACATGGCAGAACCCTAGGGGGCCGAAGCCAACATGACGAACCTTAGGGGCCCGAATTCTATAGAGGAATTTTTTTAAGGGATGAATTGACCAACGCCTTGGTGGCCGAAGCCTACATTTCCGAACCCTAGGGGGTTGAAGCTAACATAGCCGAACCCTATGGGAAAATTGAAGTTTAAATGAAAAAGAATGAAGTTTTGGAGGAGCAGTTACTATTTTAATCATAACTTTTGACTCGTTTAGAGTTTTGGGGCCCATAATATATCAAAACAAAGATAGTGATGAGCCTTACAAAAGACATGTCCAAAGGCCATGATGTATGCCTTTATAAGTCCAAAAAATGCTCCTAAGGATGCCTTTTGGCCATCCGAAGTTTTTTCGATAATTTTTGGGAATTTTTTTTTCCATAATTATGATTCCTAACTCTTTCTGACATTGTTTCTTCTTCTTTTTAGGTGTTTTGAAGCTTAACTCTCAGACTTTTCTCTTTTCCATGATGAGCACTTCGAGCCCAAACACTTTATTTGACATCCTTTCTTTGTTTCTTTAGAATTACTTTCCCTTGCTTATAGGCCCTTTCACCTGAATGCTCTGTAGAACCTAAAACTACCCAGGAGTCCCCATTCATCACCGATTAGGGTAGATCTCCCTTCTTTGGTCCTTCTGACACCTTCTGGGATAGAGTTAAGGACTATGACCGCACAACTTTTCTTCCACCAAAGAAAGAAGGCTTGTTTCTGTATGCCCCATCTTGTGGAGGTTGGGATGACTTCCCCCATGACAATTGCATTCCCCACATATGCATAAAGAAGCAATAATACCCTTTCAGTCCTCTTCTCTTCTTGTCTGATTCATCTAGTCGCCTTCAGGTATGGCAGGATTGGACCGACGAGATCCTTGGAAACACTGATTTCGTGGACATACTCAAGAGTGCAGGCATCCTTTGTTGTGTTCAATTGTGCACAGACCTACGTATCCAACAGGACCATAACGCCCTTTCTGTATTGATCTCACGATGGTGCTCCTCTACTTGCACATTTGTCACTGCTTGGGGGGAATTCACCCCTACTCTAGAGGATGTCTATGCCCTCTATCAGTAAGTTCTCTTCCATTTTTATATTATATTCCTCTCATTCATTCTCATTCTTTTTTCTGAAATATATATTTATTTTGAGTTACGTCTTATAGCCTTCCTATTGTTGCTTCAAACTCTTGGGGCCCTTTTAGCATGTCCCATAGAGATAACGAATGTGTTTCATACTTGATGGATGCCTTCAAGCAATCCTCCCACTTCATCTCCCGCTTCAAGGGCGATACACTTCTTCTGAACTTCGAGACCTCCAGTCGCCAGAAAAATTCTTGGTTATCCTAGGTACGCTACTTCTTTCGTGACTACAAGACCAACCAGTGGGATAGCTCTATTCACGACAAATCTGTTCTTTCCTTCCGTGAAGAGACTTGTCCTTTCCTCTAGTACCTTATCTGGTTATGTGGCTGTCCCACTTCCTCTTTCCTAGGTCTCCCATAGACAGTCCTTTTGCCGTATGTTTAGTTTGGCAGCGTTATTATCTTGGGGCTTGGAGATTCCCCTTGCTTCTCTCTTCCTACGAACCTTATATCGCTGCCTAGACGAAACAACCCTTCTCATGAAAGAATCCGTTGGGAGGTAATCACTTTCATATTCTTTTTATTAATTGTCTTTCGAACAACACTTCTTTTCCTTTAACCTTTAACCTTTTTCTTATTATTACTATTTTTTTATTTACCCAGGTATGATGTCAATTGCTTTATTTCATGCTCATTCCTTCAGATTTTTCTTTTTGAACGCTTTTTAGGCTATTCCACTCTTGAGCATCTTTCTAAGAAAAAGAAGAAGTCTCCTCTTTTTTCATCACCCAACATCATTCCTCGCATGGCACGTTGGATTGATCACCGCCTTGGTACGGATTTGCGGCCTTTCCTTGATGATTCTTCATGTTTCACTGCTCGTCCCTATACCATTATTTCAAGGGGTTGCGGTCATCTACCTCATTTTTACAAGCCCAAATTTTGCACTTACTCAAGCCTCAACAGAGACAGATTGAGTGGTTCTTCATTGTGTTGGTTCGTATTCCTTTAGACCGTAGGTTACTGTACTTTATTCTCCTCACAGGGTCATGATGCACTATACTTTATTCTCCTCATAGGGTCATGAGACAATTCGGATTTGACCAAGAATGCCCTTTCGGTCACACCTGCCGGGGGAATTAGGAGGTTGCTCTTCTCAACTTCGTCCCTGCCTTTCCTTCTTTTACATAGGCATTTCCAAGGTTACCAAGTGATCCTCATAGATCTCTTCCCTTTGTCATACCAGATGATTCTCGGAGCGGGCGATATACTATCAGCGAACGCAACTACTGGCTGGTCAATCTCAAGAGATGGCAGGATGATACCTTGATTTGTTCATTGCCACTATCCATTCCAAAACGTCTCCAATGGGGCCGACTACTATGTTCACCTAAGACCAATATCCGCTCAACACTTTGGCCAGCTAGTAGCCGGTTGATTGAGCATGAGGCTTTGATGACTAAGTCTTCTCTTCCTCAGTTAGCTGACATTCCTCCTCGAGGTGATCTGAATACTTTTCCCGCACAGGCCCCCACTACTTCCAGGAGTCTACCACCACGAGCTCCATTTCGGGTGTCTCCTCCAGCTCCTCCCCAGGGATCCTCTGATATAGAGGAAATGAGAGTTACTCATTCTAAAATGAGAGCAGCTACTACAACTGATTCTGAGGTAACTCCTCCTGTTAATTCTGTCGTGGTTCCAGTCAGTCGTCCTCCTATTAGGCTTATCATTAAGCCATTGGCAAAATGCCCTCTTGATAATTTTTATTCTAGTATACCGGCAGCCGAGGATCCGATCCAAAAACGTCGTAGAAATTTGGTAATTTTTTTCTTTTGTGCTATTCTTATTTTTTTCTTTCATCCCTTGTATAACTGCTTTCATATCTCCTTGGTTTTTAGATTACAGAGGTTGATGAAGATAATGATGACATTCCTCTTGGTTTCATGTACAGTACATCAAATGAGGCAGCCGCGACGACTTCCACTAGTCGCGAGCCTCCCCAATATATCCTCATTGAAATTGAGTCATCTACTCCTCGCGATGATTGTGTTAGCCTTGATGCTAAAGATACTTTATTCGATGTGAGCTCAAGTCTGGTTGTGGGTGATACATAAATTTCTTCAAACCTTCCTATGACTTCTCCACATGATGGGCTTGAAGATGTTGATGAGACTCTTACTTCCTTGAGGGGGAATCATTCTGAAACTATTGGTGATGTTCATCCTCCCCAGAAGGATTCTAACGAGGTGGTGATTGCGCAGGAGGGCATTACTGATAGTACTTTGGGGGGGGGGGGGTTGAATGACATTCCCCTTTCTGTGGCATCTCCCGACTCTTTTTCTATTCCTCTTGTTTTATAATATATTGTACTTTGACATTTTGTTTTCAGAGCGATAAGATGAAAGATTTTCCTTTACCTATTGAGTTACTCGCTTTATTTGATGCTCTCCATCCGAATGTTTTCCACTCACCATATAGTGACCTTGTTTATCCTCCAGGTGGCCAAGGCTTCGAGGAATCATCAGCTGTACAACATCTTTCTGCTCCTCCATCCCTTGTCTAGACAGATTCTATGGTGGCTTCTAAAGTAGCTCCTTCTAGAGCTTCCTTCAATCCAAACAGGGATCTTATTTCATGGAGGGGTTTCTAGATATCAGCTTCTAGTCAGGAAAGTCTGGAGCGTCTCCTAGCTCAGTTTCCGCATATACTTGACTGATTGATTATTAAGTCGATTCCCTCCTAAACCTTCTTCCTAGATGAGCTTACAGGCCTTGCTCTTCGGTTGCACAATCATTCTTTATATTCATTACGAGTCGAGGACTTGAAGCAGTTTAGTGATGATGTAGACGACCTTACAGTCGTGGGTATTGACATGTCTCCTTTTCGTACTAGGCTGGATCTTCTCGAGTCAAGTTTTAATCTTGTTGCACTATGTTCGAAGGTTGCTGTTCATAAGTGTGAAGATAAATCCTTTTTAGTGCAGCTTTCTGAGCTTGACGAAGCCATAAACGAATTGAAGATTCAATCTAAAAATTTAGAGGACCAGCTTCGGGATCTAAATGCCAAATTTTAGGATGTAGAGTGCCAGTGACGGAACTTAGAGGCAACTACCCAACAAGTTAGGGAGCTAAAAGCTGCAAATCTTAAGGTTCAAGATGCGACCATTGCTGACTTGGAAGCTTTAGCTATGCCTCCACTTCAGTTTGATATGTCTTGGCCTTTAGATCATAACTTGTTGTAGTAGTTTTTTTTTTTGATTTCCTTTTTCAAAAACACATTTACACATGTTTCATTTATCATAATGTAGTTTCTTTAACCTTGTTGTTTACTTTTAATTTGAATGATTCCTTAAAACTCAATATTTATCATTGAATCTTAAGTTATTCAAATTAATATTCCAAGACAACATTAGGTATTATAAGAAAATAGGAATTAATTTTTTATTTTATTTTTTCAAAAACATGTATCTAATTTCCACAAACCAAAACTTGAATTTATACTCTTTTTTTTAAGAAAATTAAAAAAAACATTCAAGTATAAAGTGAAAGTTTGTCAATTTATTGATAATCAAATTGCTTTTAACGAAAAGCATAATGTTTCATAGAGTAGATATTGCTTTTGTCGAAGAAAGCATAACGTTTGCCACTTTTAGAGATAAAGTGTAACTTTCTTGCTTTTGTCGAATAAAGCATAACGTTTACCACTTTTAAATATAAAGTGTAACTTTTGGGGTTGAGGGCTTATACTCAAGTGCCTCAGTCACTTTTGAAGTTGAAAGTGTAACTCTCGAGGGCTGTTAGTCAGGTGCCTCGATCACTTTTGAAGTTGAAAGTATAACTTCCGAGGGTTGTTATTCAGGTGCCTCGATTACTTTTGAAGTTGAAAGTATATCTTTTTGTGATGCTCTTCTCATATATAATATTTCTTTACCCACTTCAAGTTTAATGGACCTGAGACCGCATCTGATCCCACACGAGATATCTTGCAATACCCACTTTTGAAGATCTCTCGTACCCTATACGGGCCTTCCCATTTGGGGTAAAATTTGGTGGTTGGGGTCCCCCTCATGACTTGAGTTACCGTTTTGAGCATTAGGTCTCCCACTAGAATTTGTCGTGGTACCACCGCGGTATTGTATTGTCGTCGCAGTCTTTGGTGGTACCGTTCAAGCTTTTCTTTAGCCTTGTCTTAGAAGTCAACTAAGGCCTCCAGGGCGGCTGGTCAGTTCTCTTCCTCGACTAAGCCTCGAAGTCTCATTCGAGCCGAAGGTATCTTTATTTCGGTAGGCAAGATGGCTTCTTGACCATAAACCAAAGCGTATGGGGTCTCGCCTGTAGGCTTCCTTTTTGAATTTTGATATGCCCATAACGTTATTGGTAGTTGTTCTGCCCATGTTGTCCGATGATCATCTAGGGTTTTTGATAATATTTTTATCAAGGTTTTGTTTGTAGCCTCTGCTTGTCCGTTGCCTTTCGGGTAGTAGGGTGATGATTTGTAGTGTTTCACCCTGTATCTTTCCATCATATTTTTGATGTCCCTATTGATGAAGGGAGTTCCATTATACGACAAAATGATCATCGGGATCCCGAAACAGCCAATTATGTGCTCCTTGATAAGATTTGCCACTGCTGGTCCCGTAGCCTTCTTCAAGGGTATTGCTTCCACCCACTTTGTGTACATCTCGGTGGCAGTTAAAATCCAGATGTTACCTTTAGAATTAGGGTGAATAGGACCTATAAGATCTGTAACGTCCCCGAATTTGAAACTCCTTATTAATTAAATATGTGATTTAATTTTAATGAGTTAGTTTTGTGAGTTTATTTAAATCTTACGTGGTTATGTGAATTTATGAATTGATTAAAGGGAGTCACTAATAGTTATTTAAATTAGTGGACTAACCCTAAGACTGTGATATCAAAGAATTGATAGGATTATTAATAATTAAATATTCAATTTATTTGAATATAGTAGCAAGAGTTGAACATGTTGATTAATTGTAATTTTGAGTAATTAATTGATAATGTGTTAATTAATAATTATTATGAATAAATAATAATTAATGAGTAAGATATTAATAATTTATAAAATGATTATATGTTTACTTGATTAATTTGTGCAATATAGTAAACCTTTATGATATGATAGTTAACTATATATTGTATATAGTACAAGGTGACACATTAATATGTCTATATATGATATATAGACTATATATTAAGAGTTATTTGCATTCATGTGAGTTGCATAATAATATTGCTATATGATATGAAGTGTGTGGGTAAAATTCATGTATACCCTATTGTATATAAGAAGATCAATTGTTAAATTAATAATGATTTCATTAAGTTATTATGATAATAACAGTCATTGTAATAAATAATAGAAAATGTACATGGATTATATGTATGTGCACTACTTGATACCTTATAATTAGGAAATACATTGTATTCTCTTTAAATCATTATATAACCTATGTTATATGAAATGAATTGTGGGTACATAATTTGTAACCAAAGTTAACCTATTAACTGAGGCAATATAAATAGACCCCCACTAGCAGCAGGGCAGCCAGGACAACACTTGGCTAGCTTTAAGGACTTTAAATTGGTAGGACCACCAGAGTTCCAAGGAACCCTGGACCCAATTGAAGCCCAGACATGGATAGAAGAGATGGAGAAGGTGTTTGAGGTCGCACGCGTGGCTGAAGCATAGAAGACGAGTTTTGCCACTTTAATGATGAAGGGCGAAGCTAACTATTGGTGGAAAGCCAATAGGGGCCGAGCAGATGAAGGAGTTATTTCTTGGGACAGATTTATGGAGCTATTCCTCGAGAATTACTTATCGGAGAATACGCAATAGGATATGGAGGTTACGTTTCTGGAACTGAAGCAAGGTAATATGTCTATCGCAGAGTACGTGATGAAATTTAACGAGTTAGGCCGATTCGCTTCACATCAGGTTGACACGGAAGCCAGGAAGGCAAGAAGGTTCGAATTAGGACTGAAACCATGGGTGCAGAAGGCAGTGGCTGTGCTTCAGATTAAGACTTAATCTGACCTTTTGGAAAGGGATATCATTGCCGAAGGAGGCAATGAAGCCATCGCGTGATTCAAATAAGAAAAGAAGACCGGTCAGGATGGACAGAAAGGGGGAAGCAGCGGAGGTAGCAACCCCATTAAGCGTAAATGGATAGAGAGCTAATCCTCTGGAGGTAATAAGTTCGGGGGAGGCCAAGAAAAGTATAAAGTGCAACAACTGTGGGAGGAGTCACTCGGGGGAGTGAATGAAGGGAAAGAGTGTTTGTTATCATTGTGAACAACCGAGGCTCATGGCTCCACAGTGTCCGAATAACTAGAAGGGAGGATGTTTCTCGTGTGGAGCCATAGACCATCAAATTAAGGACTGTCTGAAGAAGAAAGGCGATGCAGCTAGCAGCAACCGCAACAATAACAACAATGGACTAAATATTGGAGGGTCAGCCAGTCAAGCCAACAGACCAATGGCATGAACGTTCAATATGACTGTACAGGATACGGTGGAGTCTAAAGACGTGGTATCAGGTATCAATCTGATCAATGATATAGATGTATACGTGTTAGTTGATTCGGGTGCTACGTGTTAGATGTATACGTGTTAGTTGATTCATAGGAATTGTTATACCAAATTGCAAGGATTTAAACTCAGAGTGGATTTGATACCGATTCGTTTAGGGGAGTTCGATGTAATCCTTGGAATGGATTGGTTATCAGTTCACGGAGCAGTAATAGACTGTAAGAAGAAGTGTGTACACCTTAAGACTCCGAATAAGTCAAAGGTGGTATTTTATGGTAGTAAATATCTGAGACAATCTCATTGTATGACGATGGTACAAACGCAGAGATTGCTTAGGAAGGGTTGTATAGGTTATTTGGCTCATGTGGTTGATACTCGACGAGTCGAGGGTGAACTGAGTCAAATACCTATTGTAAGGGATTTCGTTGATGTCTTCCTAGACGAGATTCTGGGATTGCCACCGAATAGAGAGATTGAGTTTGTCATTGATTTGGCACCAGGGACAACACCGGTATATAAAGTGTCGTATCGTATGGCACTGGTAGAGATGAAAGAACTAATGGCTCAATTACAAGAGTTGTTAGATAAGGGATACATTCGACCGAGCGTATCACTGTGGGGAGCACCAGTCTTATTCGTAAAGAAGAAAGATGGGTCGCTAAGACTTTTTATTGACTACCGAGAGTTGAACAAGGTCACGATTAAGAACAAGTACCCGTTTCCCAGGATAGATGATTTATTTGATCAGTTGAGGGGGGCAAAGTACTTTTCAAAGATTAACTTGAGGACCGATTAACACCAACTGAAAGTGAGGCCGGAGGATATTCCAAAGACGGCATTGAGAACTCAGTATGGACACTTTGAGTTTCTAGTAATGTCATTTGGATTGACAAATGCGCCAGCAGCCTTTATGGATTTGATGAACAGAGTGTTCAAACAGTATTTGGATAAGTTTGTTGTCGTATTCATCGATGAAATTCTAGTGTATTCAAAGGCAGAGGAAGAACACGCCGAACATCTTCGGATAGTGTTGGAGACATTAAGGAGAGAAGTTGTATGCAAAATTCTCCAAGTGTGAGTTTTGGTTACAGAGAGTACAGTTTTTAGGGCACGTTATCGACAAGAATGGTGTGTTGGTTGATCCAGCGAAGGTAGAAGCGGTTATCAATTGGGAGCAGTCGAAGACGCCGACGAAAATCAGCAGTTTCTTAGGATTAGCGGGATACTATCGAAGGTTTATTCAGGATTTTTCAAAATTAGCATCACCGTTGACCAATCTTACCAGAAAAATAGTTAAATTTGTTTAGACGGAGAAGTGTGAAGAGAGTTTCCTAGAAATAAAGAAGAGGCTTAGTCCTGCACCTATGTTGGCTTTATCGGACAACACAAGAGGATTTGTAGTGTATAGTGATGCGTCACACAAGGGTCTTGGTTGTGTACTGATGCAACACGTTAGGGTCATTGTGTACGCTTCACGTAAGCTAAAAGATTATGAAAAGGGATATCTGACTCATGATCTGGAGTTAGCAGCGGTAGTTTTTACCTTGAAGATATGGAGGCATTATTTGTATGGTGAGAAGTGTGAGATATATACATACCACAAGAGTCTGAAGTATATCTTCACGCAGAAAGAGTTAAACACGAGGTAGCGCCAATGGCTAGAATTGATCAAAGATTATGATTGTGATATTTTGTACCATCCAGGTAAAGCAATTGTTGTGGCAGATGCCTTGAGCAGAAAAGGCAGAGAGAAGTTATTGAAGTTGACTATTCAAGACGAATTGGTAAAGGATTTCGAACGACTAGACTTGAAGATTAAGTATCTTATGGAGACCAATGAACAATTATTCACAATGATAGCAAGTTCGACTTTATTGGATAAGGTTAAAGAGGCATAAGAAAAGGATGATGATTGCAATAACATCAAGAAGCGATTGACTGAAGGTGATGAATTGAAATTTAGGATTGATAACACTGGACTGCTAAGATTTGAAGGGTGAATTTGGGTACCTTTAGTACCAGAACTGAGAGAAGAGATTTTGTAAGAAGCGCACAGTACGAGATACTCGATACACCCAGAAAGCACGAAGATGTACCAAGATTTGCGTCACCACTTCTGGTGGCCAAACATGAAGAGAGAGGTTGTAGAATGAATAAGTAGATGTCTAACTTATTAGAGAGTCAAAGTAGAGCACCAATGACCAAGCGGGTTATTACAACCATTAGAGATTGCAGAATGGAAATGGGAGCACATCACAATGGACTTTGTGGTGGGACTTCCGGCAATGCAGAAAGGGCACGATGGCATATGGGTGATTGTAGATCGTCTTACTAAGTCAGCTCACTTTTTAACGATTAAGATTAAGTATAGTTTGGACCAGTTAGCCAAATTGTATGTTAAGGAAATTATCTCGAGGCATGGGGTTTCGGTGTCTATTGTATCATATAGAGATCCGTGATTCAAGTCAAACTTCTGGAAGAGTCTTCAAGAAAGAATGGGGACACAACTACGAATGAGTACAGCGTATCATCTGCAGACTGATGGGCAGAGTGAGAGAACGATTTAGACACTTGAAGACATGCTCCGAGCTTGTGTGATAGACTTCAAGGGTAGTTGGGAGGATCACCTTCCATTAGTAGAGTTCGTGTATAACAATAGTTATCATGCACCTATTGGAATGCCACCGTATGAAGCACTGTATGGGAGGAAATGTAGAACTCCCTTATACTGGGACGAAGTTAGAGAATGTCGACTGTTGGGACCAGAATTGGTACAACAGACGGTAGAAATCATTAAGGTGATAAGAGCACGATTAGTAGCCGCTCAAGATTTCCAAAAGAAGTATGCGGATTTACATCACAAGAAAAGAGATTTTGAAGTAGGGAGCTATGTATTTCTGAAAGTTTTTCCCTGGAAAGGGAATATTCATTTTGGGAAGAAGGGATAGTTGAGCCCTAGGTTCATAGGTCCGTTCGAGATTCTGAGGCGAGTCGGTGAAGTGGCGTATGAGGTAGCATTACCTCCTGAACTTGAGTACATTCACAACATGTTTTATGTATAAAGTATTACGACCGTATAAACCAGATTAAAAGCACGTTATCTCCTATGAACCAATTCAAGTCGAGAAAGACTTATCGTACGGGGAAGTTCCTGTCCAGATACTAGATAGGAAGGAACAGAAGTTGAGGAATAAGATTATCTATTGAGTTAAGATCCTCTGGAGGAACCATGCAGTAGAAGAAGCTACGTGGGAGCTAGAAGTGATAATGAGAGTGAATTATCCATTTTTATTTGACTAACCTTATTTTTACAATTCAGAGGACGGAATTTTTATAAGGGGGAGGGATGTAACGTCCACAAATTTGAAACTCATTATTAATTAAATATGTGATTTAATTTTAATGAGTTAGTTTTGTGAGTTTATTTAAACCTTACGTGGTTATGAAAATTTATGAATTGATTAAAGGGAGTCACTAATAGTTATTTAAATTAGTGGACTAACCCTAAGACTGTAATATCAAAGAATTGATAGGATTATTAATAATTAAATATTAAATTTATTTGAATATAGTAGCAAGAGTTGAACATGTTGATTAATTGCAATTTTGAGTAATTAATTGATAATGTGTTAATTAATAATTATTATAAATAAATAATAATTAATGAGTAAGAGATTAATAATTTATAAAATGATTATATGTTTACTTGATTAATTTGTGCAATATAGTAAATTTTTATGATATGATAGCTAACTATATATTATATATAGTACAAGGTGACACATTAATATGTCTATATATGATATATAGACTATATAGTAAAAGTTATTTGCATTCATGTGAGTTCGTATAATAATATTGTTATATGATATGAAGTGTGTGGGTAAAATTCATGTATACCCTATCATCATATAATAAGATCAATTGTTAAATTAATAATGATTTCATTAAGTTATTATGTTAATAACAGTCATGGTAATAAATAATAGAAAATGTACATGGATTATATGTATGTGCACGACTTGATACCTTATAATTAGGAAATACATTGTATTCTCTTTAAATCATTATATAACCTATGTTATATGAAATGAATTGTGGGTACATAATTTGTAACCAAAGTTTATATTATGTGTATAGTATAAACCAAATGTTGTTTTGGTATTACATTTCATTTTTTTGCAAGTGCTGAGATTTTTGTCCCAAATTGAGGGGCACATAGTACATGAATAGTAGCATGAAGCTAATTTATGTATTTTCCAAAAGCTAGCTATCCTACTCTAATTTTCATCTCAAATTAAACAAACCTAGAGCAATACGTGGATGGGGAGTGAGATTCATGAGTGAATCACCAACTCTCACCAACTCTCTCTTAACCCTTATGCATTCTTGAAATCCTTTGGTTTGATTTGGGAGGTAATCCCATTATCTAGATAACCATTCTCCTATTAATGAGACCTTCATCTTTCTTTATTGCAATTGCTGAGAATTAGTTGCCAAGGAGTGAGTGTATTGCTGCCCAATTTCTTCAAGAGGTATGAAAATCCTAATGGTGTTCTTGAGTTTGATCTTTGTCAAATTCTTGAAATTGCTTAGAATTCTTTGTTAGTCAATGTGAATCAACATGCCATGATATGTTTATGAAATATATTTACATGTTTGAACTCTTTAATGGTAGGTTATAACATGTTTAAAATGAAATGAACAATGGTGGTTAAGGCTCTGCAGTAATGCAGGAAGCGGTCATCGCTACAGTGCGAGGCGTGGCATGGCATGTACTGCGCTATTTGTATTTAGGGTACAACGCAATTTACGTCGTGCCTCGAGATCCAAATTGCTAGTTTTTGTTTGTGATATGTGCTGTAAACTTGATGTTATGACTTAGATACATACCTATAAAGGAGTATAGCATGTTATGTAAGGTTTTCTTGTGTAGTACGAAGTGATCAACACATTTTAGTAAGAGATTTGCAATGAAAACTTAAAGTTTAGAAAACAAACTTTGAAGTAATATAAGTTTTACAAATTATAAACTTATGAGGCCATATATATGACTGATTTGGAACTTAAATGATCATGATTTGTGAATAATAACTGTTGTATCCATGACCAACTTGATAAGCTTTGTACTAGAATTTAGTTTGAGAAGAAAAGCTTAGTTAAGGCTAATGAACATGAATGCTAAGAGATATAGTTTCTAATTTTGAAAAGAGATTAACATGACTTAACTCCTTATGATAAGAGCTTTGAAGTTGTCTTATATGTGCTATCTTTCATCATTAGTGCTAAAATGATTTTAAAGACAACCTTGAATATGTTTTCAAACTTAAGTTGCATATTATATGAGTACATAGATACAAAAGGGTTGAGGTGTCATGTTATGGTTATTATATCCCTAGACATGATAAATGTGTATTGAGCATGATGGTTACATGATTTTTATGTTTTAATGACATATAAATTGTAAGTTAAACTTGAAGTAATGAATTCAAGTATAATCATGTGTTATATGTGAAACTCTAGCATGTATGTATGATAATATGTATGTATTGGTGTATGCTAGGGTTGGACTGAAGTCAGGAAGTGCAAGGCTCAAACTTGGTCTGGTCAGGGGATAGCTCAGTTGCACCGTCCCTAAGCCTAGACCAGGCGTACCTGGGTCATCCTGCAGTCACAAATAAAATCTATTTTTGGCTTGAAGTTTTAAGGCATGCTTACATGATTTCTTTACCTTGTAATATATGACCAGTATGCCATATAATGTGTTGAGAAGCATGCCATGTGATGACTGGATTCTTTTAAGTGTAGACTCGTACTAGTTTACACATACTAATTGAAAAGACAGACTTGTTAATATTAGGTTGTTTCAACGCAAGTAATTAAAGCTAGAATTTATTGTAGCTAAGCAAACAGGCAAGTTTCCTAACCTTACTCAAATTTATATTGAGCAAGTTTCTTTGAACTTCACTCTTTGATTGTGCAAGTTCCTCGAATCCTACTTTTATTGAGCAAGTATCCGAACACTATTTGATTGTGTTGCAAGTTTCCTAACTTACACAACTTTGAGTTTGTGGAAGTTTCCTATCCTACTCATGTTGTATTGAGTAGGCTATTGTTGAATTAAAAGTTATTCATTTAAGCTTGAATCTTATTTCCAAGCATGTTATTAAGTGGTTTAATTACTTTACAATTATCCCACATCGATATTATTGATATTCGCACTTAGTACACTCGAGTTCGTACAGTCTTGGACATGTACATTATTTAAAGTTCAATAATTCTTGAACTGTGTTAGATAAAGTCTGAACCTTTGTTTGGTCAGACAAGCGTATGAAGTTTTAAAAGCTATCCAAACCAATTGATGGTAAAGATTCTTAGACTAAAAGAACACCCCTTTTTGATAGGGTATCTAATATAAGATACACATAGTAGATTTAAATGTCATGCATATGCATAGAGTATGTGAGGTTGATCCCCTTAAGTACTTATTCTGTAGCCAGTAACCAAAGGGTCAATTAGATATTGATTCCATTGGAGTGTTATAGTTTAAAGTCTATTCGACTAGTAGTTATTCTAAAAGCAATCATTATCTTTGCTTATGATATTCATATTGTTGAATCCTACAGATATTCATATTATTGAATCCATTGCCAGATATTTTTCCATTCATCATGATATATCTTTATTGTTGTATTTAAACTTGTTGGGCAAATTTGTTGCTCATCCTTGCTATATCATGAAATATATTGCAGCTAAGCCCGAGACCTCCGGGAAGGACAAGGGTAAAGGAAAGATGTAGAATAGTGGCAAGGAGCAGACCTTACCTTATGCCTAGAATACTGTTATGTAATATGAACCCCAATGTTTATTTTAGGGTATGTTTGTAAGATGATATTAAGGTTATCGTATCTTGGGACTAGTAACACCTTTTGAATGAATGACGTACGTTTATTATATTCTGCATTTTAGTTAATCGTATGTTGTTTAGAGGTGGAAGTTTGTATTTAATCGTGATGACCGAATCGGGGTCAGAGGACCCGGATTCGGGGGACGTCACAAGATCCATTCTCCATGTATGAAAGGGCCATGGTGTTGCTAAGGTTCACAAATCCATGACGGGAGCATGGATCAAGTTTCCATGTATTTAAAAAATGTGGCACTTTTTAACAGATTCTAGATAATTTCCTTCCATCTTTGGCCAGTAATAACCATGATCGATATGCTGTTTGTACAACTTGGCTCCCCCTTGATGCTCATCCTTGTGCATTTGGTAAACCAAATCTTTGGCTTCGCCTAGTTCCAGACATTGTAAGGGCTTGCCATTGAACCCCCTTTTTAACAATTCTCCATTTTGCAAAAAGAATCGTTGTGACTTCCTCTTTATTATAATTGTTTCCTTCTTTTCAGTCGGAATATTCCTGCTTTATAAGAACTCCACATAAGGGATTCGCTAATCCGCTATGTAATCAATGAAGGCGCATTCCTCCTCCCCAGGGTATTCTTGGCATGAAACACATTGGCGTTGTAGGGCATCTGCTTCCTTCTTCATTTTAGGCCAATAATACCCTTGGCATTGCAGCCAATAATACAGGCATATGTCTGCCAATTCGCAATTCTCATCATGCACCTGATGCAAGACTCTATTCGCTTCCTGCCTCCCCAAGCATCGTGTCAATATACCATCTATTTCTTTGTGATACAAGACACCTTTGATGATGTTGTACTTCTGTAGCTCCACGATTGGTATTGTTCCTTCCTTTGTTTGCAATTGATGGGAGATGTCATGTCTCCAATCATCTATCATGTCTTCACGCTATTGTTGGTAGTGCATCAGGTTGTTTATTTTGTCCTCTTGGCATATATTCAATCACCACCTTCTTGAAAGCTTCCATCACCTTTTGTGCTACAGTTCGATATGGCGCCAAGATAGGTTCCTTCACTCCGAATTGACCTCTTATATGTTTCACTATGAGGTTTGAATCACCTTTTACTTTAAGATGTTTAGCTCCTAATTCTTGAACCGCCAATAATCCTAGTATGAACGCCTCATATTTTGCTTCATTGTTTGTGCAAGGGAAATCCAATTTGTATAACAAGGCCACTTCATTTCCTTCTTTGGTGGTCAACACCACTCCTGCTCCACCTTTACCTTCTGCAGATGATCCATCAAAAGCCAAACTCCACCATTCTGGGTCCTCATATATCAAGTCGATTGATTCTACTTCTCCACCCGGAAGATCCTCAGAAGGGGGTTCATATTCTCCATTTGGAAATTGAGCTAGCATGTCTGCCAAGGCTTGACATCAGATCGCCTTCGGTGTTACACACTTGATGTCGTATTTTGAAAGAATCATCATCCATCTGGCAGGTCTTCCTATGAATGTTGGCCTAATCAATATATATCTTATTGGATCAGTTTTTGTTACAAGCATTACTTCGCGCGCTAGAAAATAATGCCGCATTTTATACGCAATGAACACCAACGCCAGGCAATGCCTGTAACAACCCCAAAAAACGTTTTTCATAATTAATTAATTTAAAACTCCAAAAAAATAATAATTAATTAATCCGGAACTTCAATAATTCATAATAAATAGCCCTTTTGTCAGAAAATTCGAATCTCGCGTTTTTTTATAGGAAATTCAATTCTCTACAACTTTTCAGAAGAAAGTTTTTCCAAATTCCAAACAAAATTGAAAAGAAATCCACAAACGGACGATTTTACAAAGCTATAATCAAATTTCGGTCAAGAAATGGTGTCCAACCGACGAAAAACATGTTTTAAATATTTTTGGTAACAAAATACTTCTCCTCCACATATACTCATATATCCCACATTCATCGTAAAAATATCATCATTAATATATTATTAAAATAATATATTTAAATGAATTATTTTATCAAAAAAAAATAAAATATTAATTTTCAACAATTGTCACTTTAAAATTTTCTCCATCTATATCCACATAAAATAAATATTTTCCTCATCATAAAAATCAATAATTAATTATTCACAAATAATATTACATAATCACAATATTGACAACCGTGCGGTTTCTCAGGAAGAGGGGCTTTCAATAAGAATTTCTCCTTCTTGGCCAAGCAATTAGGTGACCAAACCTCTTCTTAGAAAGAACTTTCTAGACATTGCCAATAATGTTATCCAATAATATTATTCAGATAATATGAATTATTGTCAGATAATGGAAAATATTGTCTGTCGTGACAATTATTGAAACAACAATAATATAAAATATCAACGTAGCAATTATTGAATCAATAAAATAAAAATTGAGAACAAGAATTATCGTAACAATTATCGAGTAATGTCTTCTACGAAAAAAAATTATCATGCTTCATGAATAGTACTCGTGAATAGTAACTTCGTGAATAGTAACTCATGAATAGTAACTCGTGAATAGTAACTCATGAATAGTAACTCGTCGTGAATAGTAACTCATGAATAGTAACTCATGAATAGTAATTAAAAAAAATTGAATACTTTTATTTCATAAAATTCGGTCTTACAATCTCCCTCCTTATGAAATTTCGTCCCCGAAATTTACGTACTCGGTATTTCAAAGAGTTGAGAATACCTTGTTTTCATTTTGATTCTATCTCCCCCGTCATCGTGATTTCTCCATTGCTCATCTCCCGTATTTCGGATATCATTCTAGAATACTGACTTCAAAACAAGGGTTAATTTAACAAATTAACATATCACATAATATCCCGATATTATGACCGACCAACAAATAAGCTTAGGTAGGACACACTAGCGAAGGATTTACTCATCTCTCCTCCTAGTTCTAATCTCGATCTCCGCCAGAGATCATATCCCTAAGCTCGATATTAATCAGTAATAACCCCAAAATAGGTCCATTCCATCCAACCCATTCGAGTCGCTAAATATATGGTACTAAAAACAACTACAACTTTATTACAACAATTGTCGATGCAAAATACAACAACACATATCTTTGTGAGTTTGGATACAAATATATACCAACCAGTAAGTACGTCACAATGACACCTTACATAAAGGTATAGTCAAAACTGTTTTAGAAATTAGAATCTTTGGGAAGTGCTCAAGGAAACCTTCGTACATGGGAGGCCATGCTTTTAGGTTATGGTAGATATCATATGGCTACTGTAATTATCCTTGGTTCAATCTAATAGACCCCAAAGAAAAACTAGAAGATTATTATCATATTCTTCCCAATGGTGAGTCTTCTCTGGACATATCATTATCTTCATTTGTCTCTAATTGGGTATTATACTCCAAACAAACACCAAGATTATATAGGTAGTGCTTGTAAATATACTCAAAGAAGTGGATGAGCACAACCATGTCTTATGATGACACGAGGTTGTATGTCATTAGACATCTTGTATGATAGTGGCAAAACACCTTCCAAGTTAAATTCACCTCACCTCAACATCTATAGACCACCATTCTATTCCTCGCTATCCCCGCTCGACCCGGCTACACTTTTATTACCCGAAAGGAATTGTGAAACAAAAGGGTGAGCACAACTAGCTCAATAAAGAATATTATGACTAAAGATAAATAAATTATCAATAGTCTTCATCAAGTAATGAATCGTAGATTTAGAACATATGGTAGATGATAAAACTTTTCAACCATAGTTGCAATGAAATCAAGCAATCCATTAAAAGAGTCAAATAGACCATAAAATCTATTATCTTCTCCATGTTAAAAGTCCACCAACAATGTTTTATCCTGTAACATCAATCAACAATTCACGCCCACAATCACGTGTATAACTCATAATCGTAATTGTAGTTCTAAATTCCTTTCCTCATCCAAGACAAAGATAATTTTCATCACTTGTCTTTACCTGAAACATCAAAGATCATGGTTATACCAAATCACAGTTCATGTTCATAATCATACTAATAAATTCATCTTTGCACCACGGCCAAAGATATTCATCAATAGTTCATCTTTACACTGCAGGCTAAAGATATTCATCAACAAGTCATCTTTGCATTACGAGCCAAAGATATTCATCAATAATTCATCTTTGTACTACAGGCTAAAGATATTCAACAACAGGTCATCTTTGCATTACGAGCAAAAGATATTCATCAATAATTCATCTTTGCACTACAGGCTAAGATATTCATCAACAAGTCATCTTTGCACTACGAGCCAAAGATATTCATACATCAAAGAAATACATAATCATTTCAGAAGTTATATAACAATAATTATAACCATGTTGATCAATTCACCTTTGCACTTAAGCTAAAAATATTCAATTGTAAATTCAATGGTCATGATCATACCACCAACAATTCAACTTTTGCACCATCGGCCAAAGAGAACCTATGGTCACGATCATACCAATAATCTACCCATCTTTACACTCAAGTCAAAGAGAAATATCATCATTAGGGTTATAAGAATGTTATATAAAAACAATATAATCAAAACATGGTTTTAAATTCAAGAGTAAGATTCATAAATCAACGATAATTTGGTCAAAGAAGAAACCAATTTGTCGTGAATAAGTACCCGTGATTCATACATAAGACCGTATATCGTGCATAAGAACCTCGACACTAAAAGATAAAGTTTCATAATAAAATTCATATCCATATTTATAACACCTTAATCCAAATGTTATAAATCACTTAGAAATCTCATAATCTAATATTATTAATATTATAATAATATTTTAATCATTTCTTAAACTTATAAATAATTTAATCCAATTATTTACACTTTAATAATTAATGCATTTAATCATCTAAAATGCCAAAATCATAAGATTTCATCATCATTAACCAAAACCCTCATAAAAATCAGCATATACCTCATATATGATTCTCAAGCCAATAAATCATATTTTCCAATTTTCTTACTTCACATAACATATTTAATTCATTTACTCATAACTAGAACATTTTCATGAAAATACCAAATCAGTTCCAAAATATTTCTTTTCTGGAATTTAGCATAACATAGTCCCATATTGAACATATATTTTTCTTGAAATTTTAAAAATTCATTTACTATTTTTCATATGGCCAAAACCACCGAATATTTAAACATTTATCATAAATTATACTTTTATCCAAAAATTCTGAAATTAATACGGTATACTGATATTATATAGATGTACTCCCTATAAAAATTTCATCAATTTTGGAGTTAATCACAAGGAGTTATAAGCGGTTACTTTTAAAATAGTCTTTTCTCATAAAATTCATAACTCTCAATCTATACATCCAAAAATCGCCATTTTTGGACACAATCTACAAAACTCATCAAAATATCATTTCAAATTTTTCCAAAATTTTTGAAGGTCCGGACAAATTTCAAAACTAAAAAATAATAACCCTTAAAATCCCTTACTATCCCTTACCTCAAAAGAGCAAAGATTTCGAACCGAATAACGCTGAACGAACTTGCACCGTATAGCAATACTCAAAGTATACTCACAATACTCACAAGAATACGCTCGATAATATAGAGAGAGAAAACTTCAGTTTCTGGTGTGATTTTCAATTCTAACCTAAGCACCCTATTTATAGAAATTGGTTTAGAACACCAAAGCAGAAAATTTAATAAATTATTAATATAATAAATTTGAATTCCTACGCCCTATTTTTTTTTTGTTCAAACTTCAGCAACACAAGTATCTCACCTTACAAAACTTACAAAAAACGTTTTTCATAATTAATTAATTTAAAACTCTAAAAAATAATAATTAATTAATCCGGAACTTCAATAATTCATAATAAATAGCCCTTTTGTCAGAAAATTCGAATCTCGCGAGTTTTTATAGGAAATTCAATTCTCTACAACTTTTAAGAAGAAAGTTTTTCCAAATTCCAAACAGAAAATGATCGAAATCCACAAACGGACGATTTTACAGGCTATAATCAAATTTCAGTCAAGAAATGGGGTCCACCGGCATAAAAAACATGTTTTAAATATTTTGGTAACAAAATACTTTCCTCCACATATACTCATATATCCCACATTCATCGTAAAAATATCATCATTAATATATTATTAAAATAATATATTTAAATGAATTATTTTATCGAAAAAAAATAAAATATTAATTTTCAACAATTGTTACTTTAAAAATTTTCTCCATCTATATCCACATAAAATAAATATTTTCCTCATCATAAAAATCAATAATTAATTATTCACAAATAATATTACATAATCACAATATTGACAACTGTGCAGTTCCAGAAAAGGGGGCTTTCAATAAGAAATTCTCTCATCTTGGCGCCGCAATTAGGTGACCAAACTCTCCTTGACGTAACTTTCTAGACATTGCCAATAATGTTATCCAATAATATTATTCAGATAATATGAATTATTGTTCGATAATGGAAAATATGTACGTGACAATTATTGAAACAACAATAATATAAAATATCAACGTAGCAATTATTGAATCAATAAAATAAAATATTGAATAATTAATTTCGTAACAATTATTAAGTAATGCCTTCACTTAAAAAATTTTATCATGCTTCATGAATAGTACTCGTGAATAGTAACTCGTGAATAGTAACTCATGAATAGTAACTCGTGAATAGTAACTCATGAATAGTAACTCGTGAATAGTAACTCGTGAATAGTAACTCATGAATAGTAACTCATGAATAGTAATTAAAAAAAAATTGAATACTTTTATTTCATAAAATTCGGGGTCTTACAATCTCCCCTCCTTATGAAATTTCGTCCCCGAAATTTACGTACCTGGTATTTCAAAGAGTTGAGAATACCTTGTTTTCATTTCAGATTCTATCTCCCCTGTCATCATGATTTCTCCATTGCTTTCATCTCCCGTATTTCGGATATCATTCTAGAATACTGACTTCAAAACAAGGGTTAATTTAACAAATTAACATATCACATAATATCCCGATATTATGATCGACCAACAAATAAGCTTAGGTAGACACACACTAGCGAAGGATTTACTCATCTCTCCCTCCTAGTTCTAATCCCGATCTCCGCCAGAGATCATATCCCTAAGCTCGATACCAAACCGTAATAACCCCAAAATAGGTCCATTCCATCCAACCCATTTCGAGTCGCTAAATATATGGTACGTAAAAAACAACTACAACTTTATTACAACAATTGTCAGGCAAAATACAACAACACATATGTCGTGAGTTTGGATACAAATATATACCAATCAGAAGACGTCACAATGACACCTTACATAAAGGTATAGTCAAAAGTGTTTTAGAAATTAGAATCTTTGGGAAGTGCTCAAGGAAACCTTCGTACATGGAGGCCATGCTTTTAGGTTATGGTAGATATCATATGGCCTGTAATTATCTCTTGGTTGACCTAATAGACCCCAAAGAAAAACTAGAAGATTATTATCATATTCTTCCCAATGGTGAGTCTTCTCTCGACATATCATTATCTTCACCTGTCTCTAATTGGGTATTATACTCCAAACAAACACCAAGATTATATAGGTAGTGCTTGTAAATATACTCAAGCAAGTGGATGAGCACAACCATGTCTTATGATGACACGAGGTTGTATGTCATTAGACATCTTGTATGATAGTGGCAAAACACCCTTCCAAGTTAAATTCACCTCACCCTCAACATCTATAGACCACCATTCTATTCCTCGCTATCCCCCTTCACCCAACTACACTTTTATTACCCGAAAGGAATTGTGAAACAAAAGGGTGAGCACAACTAGCTCAAGATAAAGAATATTATGACTAAAGATAAATAAATTATCAATAGTCTTCATCAAGAATGAATCGTAGATTTAGAACATATGGTAGATGATAAAACTTTTCAACCATAGTTGCAATGAACGAGCAATCCATTAAAAGAGTCAAATAGACCATAAAATCTATTATCTTCTCCATGTTAAAAGTCCACCAACAATGTTTTATCCTCGTAACATCAATCAACAATTCGCCCACAATCACGTGTATAACTCATAATCGTAATTGTAGTTCTAAATTACTTTCCTCATACAAGACAAAGATAATTTTCATCACTTGTCTTTACCGAAACATCAAAGATCATGGTTATACCAAATCACATTCATCATTCATAATCATATTAATAAATTCATCTTCTGCACCACTACCAAAGATATTCATCAATAGTTCATCTTTACTGCGCAGCTAAAGATATTCATCAACAAGTCATCTTTGCATTACGAGCCAAAGATATTCATCAATAATTCATCTTTGTACTACAAAGCTAAAGATATTCAACAATGTGTCATCTTTGCATTACTGAGCAAAAGATATTCATCAATAATTCATCTTTGCACTACAAAGCTAAGATATTCATCAAAAGTCATCTTTGCACTACGAGACAAAGATATTCATACATCAAAGAAATACATAATCATTTCGTGAAGTTATATAACAATAATTATAACCATGTTGATCAATTCACCTTTGCACTTAAGCTAAAAATATTCAATTGTAAATTCAATGGTCATGATCATACCGGTCAACAATTCAACTTTTGCACCATCGGCCAAAGAGAACCTATGGTCACGATCATACCAATAATCTACCCATCTTTACACTCAAGTCAAAGAGAAATATCAACATTAGGGTTATAAGAATGTTATATAAAACAATATAATCAAAACATGGTTTTAAATTCAAGAGTAAGATTATAAATCAACGATAATTTGGTCAAAGAAGAAACCAATTTGTCGTGAATAATACCCTCAGATTCGTACATAGTCACCAGATATCGTGCATAGTTAATGACGCCCCCAAAATAGGTATACATCACCTATTTCGAGTTGTCAATACATGGTGCGTAAACAACTACAACTTTATTATTACAACAAGAAAGCGTGAGTTTGAATACAAATATTATCTTCTAGACAATATCTATACTCAAATAAATCCTCATCACATTTATTGATACATTATTTTACAAAATGGTGAGGACTACTAAACAATTCTTTCTAAAACCTTCATTCCATACCCCCCGACTGTACTCGCTTATATTCTCGCCTCCGAGAAAAATGGAACAAAAAGGAAAAGGGTGAGCTCAACTAGCTCAAGAAGAATATTATGACTAAGATAATATACAACAAATTATCGTTAGTCTTCAACAGGAAAAATATAATAGAATACAATAGACAACAAATTTTAAATCAATATTCGCAATGAAATAATAATTCATTAGAAGAGTTAAGTAGAGAATGCAAACTACTATCTTCTATATATGAATTTAAAAGTTCATCGTCTATCTTTTATCCTGTAACATCAATCAATATACATCCGAATCAAATAATCATCTTTGCACTACTGAGCCAAAGATATTCATCGATTGGTCATGTTCATTTAAAAACACACTACTCATATTTTGAAATCATTCACGGGCCGGGCCAAAGATATTCTTAAGAAATCATTCATCTTTGCACTACGTGCCAAAGATATTCCATAATATCATCATTTAAGACCGAGGATGATGAAAATATTTTTTAAAGAAACGAATCCAATTGAAACAAAATGACAAGGATTAAGGATTAAGGATTCGTACTTGGTTTTATCCACGTCCAAAAATACCTCAAAAATAATCATAGTGGTGTAAAATTCAAGAATGATCAAAACATGGATACACTCGAGTTAGTATCCGAATAGATGTTTTGACGAACAGAAGAAATTTTATTTTTTCGATTGAATAGTACCAGATATCGTGAATAGTGCCAGTATCGTGAATAAGACCGTATACGTGAATAGTAACTCCAGACACCAAAAGATAGAAATTCCACAAAAACATCTTCACGCTTCATGAATAGTACTCGTGAATAGTAACTCGTGAATAAGAAACTCATAAATAGTAACTCGTGAATAGTAACTCATGAATAGTAACTCATGAATAGTAACCCCGACATGAAAAAAGTTCCAAATTTGATAAAACTTCAGATCAACATTTCAAAGCATAATGATATTGAAGAAATAATATCATTTGAGAAGAAAATAACATCCTTACCTCGAAAGATCAAGACTTCTAAATTTAAACAATTTGGATATAGGCTATGACTTGGACTTGCATCAGTATAACAATACTCAAAGTATACTCAAAATACTCACAAGAATACGCCGATAATATAGAGAGAAAACTTGATTTCGGTGTGATTTTCAATTCTAACCTAAGACACCTATTTATAGGAAATCGCTTAGAACACCAAAGCAAAAATTTAATAAAATAATAATATAATTAAACAAATTCAAGCCCACCTTAGACCAACTGAATTCAGCACATTTATATCACATGTGGGATTGCAAAAAACGTTTTTCTTAAATAAAACAATTAAAACTTCCAAAAATTAATTATTTTGAGCTTCGTAACTTCAATAATTCATAATAAATAGCCCTTTCATCAGAAAATTGAATCTCATGAGTTTTTATAGGAAATTCAATTTCTACAACTTTTCAGAAGAAAGTTTTCCAAATTCCAAATAGAAATTGACCAAAATCCACAAACGGGTGATTTTTTAAATTTATAATCAAATTTCATCAATAAATGGGGTCCACCGACATGTTTAACATGTTTTAAACATTTATTGCAACAAAAAATACTCTTCCTCCTCGTATACTCATATATCCCACATTCGTTGTAAAAATATCACCATTATTATATTATTAAAATATAATAATATATTTAAATGAATTATTTTATCGAAAAAGATAAAATTTCAATTTTCAACAATTGTCACATTAAACTTTTTCTCCATCTATATCCACATAAAATCAATATTTTCCTCATCATATAAATCAATAATTAATTATTCACAAATAATATTACTGTAATCACAATATTGACAACCGTGCGGTTCAGGAAAGAGGGGCTTTCAATAAGAATTTCTTCATCGACGCCGCAATTAGGTGACCAAACCTCTCCTTGAGCAGAACTTTCTAGACATTGCCAATAATGTTATCTAATAATATTATTAGGATAATATGAATTATTGCTTCGATAATGAAAATATGTGTAATGACAATTATTGAAACAATGAAGAATATAAAATATCAACGCAAACAATTATTAACTCAATAAAATAAAAAATCTTGAGCGATAATTATCGTAACCATTATTGAGTAGTGCCTTCTTACGTAAGAATCAATAATTGGTGCAATACTGGTGTGCATCTTGCTCAACAACGCGTATTAGTGTGTTTTAACCACCGGATATTCCAACAAGATAACTTCAGAATAACTACTGTAGTTATTTAAAAACAACTTATATTTGTCGTTTTCTTCATCCAATCGCTTTTCAGTTATGGGGCCCACACACGGTGGCTACTGGTCGCATACGAATATTCCCGAACCGCATTTAATATTCCACGACCAAACGAATATTCCCCAACAACAATGAATATTTTATAACCACTTGCTTATTTTAAAATATTTGCGTATTTAACCCTTAACTATCCACATTAATCAAATCAACCCTTACTATTTCAAAATAATAAATAAAGGAAATTCCTTTTTATTTAAAAAAATTTCGGGGTCTTACAATAGTAACCTCGACACGAAAAGATAAAGTTTCATAATAAAATTCATATCCATATTTATAACACCTTAATCCAAATGTTATAAATCACTTAGAAATCTCATAATCTAATATTATTAATATTATAATAATATTTTAATCATTTCTTAAATTTATAAATAATTTAATCCAATTATTTACACTTTAATAATTAATGCATTTAATCATCTAAAATGCCAAAATCATAAGATTTCATCATCATTAACCAAAACCCTCATCAAAAAATCAGATATACCTCATATATGATTCTCAAGCCAATAAATCATATTTTCCAATTTTCTTACTTCACATAACATATTTAATTCATTTACTCATAACTAGAACATTTTCATGAAAAATACCAAATCAGTTCCAAAAATATTTCTTTTCTGGGATTTAGCATAACATAGTCCCATATTGAACATATATTTTTCTTGAAATTTTAAAAATTCATTTACTATTTTTCATATGGCCAAAACCACCGAATATTTAAACATTTATCATAAATTATACTTTTATCCAAAAATTCTGAAATTAATACGGTATACTGATATTATATAGATGTACTCCCTATAAAATTTCATCAATTTTGGAGTTAATCACAAGGAGTTATAAGCGGTTACTTTTAAAATAGTCTTTTCTCATAAAATTCATAACTCTCAATCTATACATCCAAAATCGCCATTTTGGACACAATCTACAAAACTCATCAAAATATCATTTCAAATTTTTCCAAAATTTTTGAAGGTCGGAAAAATTTGAAACTAAAACATAATAACCCTTAAAATCCCTTACTATCCCTTACCTCAAAAAGCGAAGATTACACGACCGAATAACGCCGAATTGAACGAACTTGCACCAGTATAGCAATACTCAAAGTATACTCACAATACTCACAAGAATACGCCGATAATATAGAGAGAAAACTTGATTTCGGTGTGATTTTCAATTCTAACCTAAGCACCTATTTATAGAAAATTGTTTAGAACACCAAAGCGTAAAATTTAATAAATTATTAATATAATAAATTTGAATTCCTACGCCCCACTTTTTTTTTTGTTCAAACTTCAAACACACAAGTATCTCACCTTACAAAACTTACAAAAAAATGTTTTTCATAATTAATTAATTTAAAACTCCAAAAAATAATAATTAATTAATCCGAACTTCAATAATTCATAATAAATAGCCTTTTTGTCGAGAAAATTCAAATCTCATGAGTTTTTATAGGAAATTCAATTTCTACAACTTTTCAGAAGAAAGTTTTCCAAATTCCAAATGAAATTAACAAAATCCACAAACAGACGATTTCAAAGCTATAATCAAATTTCGATCAAGAAATGGGGTCCACCGAAACAAAAAACATGTTTTAAATATTTTGGTAACAAAAATACTTCTCCTCCACATATACTCATATATCCCACATTCATCGTAAAAATATCATCATTAATATATTATTAAAATAATATATTTAAATGAATTATTTTATAAAAAAAAAAATAAAATATTAATTTTCAACAATTGTCACTTTTAAAATTTTCTCCATCTATATCCACATAAAATAAATATTTTCCTCATCATAAAAATCAATATTTAATTATTCACAAATAATATTACATTATCACAATATTAACAAACAGTGCGCTTCAGGAAGAGGGCTTTCAATAAGAATTTCTCTCCTTCTTGGCAAGCAATTAGGTGACCAAACCTCTCCTTGACATGTAACTTTCTAGACATTGCCAATAATGTTATCCAATAATATTATTCGAGATAATATGAATTATTGCTCAGATAATGGAAAATATCTTGTGCCGTGACAATTATTGAAACAACAATAATATAAAATATCAACGTAGCAATTATTGAATCAATATAATAAAATATTGAAGCAATAATTATCGTAACAATTATTGAGTAATGCCTTCTTACGAAAAAAAATTATCATGCTTCATGAATAGTACTTTCGTGAATAGTAACTCGTGAATAGTAACTCATGAATAGTAACTCATGAATAGTAACTCGTGAATAAGAACTCATGAATAGTAACTCATGAATAGTAATTAAAAAAATTGAATACTTTTATTTCATAAAATTCGAGGGTCTTACAATCTCCCTCCTTATGAAATTTCGTCCCCAAAATTTACGTGCACAGTATTTCAAAGAGTTGAGAATACCTTGTTTTCATTTTGATTCTATCCCCTGTCATCATGATTTCTCCATTGCTCATCTCACCGTATTTTGAGGATATCATTCTAGAATACGACTTCAAAACAAGGGTTAATTTAACAAATTAACATATCACATAATATCCCGATATTATGGTCGACCAACAAATAAGCTTAGGTAGACACACTAGCGAAGGATTTACTCATCTCTCCTCCTAGTTCTAATCCCGATCTCCGCCAGAGATCATATCCCTAAGCTCGATAATTAACCGTAACAACCCCAAAATAGGTCCATTCCATCCAACCCATTCTCGAGTCGCTAAATATATGGTACGTAAAAAAACAACTACAACTTTATTACAACAATTGTCGTGCAAAATACAACAACACATATCTTTGTGAGTTTGGATACAAATATATACCAATCAGTAGTACGTCGTCACAATGACACCTTACATAAAGGTATATTCAAAAGCTGTTTTAAAAATTAGAATCTTTGGGAAGTGCTCAAGGAAACCTTCGTACATGGGAGGCCATGCTTTTTAGGTTATGGTAGATATCATATGGCCACGTAATTATCCTTGGTTGACCTAATAGACCCTAAAGAAAAACTAGAAGATTATTATCATATTCTTCCCAATGGTGAGTCTTCTCTTGACATATCATTATCTTCACCGTCTCTAATTGGGTATTATACTCCAAACAAACACCAAGATTATATAGGTAGTGCTTGTAAATATACTTTCGCCAAGTGGATGAGCACAACCATGTCTTTTATGATGACACGAGGTTGTATGTCATTAGACATCTTGTATGATAGTGGCAAAACACCCTTCCAAGTTAAATTCACCTCACCCTCAACATCTATAGACCACCATTCTATTCCCTCGCTATCCCCGCAGCTCGACCCCGGCTACACTTTTATTAATTCGAAGGAATTGTGAAACAAAAAGGGTGAGCACAACTAGCTCAAGAAAGAATATTATGACTAAAGATAAATAAATTATCAATAGTCTTCATCAAGAATGAATCGTAGATTTAGAACATATGGTAGATGATAAAACATTTCAACCATAGTTGCGGTAATGAACGAAGCAATCCATTAAAAGAGTCAAATAGACCATAAAATCTATTATCTTCTCCATGTTAAAAGTCCACCAACAATGTTTTATCCTCAGTAACATCAATCAACAATTTCGCCCACAATCACGTGTATAACTTCATAATCGTAATTGTAGTTCTAAATTCCTTTCCTCATCCAAGACAAAGATAATTTTCATCACTTGTCTTTACCTGAAACATCAAAGATCATGGTTATACCAAATCACAGTTCATGTTCATAATCATACTAATAAATTCATCTTTGCACCACGGCCAAAGATATTCATCAATAGTTCATCTTTACACTGCAGGCTAAAGATATTCATCAACAAGTCATCTTTGCATTACGAGCCAAAGATATTCATCAATAATTCATCTTTGTATTACAGGCTAAAGATATTCAACAACAGGTCATCTTTGCATTACGAGCAAAAGATATTCATCAATAATTCATCTTTGCACTACAGGCTAAGATATTCATCAACAAGTCATCTTTGCACTACGAGCCAAAGATATTCATACATCAAAGAAATACATAATCATTTGAAGTTATATAACAATAATTATAACCATGTTGATCAATTCACCTTTGCACTTAAGCTAAAAATATTCAATTGTAAATTCAATGGTCATGATCATACCACCAACAATTCAACTTTTGCACCATTGGCCAAAGAGAACCTATGGTCACGATCATACCAATAATCTACCCATCTTTACACTCAAGTCAAAGAGAAATATCATCATTAGGGTTATAAGAATGTTATATAAAACAATATAATCAAAACATGGTTTTAAATTCAAGAGTAAGATTCATAAATCAACGATAATTTGGTCAAAGAAGAAACCAATTTGTCGTGAATAGTACTTCGTATTTGCAGACATAAATCGTATAATGCGTGCATAAGTAACCTCGACACGAAAAGATAAAGTTTCATAATAAAATTCATATCCATATTTATAACACCTTAATCCAAATGTTATAAATCACTTAGAAATCTCATAATCTAATATTATTAATATTATAATAATATTTTAATCATTTCTTAAACTTATAAATAATTTAATCCAATTATTTACACTTTAATAATTAATGCATTTAATCATCTAAAATGCCAAAATCATAAGATTTCATCATCATTAACCAAAACCCTCATAAAAATCTGCATATACCTCATATATGATTCTCAAGCCAATAAATCATATTTTCCAATTTTCTTACTTCACATAACATATTTAATTCATTTACTCATAACTAGAACATTTTCATGAAAATACCAAATCAGTTCAAAAATATTTCTTTTCTGGAATTTAGCATAACATAGTCCCATATTGAACATATATTTTTCTTGAAATTTTAAAAATTCATTTACTATTTTTCATATGGCCAAAACCACCGAATATTTAAACATTTATCATAAATTATACTTTTATCCAAAAATTCTGAAATTAATACGGTATACTGATATTATATAGATGTACTCCCTATAAAAATTTCATCAATTTTGGAGTTAATCACAAGGAGTTATAAGCGGTTACTTTTAAAATAGTCTTTTCTCATAAAATTCATAACTCTCAATCTATACATCCAAAAATCGCCATTTTTGGACACAATCTACAAAACTCATCAAAATATCATTTCAAATTTTTCCAAAATTTTTGAAGGTCCGGAAAAATTTCGAAACTAAAAACATAATAACCCTTAAAATCCCTTACTATCCCTTACCTCAAAAGAGCAGTACTTCTGACTGGAATAACGCTGAACGAACTTGCACCGTATAGCAATACTCAAAGTATACTCACAATACTCACAAGAATACGCTCGATAATATAGAGAGAGAAAACTTCAGTTTCTGGTGTGATTTTCAATTCTAACCTAAGCACCCTATTTATAGAAAATTGTTTAGAACACCAAAGCAGAAAATTTAATAAATTATTAATATAATAAATTTGAATTCCTACGCCCACTTTTTTTTTTGTTCAAACTTCAGCAACACAAGTATCTCACCTTACAAAACTTATAAAAACGTTTTCATAATTAATTAATTTAAAACTCCAAAAAATAATAATTAATTAATCAAGGAACTTCAATAATTCATAATAAATAGCCCATTTGTCAGAAAATTCGAATCTCACGAGTTTTTATAGGAAATTCAATTCTCTACAACTTTTTAGAAGAAAGTTTTTCCACATTCCAAACAGAAATTGACCGAAATCCACAAACGGACGATTTTACGTGCTATAATCAAATTTCAACCAAGAAATGGGGTCCCACCGCCTTAAAAAACATGTTTTAAATATTTTTGGTAACAAAAATACTTCTCCTCCACATATACTCATATATCCCACATTCATCGTAAAAATATCATCATTAATATATTATTAAAATAATATATTTAAATGAATTATTTTATCAAAAAAAAATAAAATATTAATTTTCAACAATTGTCACTTTAAAAATTTTCTCCATCTATATCCACATAAAATAAATATTTTCCTCATCATAAAAATTAATAATTAATTATTCACAAATAATATTATATAATCACAATATTGACAACCAGGCAGTTCCCAGGAAAGAGGGGGCTTTCCAATAAGAATTTCTCCTTACTGGCGCGCAATTAGGTGACCAAACCTCTCCTTAGACAGAACTTTCTAGACATTGCCAATAATGTTATCCAATAATATTATTCAGATAATATGAATTATTGCTCCGATAATGGAAAATACTGTGCCGTGACAATTATTGAAACAACAATAATATAAAATATCAACGTAGCAATTATTGAATCAATAAAATAAAATATTGAACAGTAATTACTGTAACAATTATTGAGTAATGCCTTCTTACGAAAAAAATTATCATGCTTCATGAATAGTACTCGTGAATAGTAACTCGTGAATAGTAACTCATGAATAGTAACTCGTGAATAGTAACTCATGAATAGTAACTCGTGAATAGTAACTCATGAATAGTAACTCATGAATAGTAACTCATGAATAGTAATTAAAAAAAAATTGAATACTTTTATTTCATAAAATTCGGGGTCTTACAATGCCTCTCCACCTGTGAATACCTAGTTTCCGGTCCTCTGATTATCCGGCTAATGTAATACATAGGTTTCTCTTCTCCATCCACCTCTTGCATGATCAATCCATCTATAGACTTCTTGGTAGATGTGATGTACAACAGCAACGACATTCCTCTTTGTGGCACTACCATCATTTGGGCTTAAGCCAAAATTCTTTTCACCTTCTCAAAGGGTTGTTGTTGGTCTTGCCCCCAATCCCATTGTGCCTTTCCTTTTAGTAATTTTTCGAAAGGTTCTGTGACTTTGGCTAATGCTATCATGAATCTTCTCATGTATGAAACTTTCCCTAGAAAGCTCTTCAACTTCTTTTGCATCTTTAGTGGGGGCATCTCTATAATAGCTTTCACCTTGCTTGGGTCCACCTCTAAACCTCTATTGCGCACCAAGAAGCCCAAGAATTTTCCAGCCGTCATTCTAAAGGCGTACTTCTTTGGATTCTTCCTCAACTTGTACCTTCGGCATCGCTTAAACACTTTCCTCAAGTTCTCCACATGAGTTGTCACCTTCTTGGATTTCACTACTATGTCGTCCATGCAGTCCTCCACTATATGATGAATCATGTCATGAAATATGGCATGCATTACCCTTTGGTAAGTTGCCCCCGCATTCTTCAACTCGAATGGCATTACTACATAGTAGAAATTCCCAAACGGGGTACGAAAGGCTGTCAGCTCTACATCTTCTACGGACATCTTTATCTGGTTATAACCCACAAACCCATCCATGAATGACATCATCTCGTGATTAGCCATTGCATCTACCAAAGTGTCTATGTTAGGTAATGGGTACATGTCCTTCGGGCATGCCTTGTTCAAGTCTCGAAAATCCACACATATTCGTAGCTGTCCATTTGATTTCTTTATCGGTACAATGTTGAATAGCCATGTTGGATGTTGGATCGGCTTGATGAACCCTACTTACAGCAACTTCTTGATTTCTTCTTTTATTTGAGTTTTGACTTCGGGTGCATAGTTGAGAGGTTCTTGCTTCACTGGCTTCATTCTCGGGCATATGTTCAGATTGTGCTCTACAAGATCTTTTTCAATTCCGGGTATCTAATCATAAGTACAAGCAAAGACATCCATATACTCTCGCAATAATTGCACAAGCTCCTCCTTCTGATTAGAATCCAGCTTCTTGTTGACATAAGTTGGCCTTGGTGTTCCTCCATCTATTGCCAAATCAACTTCTTCTAATTCATTTTGATTAGTTTTTGGCTTATCCTCAAAGCATTCTGGAGCTGGTCCTACCTCATGCTGCACAACTTCTCTTTCTTTATTATTGCTAGAGTGGGGGACACCTCCTGAGCCGTTGGGTTCACACACTTCCTTGGGCTCTTCCCCCTTGCACCGTCATAATCTAAACACCACCTTTCCGTCGGGTTTAACAACCTTCTCCCATTTTGTCTTTTGGTCATTCTCAAACAGCACTCTCCGCTTGGCATTTATTATGTTTCTGGCATCTTCAGGATCTGCTGACCTTTTCTTTTCTCCTCTTCCTTCCTTCTCTACGTCTACTACCATTGACTTCTTATTTTTGGAACATTCTCCGTGTTCCGAGTCTTCTTCTCTTTTTCTACAGGCACGAACTTATCTTCCTGCACTTCCTCCCAACTTGCTAATCTTAGGGCATCAGGCCTTGCAATCTGGTTCTCTCCCTCTTCAGCGACATCATCGAAGAAAGTTTCTTCGGTGATGTGTGCCTCCTCTGGTCCAAAGGGATTCCAAGTTGCTAGTACCTTCACTTCTCTCCCTTTCCAGATAGCTTTAAAACACTGATGAAATACTGAGGGTGTGATGCCCCCAAAATAGATATACATCACCCATCTTGAGTCACCAAATACATGGTACAAAATACAAATACAACTTAATTATACAACCGTCGTGTAGTATACGACAATACATAGCTGAGAGTTTAAACAGGAATACTGCCTTCTAGACAATATCCACTTTCAAATAGAGTCCTCATTACATTTATTGTCACAATATTTTATAGAATAGTGAGGACTACTAATACACCATCTCGGACCATCACTCCTTTCCCCGACTAGTCCCGGCTATGTTCTCATTTCCTGAAGAGAACAATAAAAGCAAAAGAGTGAGCTCAACTAGCCTAGTATCCAGTCTTCTTTTGAGTGACCTCAAAAGAAGACTAGATACTAGAATAGTGAGGTAGCAGACGTCTCTTCTTCTTTCTCTCTATAATTTCTCTCTATAACAGTCGCTCTAAAGCTTTAGTGAATTGGTGAGAAATGAAGGAATAATGAGCTTCTATTTATAGGAAAATATAGTTTCAATAATTGCACGTTTTGGGGCTCGAAATATTACAGTATAATACCTCCAACTTTTCTTTCATTTTTAATTTAGTCCTGCAAGTATTATCAAACTTACACCACCTCCCCTAATAGTAAATAATGTGAATCAATAGTTCAAACATGTGAGCCAATAGTTATAATCATGTGAAAATATGAATTACAGTATAATACCTCCATCTATACCTCCATTTTTAACTTAGTCATGCAACTATTATCAATCTTGCACCAACTCCCCTAATAGTACAAGAATGTGAATCAATAGTACACATATGTGAAGAAATAGTTATAATCATGTGAATTAATAGCAATTAATTGCTCATTTATCCGATTAATTACCCAACTGGTCAGTATAACTTCCAGACATCAAATAATATCGAAATAAATATCGGTTTCCACTAACACTAATAATTCCAACACAATGGAACTATCAATTTCATCTTTAATCAACACGAACTTATTCATCATTAATATTATAACTCACAATATTTAACAACCAGATCGTTCCCGAAAAAGGGGCTTTCGATAAGGATTTCTCCTTATTGGTAGCGCAATTAGATGACCAAACCTCTCCTTGATGAACTTCTAGACATTGTAAATATTACAATTTAATAATATGAATAACTTTGCTGCCTCAATTATTGATTTAATAATATTTCATATTATGCGGATGATATTTGTGACAATAATCGAATCAATAATACGAGAGATATGATGCAAAGAATTACTATAGCAATAATTGAGTATAAGCGAGTGACTTCTCACGTAAGCATCAATAATTAATACGGTGCTACTTTGCAACCACGCCAGACATCGTACTTTTACTACTAAAGAGTAGTTCAAGCGGTTTTAACAGTAACACCTCCACCGTTATTTTTATAAAAAGATAATTCTGTCGTTTTCTTACTACGACAATACTTCCATTGTGGGGCCCACCAATGATTGTGCTGTCGTATGAATATTCCCTTTTAAAATGAATATTTCCCAACCAATCAAATATTATATAACAACTTGCTTACTTTGCAAAATTTGTAAATATTACCCACAACTATAACATTATATCAAATCCACACCATAATATTTAAAAATATATTTCGAGAAAATTATTCTTTATTCATAAAAGTTGGGGTCTTACAGCCTCCCCTTCTTATGAAATTTCATCCTCGAAATTAGGGTACGTACCTGGTATATCGAAGAGGTGTGGATATCTTGACTTCATCTCAGATTCTAACTCCTAGGTCATTTCCTCCACATTGTGGTTTCTCCACAAAACTTTGACTTGAGGTATAACCTTGGAGCGTAGAATATGATCCTTCTTATCCAAGATTTTAACAGGTAAGTCTTCATATGTTAAATCTTCCTCTATGTCATCTGGTTCTAGTTCAATAATATGGTTTAGGTCTTTCACATATTTACGTAACATAGATATGTGAAAAACGTTATGAACACGAGATATACTTAGCGGTAAGGTGAGTCTATAGGCCACAGTTCCTACTGGATCGAGGATTAAAAATGGGTCAATGAATCGAGGATTAAGCTTTCATCTCTTTCTAAATCTTGTAACTCCTTTCCATGGAGCAACATGTAACAACACATGATCTCCAATATTGAATTCCACGTCCTTTCGATGAAGATCATCATAGCTCTTTTTTCGATCTTGTGAGGTTTTTATACGTTATCGAATCGTTTGAATCTTTTCCGTAGTCATACGTACCAAATCCGCTCCCAACAATGTTGCTTCACTCACCTCATCCCAGCATACTGGAGAACGATACTTTCTTCCATACAACGCCTCAAATGGAGCCATGCCAATACTTGATTGATAATAATTGTTGTAGGAAAACTCCACCAATGGTAAGAACTTGTCTCAACTTCCCTTGAAGTCAAGGACACAGAGTCTTAATAAATCTTCAAGAGTTTGAATAGTCCTTTCCGACTGCCCATCCGTTTAAGGATGATATGCCGAACTAAATCGTAAATCCGTGCCCATAGCTTTTTGCAAACTAACCCAAAATCGTGAAGTGAATCTTGGGTCTCGATCAGAAACTATGGATACTGGCATACCATGCAATCTTACAATCTCGTTTATGTACATACTAGAAAGACGCTCAAGTGTATAAGTTTCTCGTATCGGTAAGAAATGAGCAGACTTGGTCAATCTATCAACAATGACCCAAATCGCATATATGCCTTGAAAAACCGTGGGAAGATCAATAACAAAATCCATGGTAATGTGCTCCCACTTCCATTCTGGAATTTTAAGTGGTTGTAATGGACCTTTTGGCACTTGATGCTCCGCCTCGACTCGTTGACAAGTTAGACACCTTGAGATAAACCCCGCTATCTCTCTCTTCATATTGATCCACCAAAATGTATGTCAAAGATCATGATACATTTTGGTACTCTCAGGATGGATTGCAAATGGTGTGTTGTGTGCCTCCATCATGATTTTATACTTCAAGTCAGAATCGTTAGGAACACAAAGTCTGGAGTTGACTCGAAGTATTCCTTCTTCATCGATTCTTGCTTCCGGAATAGCACCTTCTTGTACTTTCTTTCGCCTACATATCAACTCCAGGGTTGTAGCTTTAGCAGCTTTAACTTTATCGATTAAAGTCGGTTCCACTCGTATATTCGCCATCAGCACATGGGTCCCTGAAGTCTTTAACTCTATTTCCATTTTTTCCAAGTCATACAAAATGGGCCTTTGTGTTGACAATATTGCACTCGTGCCCGCATATGATCTTCTACTCAATGCATCAGCTACTACGTTCGCTTTTCCAGGATGGTATTGGATGGTATGATCATAATCTTTCAACAACTCAAGCCATCATCGTTGCCGCATGTTGAGTTCCTTTTGAGTGAAAAAGTATTTGAGGCTTTTATGATCCGTATAGATCTCCACCTTTTCTCCATACAGGTAATGCCTCCAAATCTTAAAGCAAAAAAATAATGCTGACAACTCTAGATCATGAGTAGGATAATTCCTCTCATATTCTTTGAGTTGTCGTGAGGCATAGGCTATGACTTTCCCATGTTGCATGAAAACACATCCTAACCCTTTGCCTGAAGCATCACTGTAGATGACAAATCCTTCCGAGCCAGATGGTATTGTCAGAACAAGTGCTGAAATGAGTCTCCTTTTGAGTTCTTGAAAACTCTTCTCACATTCCTCGCTCCAACCGAACTTTGTATCTTTTCGAGTTAGCTGAATTAATGGAGTAACGATTCGAGAAAATCCTTCTACGAATATCCGATAATAACCAGCTAAGCCGAGAAAGCTACGTACTTCGGTCACTGACTTAGGTTGCTCCCAGCTTTAAATTGCTTCAATCTTTGCCAAGTCAATAGATATTCCATGATTTGATATCACGTGCCCAAGGATTGCAACTTCCTCAAGCCAGAACTCGCATTTCTTCAACTTAGCATATAGCTTGTTTTCACGAAGCTTTTGGAGTATCAGCCTCAAGTGTTGTTCATGGTCTTTACGGGTTTTGGAGAATATGAGGATGTCATCAATAAAGACGACCACAAAGTGATCCAAATATTCCTTGAATACTCGGTTCATCATATCCATGAAGGCAGCAGGAGCATTAGTCAATCAAAAAGACATGACTAGGAATTCATAATGCCCGTACCCAGTTTTGAAAGCAGTCTTTGGAATGTCATCCCTTTTAATCTTCAACTAATGATATCCGGAACGAAAATCAATCTTTGAAAAGAATTTGGCTCCTTGCAACTGGTCAAACATGTCATCAATGCGAGGTAACGGGTACCTATTTTTGATGGTGACATGATTCAACTTCCTATAATCAATACAAAGTTGCATACTTCCATCTTTCTTCTTCATGAATATAACAGGAGCACCCCAAGGAGACATACTACGATGAATGAAACCGATGTCTAACAATTCCTATACTTGGGTTTTTAACTCCTGAAGTTCAATAGGAGCCATTCGATATGGGAATTTTGAAATGGGTTTTGTACCGGTTTCAAGGTCGATACAAAATTCAATTTCATGCTTTGGGGTAGGCCAGGAAGTTCTTCATGGAATACGTCAGGAAATTTATTAACAATAGAAATATCATTCAAATCTGACGTATTTTTATTTAAATCCGTGACATGGGCTAAGAAAGCTTGACATCCATTTTTTAATTAACGAATAGCTTTATGGCTTGATATGACAGTGATTGATTTTAGTGGTTTGGTTACTTAAATTTGTATAATAGGTTGGTTAGGAATATGAAAGATAACAACCTTACGAAAACAATCAATTTTAGAATGATGAGTAGTTAACCAATCAATCCCTAAAATCACATCAAATGCAAGTATTTTCAAAGAAATAAGATCGGTGTAACGTACGTCGATTACCGATTTGAATCAAACAAGACTTATAAACTGTGGATGTAATGAAGGTTTCTCCCAACGGAGTTTCAACAGATAAGTCAAAGTCTAATTTCTCCGGAGTCAAATTTAAACGTTGAGCGCAAGTAGGAGAAATAAAGGAATGGGTAGAACTAGTATCAAATAAAGTGTAAACATCGCTAGAGTTTATGATTAGCTTACCCGTGATCACCTCGTTCGGATTCCTCGCTTTTTGGGAGGTTACGAAAAATGCTCTCCCTTGAACTACCGGTTTTGTCTTATCTGGGACACCCTTTGATGCCTTCATCCCAGCTGGACTTGACTTTAGTGCACGACAAAATCGGGCTAGGTGACCTTCTTTTCCATAATTATAACACGCTTTGGACTGTATTATGCAGTTTGGACTGATATGTCCCTCCCCTCCGCATTTGTAATATACGATCAGCGGTTGTTCTCCTTCCTTAACAACAGGTGCTGGTGCTGACGTCTTTTCATCCTTGTTAAACCTCCTCTTCTTGAAATGTCCAATCTTATTTCCATGACCATGATTACCACTGAAGTGATTATCATTTCTGGCATGTTGATTCCCTCCACGTTTGTTGTCACCGCTTCGATGACTGCTACCACTGGTATTATCTACTTGTCGGTTGCTCTCTCTTGGTTGGGTTGACTCATTATCGCGCTCCAATAACTGAGCACTATTCACAACATCTGAATACAAACACAGTTTATGAGAGATAAGGTATTGATGTATCTCGGGTTTCAAACCTCTTAGAAACATCCGCGTCATTCTCTCCTCATTATCAACTAAGTGGGATGCAAACCGAGATAACTCGGCAAACTTAGCTTCGTACCGCGCCATAGTCATATTATTTTGCTCAAGCTTGATGAACTTTACCTCTTTCAAGTGACGAATACTTTCAGGAAAGTACTTGTCGTTGAACAACTCTTGGAACTTCTCCCAAGACATCTTTAGTGCGGCAGGTTGAGTATGCTTTACAGATTCCCACCAGTAATCTGCCTCTGCACGCAACATGAAGGTGGAAAAGGGAATCTTTTGCTCCTTGGAACATCCCAAGACATCAAATATCTTGTTGATCTGCTTTATCCACGTCTCCGCCTTAAGTGATTTTGGCTCTCCAAAAATCTCTGGTGGTCCCAGCTCCTTGAACTGCTTAGCGGTGACCGTCCGAGAGTTGTCAGTGTTTCCACTTGCATTTTGGACAGGAGCCGCTCTCGCTTGATGTTGCATGAATTGCATAAAGCCTCTGATCAACCCATCGTTCACCATTTCATCGGTGTTATTATTTACATGAGGATTATTGTCTTCCTGTTGCACATTATCCTGGGTATTAATCTATGGTGACTCCACGGTCTCATGTGCATTATTGCTTATCTCCACATTTTCGGATGCCATTTTCAAATACTGCCACAAAACAAGGGTTAATTGACATGTCACATATTATCCATATACTCTGACTAACCAATTAATTACCAAATAAACTTAGGTCGGTCATACTAACGAAGGAATTCCCCGTCTCTCCCCTCCTAGTTCTTGTCTCACATCTTAGCTAGGGATCATATTCCTAAGCTTTGATACCAACTGTGACGCCCCCAAAAAAGGTATACATCACCCATCTTGAGTCGCCAAATACATGGTACAAAATATAAATACAACTTAATTATACAACCGTCGTGTAGTATAGGACAATACATAGCTGAGAGTTTAAATAGGAATATTGCCTTCTAGACAATATCCACTCTCAAATAAAGTCCTCATTACATTTATTGTCACACTATTTTATAGAATAGTGAGGACTACTAATACACCATCTCGGACCATCACTCCGTTCCCCGACTAGTCCCGGCTACGTTCTCATTTCCTGAAGAGAACAATGAAAGAAAAAGGGTGAACTCAACTAGCCCAGTAAGAAATTTTATAACTAAGATAATGCAGAATAACTTATCATTAGTCTTTAACAATGTTAAACTGATAAAATACAATAGACATCAAGTTTAACTGCAGCGGAATAAGCAATCCATTAGAAGAGTCAAGTAGAGCATGATATCTACTATCTTCTATAATTAAAAATGTTTTCATCAATTTTTATCATTTGAGACTCGACTTCATAAATAAACCACATCATCTAATCATCCCTGCACTACGGGCCAAGGATATTCATTAAATCATCAATGGTCATGACTATACCAAATAATTCCTGGTCATAATCATACCAAAAATTGTCCATCAATGTATTACAGGCTACTAAGGACCTTTACCACATCATTTATAACGTTACAGGTCATGATTATACCGAATGATCCCTGGTCATAATCATACTAAGTCCATCTATGCACGTTAGCCAAAGATGACTTTCATCACAATATAAGCATGAGGATGATGACAATGACATAAAAATTCAATAAAACAAGTTCAAGAATAAATTTGAAAGATTTATAAGTTAATTTATCCTGAAATCAATTACGTCCAAATTGTCAACATGATACTTCTTTGTAGAGTAAAATTCAAGAATGCTCAGAAGAATATTTCCATGAAAAGATACTGGATGAAGAGCAAATAGCCAGTATATTCTACTAATTTCATGGAGTATAGAAGTCAAAACTTTAACCAACTGAGTATAATAGAATATATGAAACTGCAAATGGATTTCCGTCCGCCATGCGGTAATCCACGTAGACAGATCATTTCCACAATTTAATATGGAATGAATACGAAGGATCATTCACCATGCATGTGGTAATCTACATAGATAGGTTATTCCAACAGAACAATAAGATATGGAATAAAAGAAGAATTCACCAGGCATGCGATAGACCGCACAGACAGGTTATTCCAACAGAATAATAAATAATGGAACCAGGTCATGCGTAAATGCACAAACAGGATATTCCAACAGAATAATAAATAATGGAACCAGATCATGCGTAAACGCACGCATGTGATATTCGGACGAATAATGAATATTGGAACGGTCATGCGTAACGCATACCAGATGTGATATTAAATGAGAATAATAAAGAATGGAATAATAGAATAATTTCACATCGTATGCGGTACTTCGCATAGATAGGTTATTCCAACATAATAATAAAGAATGGAATAACAGAAGCTCTCTTCATGAATACGACAGAAATAATACCCCTTACCTCAAAAGAAGACTGGATATTAAAATAGTGAGGTAGCAGACATCTCTTCTTCTTTCTCTCTATAATAATCGCTTTAAAGCTTTAGTGAATTGGTGAGACATGAAGGAATAATGAGCTTCTATTTATAGGAAAATATAGTTTTAATAATTGCACGTTTTGGGGCTCAAAATATTACAGTACAATACCTTCAACTTTTCTTTTATTTTTAATTTAGTCCTGTAAGTATTATCAAACTTACACCACCTCCCCTAATAGTAAATAATATGAATCAATAGTTCAAACATATGAACCAATAGCTATAATCATGTGAAAATATGAATTATAGTATAATACCTCCATCTATACCTCCATTTTTAACTTAGTCATGCAAGTATTATCAATCTTGCACCAACTCCCCTAATAGTACAAGAATGTGAATCAATAGTACACACATGTGAAGAAATAGTTATAATCATGTGAATTAATAGCAATTAATTGCTCATTTATCCGATTAATTACCCGACTGGTCAGTATAACTTCCAAACATCAATTAATATCGAAATAAATGTCGATTTCCACTAACACTAATAATTCCAACATAATGGAACTACCAATTTCATCTTTAATCAACACGAACTTATTCATCATTAATATTATAACTCACAATATTTAACAACTAGGTCGTTCCCAGGAAAGATGGGACTTTCCGATAAGGATTTCTCCTTATTGATGCGCAATTAGATGACCAAACCTCTCCTTGACAGAACTTCTAGACATTGTAAATATTACAATTTAATAATATGAATAACTTTGCCGTCTCAGTTATTGATTTAATAATATATCATATTATGAAGATGATACTGTGACAATAATCGAATCAATAATATGAGAGATATGATGCAGCAATTATTGTAGCAATAATTGAGTATAACTGAGTGACTTCTCACGTAAGCATCAATAATCAATACCGTGTGCTACTATGCAACCACGCGTATTACTATACTTTTACTATCGAGTAGTTCAACAGTTTTAACGGTAACACTTCCGCCGTTATTTTTATAAAAAGATAATTCTATCATTTTCTTACTACGACAATACTTCCATTGTGGGGTCCACCAATGATTGTGTCGTCGTACGAATATTCCCTGTTAAAACGAATATTCCCCGACCAATCGAATATTATATAACCACTTGCTTACTTTGCAAAATTTGTAAATATTACCCACAACTATAACATTATATCAAATCCACACAATAATATTAAAAAATATATTTCGAGAAAATTATTCTTTATTATATAAAAGTTGGGGTCCTACAGAGGGTACCACACCGTAATCATTTTTCCAAGCCCTTCCCAGTAAGACATGATATGTTGCATCCACCTCGGTAACATGGAACATTATAGGCCCTCGAATCTTCCCAACTTGCATGTCCACCTTGATGTGTCCCAAGGTTCTTGTGCTCTGGTTGGCAAATCCTGTAATGTTTGTTTATTCCTTCATAATCTTCTTCTTTGGCAGGCCTAACCATTTAAACACGGTGTAGGGCATAATATTTACAGACGCTACATTGTCAATGAACGCCCTCCGCACCTCGATGCCATTGATTATCATTTGTCGCATACATCTACGACACACATTATCTGGGTATCTTATCTCTATATTAGCTTTACATAAAGATATCTTATTTTCTTCTTCCTCCATCGTCTTCAAAAATCCTTTGCTTATGGCCATGTAAGTCTCTTGCGTCTTGGCATCCTTAATGATTTCCCTAGTTGCCTCAATCCTTACTTCCTTGGCCAATCCTATCTGATCGAAAAAATTTATGAACTTGGCCCCATTCATTAACTTTGTCACCTGCAGGCCTGGGTCATACTCATCCCTTTCTTCCATCATCATCTCCACTTCAGGGGTTGTGCTATGGATAACAGTGTTGCATGCTTCTTTCCCCTTATGATTTGGCAATGGCTTATCATGAACACTGCTTTCCTTTCCAAGTTCAATTTCCCCATTTGCCAGCTTCTCATGGTATATCCTTCTTAGGCTGTAACAGTCCATAGTGGAATGCCCAATGTATTGATGGTATACACAGAAGTCTGGTCTTCTTTTCATTTCTTTTGTCACTATAAATCTAGGCCTTGGGGGTTTCACCACCCCATGTCCAACCCATTGTTCATATAGACCCCTGAATGCTTTCTCACTACATGTGATAGCCTCCGGGATTGACTTTATTACATATTTGTCTCCAGGCCTTCCTCTGCTTCGGTCAAAATTCTTCTCATGCTTCTCCCTCTTGCCCCCTTGTGGTTTTGACTGAGAGTTAGCTAAAGCCATATTTGATGTCCTCTTGCCCTTCCATGTAACCGTCGCATGGCTAGTGGGCAATGTCATGATTCCTCCCAAGTCTTGTACAAAATATGAGAGGGACGCGAAGGAATCACAAGCCTTGGTGATGAGGTAGGGCTTGAAGGCATCTAAGGCACCATTGTTGCAAATGTTGACTAAGTTCTTTTCTTCAATCGGCTCTGTGCACTTCTGTGCCTGGGCCCTGAACCTGTCAACATAATCTGATAGCTCCTCATTCGGCTATTGCTTGAACCTCATGAGCTCTACAATGGTTACATGTTTTTGCACATTAAAAATTTTCTTAAAAAATTATAATTTTAGGTCATCCCAATCATGGACTGACCCCTTCTCCAAATTGTAGTACCAACTGAAGGCATTATCCGTCAAAGTCTTGTTGAATTCCTGCATCAACAAGTTGTGGTTGTTCACTTCATCATATCCGAGCCACGGAGACATTGATTTTACGAACCTGGAAATATGTTCCCTGACATTTCCTTTCTCCCCATTGTATTTTGGAAACTTCAGGGGATGCTCAATATACCCTGTCGGGTAAGGTTGCCTCTGAATATGTGCCGGGTAAGGTGGAGTAAAGTCTAACTCAGAGGGTCGGGATGTCTGCCCGTGAAGTTGATTGATCACGTCGATCATATCATCCTTTGTCACATACTAGCTCGTGGCGTGAACTCTCTAGGGTGTTGTGATATATTGATGTATCGGAGGTGTGTAAGGTAAAGAGGTTGGTTGATGCACACTTGCATCATGTAAAGCTAGCACTAGTGGTAGTTGTTGGCTCACTCGCTGGACATGGCTTGGAATGGTTGGCATTTGCACCTGTGAAAATGCTGGGAGAGAAATTGGTATGATCTTTGTCTGAGGTTGGCTTAATTCCAACCTAGGTTGTGGCACGTCACCACTGTTCTGGGCTTCCAAGTTGATTATTGGAACCGATTTACTTTCCGTCGATAGAGGTATAATCTGGTTCTCTTTGTTGTTGCTGCCATTGTTGTTCTCTTCCACTCCTGCTGTGACACCCCCAAATCCGGGTTACCTGACCCCTGAGTTTGGTGTTCATAATCCACAATATAATACCATCTAACTACCCATTTTAATATAAATAGGAATACATAACTCATTAACATAGATTGTTAATACATAAGTCCCAGTCTACTAACCTTAACATTCTGTATATACCCCTTTAGATATACAAAAGGGTTTACAATACAATACAACATAATAATAATATTGTTCATCATAACTAATTCATAAGTATTCCTTTTCCTTTGTTCTTCTTCGCAAAGACCTTTCTCGCAACTTCTTCGTCCCTAGTGAAAAGTTTTATTTATAGCAAGGGTGAGCAACAAGTTTGCTCCGCAAGTTAAGAGATACAATAAAGATATAGAAATCAATATCAAACCTTCTCACATTCTATGCAACAATAATTCGATAATAAAAGAGTACAACGCTTTCAAGGTTTTCTACGATATTCAAATGAATAATCAAGAATTAATTCTACGAAATAACAAAGTGGAATGTTTTTCGATTTATCTTTGAGTGATCCATTGGATCTTGAACTTCTCTTCTCGAGTAACTATCAAAGTTAAACTTTGATATACCTGTGTGTCGAGATAACCATAAAGATTAAATCATACCCTCTGCAAGTATATAAAGTGATCGACTTTAGTATACCTATATTATGCATAATACTTAATCATACAAGAAAAAGTAGAATATAAATCGATAAAATATTCCCTTTATATAAAAGGTTGTTCTTCTCAATCTTAGAATCAAGATTTTGATTTTACAACGAAATACTGTGATTTCAAATTTTATTCACTTCTCGATCTATCCAAAATAGTTGGCATCGATCTATCAATAACAATTGAATTCTCTTCTCGAATCTATCAAGTTCTAACAAATGTTCGTCTAACTAGAATAATTGGCAAAGACATTTCTCAACGTAATTCGACAATAAACAGGAATTATCTGTACTATCAATTCTAGCTTCTACGGATATGTATATCCAACAACAGTTATTCTACGAATGTATATATATTCCGAATCAGTAATTCAATTTGAATTATTAAGCATGCACTAACTACGAATAATCAACAATAAATCCCTGGACGTGGTCTAATTATCAATAATTAACCACCAATAATAATTAAACAATATTAACTCAAGGTTGAGTTAGGGAACTTGCCTCTTCCGCTGATTATAGCTACACAATAAACTTATTTGCTTTCGAAAGACCTATAACCAATAATATCAGTCTAACAATTAGCACAATTATTTATAACTTAAATTCACAGTCAAACTTCTCCTAGGCACATTACCACAAAGCCACATCAGTGTTTATAACCTAGATAAACACTTATCAAGTCTAACTATTTCGGTCTGGTTGGACTTCGGTCCATTCTTGGTGATCTGGCCACCCTATCCGACACTTAACACAACTATTGTCAATTAAACTCGGTTTCTAAGCTTCATTATTATTTTAGATAAGTCAAATATCATTTATAATATTTTTCAGAAGCTTTTAATAATTTATAAGTAATTATTATAATTTATAATAATTTTTCAAACATCTAATCATTTTTAAATGATTTAATTATCAAATAATCTTATCATTATTAATATTTAATAATATAAAATATTAATAACATATTTCTCAAAATATTAAAGTTATTTTTAATAACTTAAAATATTTTTAAATCATCAATATTCTACTTAAATGATTTTTAAAGTAATAAAAATTATTTTTAAATCATCACCATTAATAATCAAATATTAATGAAATTATCATTAATATATTAAAAGTCATTAATTATAACTTAAAATATTTTTAAATCATTTTTCTCATTTTTAGATGATTTTTAAAACAATAAAATCATTTTTAATTCATTTATTTAATATAATAATTAAATAAATCTAATATCATTAATATTAATTATTAATGAAAATTCTCTAAAAATATTAAAAGTTACACTTTATAACTCAAAATATTTTTAAATACATTAATCTTATTTAAAATGATTTTTTATAATATTAAATCATTTTTCTCTAATTTATTTAATACACTAATTAAATAAATTAAATACCTTTAATATTTAAATAATTATAAATATTAAAGAAAAATATTCCAAATAGTCAAAAATTATTTTTCATAATTTAAAAATAATATTTAAAACCATTTTTGGTAATTTCTATAATTTATTTTTATATTTAATCATTTTCCGGAAAAATAGAAATTAAAAATAAATAGCAACCGTCGTTAAAGCCTTTAGCGACACATAACTGTTACCTTTGGTGTTCTTGGCTCAAGAACACTGACAATCTCAGTGTTCGAGGGGCAAGGTTTGACCGGCTTTTAATTTCAGAAAAAATGGTTTCTGGGCTAATTTAAAGTTCCAAAACGTAGTACACATGTAATACTACTCATATCAATCAACATTTTGATCATAACACCACATTATATAACAATCTGGGCTTTCAAAGAAGCTGTCAGACCAAATCTGGATTTCTCCAGAAACCCAAAAACTCAACCTGTCACTCTCAAGCTCAATTTTATATACGATCTGGTCATGGTTTATGTGATCTTAAGGTTCAAACATGTAGCCCATGTGTCAATAAACATTACTAAAACAACAAACTGGTCGAAATACAAATCAATAACCAGATTAAGATCTCGGCCAAAACCACGCTGGAGAAATTGGTTCTACTGGTTTCGGGTTTTTCGAAGCTGATTATCATGATCAACCAGCCAAGTTTGACCGTTCATTACAACAAATATGTTTACATTTTGTGACATCTAGAAGCATGGATCTATAATACACATAAACAGCTACAAGTATAATACAACAAAAACATCATAACAACCTAAAAACTTCCAGATCCGGCCTTGTAAAAAGTTGTCAGACACGGTTTTGAACATTCTGGGTTTTCCCAGAATTCACCTGGTCAACATCGGTCAACGGTGTTTGACCATGAATAAAACGGAATATAGATATCTAACAACTGTGATTCTACTTCTAGATGAAAGACCATATGGCAAACTATAGATCTAAACTATAAAACAACAAGAATCATAAATACACAAAGATCTAGAGCGACTGACATTTGATTGTCACACCTCTTAACTGTTCTTGGGCAGTTTTTCAAAAACTCTATTTTAAAGCCTTTTGATGTTATAGATCCACAATGGATCATCATAGATCAACTAAAAACAACTTCTAACATAAATATAAACACATAAACATAAAATTTTTCTTAGCAACAAAGATCAAAAATCAATTTGGGTTTATACCTTCTAGCTTTCCAATCCTTGATCTATACTCTCCAATTTGTTATTGGTTGATCTAGGGGCTGTATTTAGGACTGGTCTACCTTAGAATTTCGGAGGTATGAGAGAGAATAAGAGTTGGTGAGAGCAAAGTTGAAAATGAGCAAGTTTTATGAACTTTCTCTCTCTAGATCTCTTATATGATAGATATAATGAATCTAAGTGTGCAAGTTGGCAAGATATGGATAAGATTTGGGTTGATTTCTAGCACATGGGATAATCTCAAGTGAAGACTCACTAGATCTTGGAAATCTTCTAACTAAATATCTAAGTAAAGGGGTATTTTGGACTTTATACATGAAATTTTAATGGCATACATGGGATTTACCAAATCCTTAGAGTTTAACCCTTAGGGTTTCACCCTTAGGGTTTAACCCTAAGGCTCTAACCCTAAAGTTTTACAACTTTAGCTTCTAGGATTTTCTAAATTAGGATCTTTAAAATAGAAAATTAAGATGTTCAAAAATATAATTAGTGTTCCCTAATTATATTACAGGTTACTAATCACATTAAAGTATACTAATCACTTTAGAGCTTACTAATTAGTATTAGGGTTTCCTAATTAGGGTTAAGGATTCCTAAATTAAAAATTAGGGTTTCCCGACTTTTGATTAGGGTTCCTAACTACGCGTTAGGGTTTCAAATCTTGAGATTAGAGTTTCCAATCCCTTATTAGGGTTTACAAATATTGTACCCTACCCGGCCAATCATTGATCAACAGTCTATACAGTACAAACACGTACTCATCAGTATAATCATTTCAATTATATTTTCAATCGAATCCCTATCTGGACTTAGGGTTAGGGTTTCTATTCTCCGTTAAGCACAACTCTACTCTAATTTCTCAGTCAATACACAAATTGAGTACTTCTCGATACTCGTATCACAGATACACAGTACAATATTAACAGTCAATATTAAATAAAAAAAAATTATTCGCGAAATTTGGATTATTCGAAATCCCGGGTTATCACACCTGCTTGTTCTCCCTACGAACTGCCTGGGAACATGGCCTTGAAAGTAGGGATCTACATCAACTGCTGGTGGAAATTTCCCATCTCCTCTTTCTTCCTCTACATCTCCAGCATCATAGCCATCATCATCCCTTGTCCTTCCCGTGCTTCCTTCAATGCCTTAAACATCTCCAGTTGCACATCATTTGTCTGCTCTCCACTAGCATCCTCGCCTTGCGTTCCGATGTTTATTTGTTGTTGATGGGCCATATGTGGTGATGTTGAACTCCCTTCTGAAGCGTCTTCAATAAGTGGTTGGTCAAAATCCAGGTTTGCGCCGTGGAAAGCTTGAGTTACTTGCCTTGGAACTGGATCCGGTGAGGTAATGCTATTTGTTGGTGAAGCAGCTCTTCCTGTAGTTCTCCCACTTCGAGTTGTGGGCATACCCTTCATGAATTCTACACCTCCCCAGCAGAGTCGTCAAAGAAATGTGGGCAAGGAAATCGCGTCTTGCTACTTAGGGTTTCGTATTGGCTGAGGAGGAGAGAAATCCACGAAGAGCACGAAATTGGTTGATTGATTGAATCCAGGAACCATGTTAGGGTTATTTGGATTCCAAGAGCATTCTTCTTGAGTCCTTTGAGTTGAGAGAGAGTGTCCAAACCCTTTTAGTGCTTTTAGGTGGAATATCCAAGCCTTAAGTCACCAAAAGAGAGGTCCCCTTCTCAATGGAATGGAAATGGTATTTATAGGGTTTTCTGGAAAGTAGTCATGTGCAAGGCACATGCTTTAAGGGAAATTCCAAAAATACCCTTTAGTCATTAGAATAATGCCCATATTGCCATGTCCTTCTAGCCACCTATCCAATCCCTCAATCAATTCCCAAAACGAGCTGCCACCACGAGTCTTCTATCCCGGGACACGTGGTGGCTACTCCCGGGTCTAGCACATTTATTTCTGACTTTTTTATCTTTATTCCATTAGGTTATGTGAACCCTAATTTGCACATTTAATGAGGTCGTGGAAGCCTAATTGTGCATTTAATTTAATTAGTCATGTGAACCCTAATTTTACACTTGGGCCCACATTACTATCACCAAGGCTTGTTTAGTATGTTTATAAGAGTGTGTAGGCTTAGAGAATTCGTGGGTTTGGCCAGAGGATGTGTTTCTATTTATAGACTTAAGCATCTTAGGGTTTTTGGTCTTTTTCACCAATTTGTCTCCACAAAGATCTGTTGCTAAGTTACTTGTGTTGCTTGGGGAAGGTTGCCAGACCATGTGCACTCTTGGAACTTGGTTTGGTGACTCCTAACCTACTTGTGAGCTAGTTTGATTAGATTACTAACATAGTTATGCCCTAATTATCTTTAATCTTGATTATGGTTTTGTTTTTTATGATTAGGGTTGCTTAATGATGTTTATTAGTATCTAATTGGAGTATATCAATCATAATTAGGTGTTACGATTACCTAATTGAGGTTTAGTCTAGCTATTTAGGGTTAGGGTTTATAAATTAGGATTAGGGTTTGTAATCTAGGGTTTCTAACTTAGATTTTTCACAAATCCTAACAAGCACAACAAAGCATTTTGTCAGTGTAAGCACGATAACGCAGCTTGTCAAAATACATATACCGAAAAGTCCGTTTTCAGAAGAAAAATTTGAGGCACGACGTCTCACGCACGTTAATTTTTGGACGAAAATTTATTTAACCTAATTAGTTAAACAAAGTATATAATAACACAAAACACTTTCAGAACGAAGATATTTTATTAATATAAGTGAATTTACATAACCGAATCTTATTAGGTTTTTGGGGTTTCACACATACATCGATTTTAAACAACAAAACAACAATATTCATCAGATTTAACCCTTTTAAATTCAGGTTCTTGCTATAATAACCTCATTTTAGACATCCTTAGTGAATCATCTCACCACATATTCATTTCATGATCAAATTAGGTTGTATAACATGCATTGTTTTCATATTTAAACATATTAATACAATCAATCGTCAATTTACAGATTACAACATGGATTGAAAACTAATTTTAGTTCTAAAATCAGCCTTTCTGTACATTTTATAACAAAACTCAAACTTCTTTTGTAAAACATGATTTCATGAATTACTTCATACCAAAAATCATTTTTAATCCACATATAACAGATTATATCCATCTAATAACATAAACAATCATTATTCTAACAAATCATCAACCAAAACTCTAATTTTGACTTCAAAATCATATATATGTCATTGTAACTCAAAACTTTGTTTTAACCAAAATTTCATGGATTAATTTGCCCAAAATTGTTTATAAACATCACATATTAGATTGTTCATGCATATTAACAATTTATAAACAACTTTTCAACAAATACTCATGAAAATTCAATTATAGCTCATGGAAAAACTCAATAACATAATAAATAGAGATTGTAATTTGAATTCTCACCCTTTGATTCTTGTTTAGATGGTAGGAAATTGTGACAACCGAGATTTTATAATTTAATTTTAATATTTATTGGATTGAATAAATATTTTTCCGATGAATTAATTATTAGATTAAATAATTAATTGATGAAGTTGTGGTAGATTAATTTAATTATATGTGTTATATTTATTAAATTAATGTGGAGAATTCTTATTATTCAAGTATGTGATTATGTGAGCTTATTGTATTAAAAAAATATTTATAAGCACGATAGTATTTTAATTAATTTAATTATTAATTAGAGATTTAATAATTTGATATTATTATTAAATGAGAAATTTTAATTATGTGACTATGTGCATTATTGAGAAATTATTATATTTTATTAAGTAAATTAAATAAGATATTAGATTTATTTTATAATGGGTGTGACATTATTTAAACTATATGATAAGGCTTTATTAAATTAAATGATTTTGAAACCTATTCTAGCTAGACAAACAAGGCCCTACTGGGAGTTGATAGCAGTTACCCATGATTGGGTAACTGATCACTACTGTGCCAGTTCATTTTATTTATACGTCTTCTTTCCTTCTTCTGTCATAATTTGGCTAAGTCTGGCTAAGCATTACAGAGAGAGATTTAGAAATTGTGAGGAAAATTATGAGTTGGGTGATTGAAGAACTATTGAGAAGGAGTTTATCCCTTGCAAATTATATTCTACGCTTTGGGTAATTTTTCCCCAACCCAATTCTCATATTTTACGTTATTTAAATTTTGATAAAAATGGCTTTCATACTTTTTGTGAATCTCTGTAAATTGGGAAATTGTGTTAGGGATATATGTAATAATTCGAGTAGTATAGCATGTTTTATATATATTGTATATGATTCCATATCATAAGTTTCATAATATTATGACTTGTTGTTTCAAAAATTTATAGAGTATGTTATTTTGCCATATGGCCCTTATACGTAATGTTAATATGTCAACCATAAATTTTTCTACAAAATTTCCACTTATATGTGATTATGCATGATAAAACGAACAAAAAGAAATTTGAATGGTTGGATTTGGTTTTATAACAAATCTGTGGCGTTGAATTTTAGGATTTATGTTCAAAACTTCAAGAACATCAAGAACAGTACAAATTGCATGATTTAATTCTATGATTATGTGTTTTAATGGGTTAAAATCACTCTACAAGTGTTGGGTAATGATTATGTATGATTTCTAACATGTGGGTATGTGTAATTTGGTGAAATTAATGAATATGTAGTGTTTTTTTTCGAATTCTTTGTTCTTCGCAAACTGGGAATTCAGAGTCTGGAGTGTCGCATCGCAGCGCCACCTCTTAGTTCATTTCCCACGCCCCATAGCCGCCAACGCATGTGCAAATGCTTAAGTCAATAAGTCATGAATGGCCATGAAATATAGCCATGACGCCAAGACCTAATATAAAAGTGAAATACAATAGTTACTAGTTAGCAGAATGTCCAGAAATGCAATTTTTTCAATGTTCAAGTATAGAAATGTGTTAGTAACCTAGTCTAATGAACATAAAAACTTGTTAGACATATAATGAGGTGTTAAAATAAAGTGTTAACACGTCCATAACACAATTACGCGTGGATTGAATGATCAAATGCATGGTTAACTTATTGTTCGTGAAGTCTTAATTTTTGACAATAAGTGTAGTAATTGACTAAGAGTAGTCATGAATTGAGAGGTTTGGTACATTATAATTAACTGGTATTATGAACATGAATGATATGTAGGATTTAAATCAAAGAACGAGTTTTATTAACGTGTAATCTACGCACGAGGCAAGTTTCCTAACCCTACTTGTTATCATTGAGTAAACTCTCATTATTATTGATTAAGTATGTTTCGTATATTAAAGCTTATTAATCCTTCAAGCATGATGTTGTTATACAATAATTATTCTATTGTATACCTTTTGAGATTCTATTCAAGTTAAGTTATCAATTATTGTTAAACCTTGTTAGACTAGCGAACCCTTATTGATTCGACTAGTCCATAGTTGATGAGCGTTCTAAATTTCAGAACCCTTGATGAATTATCGAAACCAAACTTCCTTTGGTACGTACTCGAATGTCAAACTGAGATGAACAACCCTGTATAGGGGATTACTTACGCGTTAGCATTAAGATATTGGTATGAGATGGTACCAAGGGTCGATCCCCTAAGTACGAGAAGAAGAGTCCATAGTCTTATGATTGTTAAAAGTTTCAAGTATAAACACTTGACAACCTAGGACATAGTTCATGGTTTTATGACCCTCAGAAGTTCTTTTGATTCTTGTTATTCATTCTTGATTCAAAAGTTGAGCTTTTATATTATAAGTTGTTAATTCATTCGCATGTTATTATTAGTCTTTTGTTATATTGTTATACTTGTGGGCAATCGTGCTCACTCTTGCGTAATAATAACATTGCAGTTAAGAACGAAAGAGCATACGAACCTTCCACTAGTAAGGGCAAGGGCAAGATTAGCAAGTAATGAAGACTGTTTTATTATTGTGGTTATGTAATAATGATTAGAATTGATGTTACTTAAGATTTATTTGTTTATGTTTTCTGCACAGATGTTTTAAGGATAGAGTAACCTGGGATTTATTTATTATGCAGTTGATGTAATCCCATAAGGGGAGGTTTATTATTTATTCTATCAATTGCATGGTTTGCATTTATTTATGGGTATATAGATAGATGATGTTTGTACAGTGAACACTAAATCCTGTGGAAATGAAAGTACCGTATTTGGGGGTGTCACAGGTTGGTATCAAAGCTGTAGGTTATGAACCTTAGGTGGGGAACAACCTTAGGTAGTAGCCTTGTAGGAGATTGAGAACATAGTGGTGGTAAACTCTTATCGAGTTATAAGAAATGAATTTCTAAATTCATTGAAGATAATAAAAGACTTTATGTACTTATGTGTTAATCTATGTGTTCTCTAGCACGAATTAGTAACTAAAACATAAAATTTTGTTGTCAGGATGTCGGATGTTGGAGGAGCTAGTCGAGCTGGGAAGGAGGAACCCCGAATACCTATAGAGGAGGAGCCCCGAGACATTCATGTCGTCCTGGAACAGCTGGTTCAGAGAGAGCCATCTTCATTGGTCACTGTTGTTGGCCAGGAGCATGAGCCTGAGATTGATCCAGAGGAGGATCTTGAGGAAGAAGAGGAAGAAGAGGAGTTCCCACCGAACTCCATTGATGCTAAGATGTATGATGCACTTTATGATCGTAACATAGAGTTGCAGGATACTGTCCGGGATCTGACTGAGCGGGCAGTTAGCCAGCAGATTACTATTGAGTAGAGGGATAGGGAGATTGTGACTCTTCACACACGTTTAGGAAACGTGGAGTGGGATCTGGTTCACGAGAAGGGTCAAACCGAGGATAAGTCCGCAGAAATAGAAAAGTTGAAGAAGGATTTGAAAGAGAGCTCAGAAAGGCTTGCCATAGCAGAGGAAGGCTGGGTAAGAGAGTCACGTCGTGCTAATCTTGCAGAAGATGATCGTCGTGCGAAGAAGGCTAAACTTGAGGAGACGTACTCTACATTACAAAATGTAATGGATATGGCCCAGGATCGAGTTATGAAATACCCAATCCAGTTTGAAGGTCTACCATCATACATGCTTGATCGTAGGACGATGTCTCGTATTATGGAAGAAGAACGTAGCAAGGCTATTCAGCGCCTTAACAGACAGTGATAGTATTAGTTTAATAATGTGAAAACTATTTGGTAGTTAATGATGTAAATTTAGATGTGTTTATAAACAAAGGAATATTTTGATGTTTTAAATCCTATAGATTCTTATTCTCGGGATAGCGGATGTAAATAGCAGTGATGCTATCTATTGATGTTAAAACTTTTGAATTAAATGAGAATGTCAGAGTTTATTTGAATTGATGTGTTAAGTGAGTTATGATTAAATGTTTTAGTTAAGTCTTAAATGTTTAAGAGATTGAATAAAGACCTAATAAGCGTATATTTTTTAACAGAAATATGTTGCCTATAAGAAGACAAAAGTGTCAGCAAGCACAAGAAGAACCAACGAATAACACTGACGCCAATGCTAACCCTGTTCAGTAGTTGGTGAACCTTTTGGCTGGGGCAATTAACAATCAACCACAAGCTCCACCAAACACTTCGTTTAAGGACTTCAAGGCAGTGGGACCGCCAGAGTTTAAGGGTTCCATAAACCCAATCAAAGCTCTTTCTTGGGTGATGGAGATGGAGAAGGTGTTCGACGTCGCTCGAGTAAGAGATGATCAAAAAACCACGTATGCAACGTTTATGCTAAAGTCCGAAGCCAGTTATTGGTGGCAGGCAAACAAAGTGAGAGGAGGTGAAGGTGTAATATCCTGGGAAAGATTCGAAGAAATGTTCTTCGAGATGTACTTTCCGGCAAGTTCACAAAATTAGATGGAAGTTCAGTTTCTAGAGTTGAAACAAGGGAGTATGTCAGTAGCTGATTATGCGGCAAGGTTTAACGAGTTGGCTAGGTTCGCCACATACCAAGTGCACACCGAAGAGAGGAAGGCAAGACGATTTGAACAGGGACTGAAGCCCTGGTTGTATAGCAAAGTGTCAATGTTCCAATTTAACACTATTTCGGGAGTGTTAGAGAAGGCCATACTCGCTGAAGGTGGAAGCGATGAGGTAACTAAGTATAATTAGGATCAGAAGAAGAAGAAAAGTGAGAATAAAGGTAACAACAAAACTGGTGGGAGTAATACTGGGGGTAATCACAGTTAGAAGAGGATGTGGTCTGAAAATTCGTCGTCTGGAAGTCAACAGGGAGGGCAGAAGAAGAAGAAGATAGAAGCGTATCCAACCTGCGAAAAAACTCATTTGGGAGTTTGCATGAAAGGGAAGCGAGTGTGCTACTATTGTGGTCATGAAGGCCACATATCACCAAACTGTCCGAACCTAAAGAAGGGTGCCTGCTTTACATATGGCTCAAAGGACCATCTTGCAAGAGATTGTCCTAAGAAGGGATCGGGAGGGACGAGTTCAGGAGGAAATAGAGGAAATACTGGTGGAAGCACTCTGACCATTGCAGGACCAACCATAACCAATCGACCGACAGCCAGAACGTTCAACATGATTGTGCAAGATGCGGTGCAGTCTCGTGATGTGGTGTCAGGTATCATTCCGATCAATAAAGTTAATGCTTATGTATTATTTGATTCGGGTGCTACTTGCTCATTTATATCCGATGACTTTGCTAAGAACTTAGATTTTCTTAAGGACGAGTTAGAATACCCCATGAACATAGAAATTGCGAATAGAGAAATAATCCATGTTAAGTTTGTGCACAAGAACTGTAGAGTAGATATTAAGGGTAATATCATGAACGTAGATCTTATCCCTATCCGACTCGGGGAATTCGACGTTATTTTGGGTATGGATTGGCTATCCAATTATGGGGTGGTAATTGACTGCCAGAAGAAGCGTAATAACCTTATGACTCCGTCAAAAGTTGTGTTTTATGGTAGCAAGTCGCTGACACAATGAAAGTTATCGGCGATGATGTGGGCAGAGATTGTTAAGATAAGGTCATGTAGGATATCTAGCTTACATAGTTGATAGTCATAAAGAGAATCCAAAATAGATGAGATACCGAGAGTGAGAGATTTCGCAGACGTATTTTTTCGGATGATTTGCCGGGACTTCCTCCAGATAGAGCAGTTGAGTTTGTAATCGATTTAGCTCCAGGAACGACTCCAATATCGAAGGCACCATACCGAATGGCACCGGTAGAGATGAAAGAATTGATGGTCCAACTACAAGAATTACTGGATAAGAAGTACATTCAACCCCAAATATATCAAGTGGGGAGCGGCGGGTTTTATTTGTGAAGAAGAAGGATGGAACAATGCGACTCTGCATAGACTACAGAGAACTGGATAAGGTTACGATCAAGAATAGGTATCCATTACCGTGAATTGACTACTTGTTCGATCAGTTAATGGGAGCAAGATACTTTTCAAAGATAGATTTGAGAAGTGGTTATCATCAACTAAAGGTGAGACCAGAGGATGTACCGAAGACAACGTTTAGAACACGATACGGTCGCTAGAAATTTTTGGTAATGTCATTTGGTCTAATAAATGCTCCTACAGCATTTATGGGCTTAATGAATGGAGTTTTCAAACCGTTTTTGGACAAATTCGTAGTGGTATTCATAGACGACATTTTGGTGTATTCGAAAACCAAGGAAGAACACGAAGAGCATTTGAAGATGACATTAGAGGTATTGAGAAGGGAGAAGTTGTATGCCAAGTTTTCAAAATGTGAATTCTGGATTGAAAGGGTACAATTTCTTGGACATGTGATTGATAGGGATGGAATTTCGGTGGATCCCTCCAAAGTTGAAGCTGTGATTAACTGGGATAAGCCGAAGACACCGTCGAAAGTAAGAAGTTTTCTTGGATTGGCAGGTTATTACAGAAGATTCATTCAGGTTTTTTCCAATATCGTAACTCCGTTGATGAATTTGACTAGAAAGTCGATCAAATTTGTTTGGACAGAGAAGTGTGAGGAAAGCTTTCAAGAATTAAAGAAGAGGTTGAGTTCAGCACCTGTGTTATCTCTTCCAGATGACACGGGAAATTTTATGGTGTATAGTGATTCATCGCATAAAGGACTTGGATGTGTGCAAACGGCAGAGTCATTGCGTATGCATCACGATAAATGAAAGATTATGAGAAGGGGTATCCGACCCATGACATGGAGTTAGCTGCAGTGGTTTTCGCTTTGAAAATCTGGAGGCACTATCTTTACAGGGAGAAGTGTGAAATATATGCAGATCATAAGAGTCTGAAATATATTTTTACACAGAAAGACTTGAACATGCGTCAAAGAAGGTGGTTGGAATTAATTAAGGACTATGATTGTGAGATTCTATACCATCCGAGTAAGGCAAATGTGGTGGCCGATGCCCTAAGTAGAAAAGGTCGGGAGAAATTGATGATGTTGACCGCTCAAGAGGAGCTAATTTTAGCAATGAAAAAGCTAGAATTGGAAGTGAAGTATCCTATAGAGATCGACGAGAAGCTATTCCAGATGCAAGCTGGTACAACTTTACTGGATAATGTTAAGAAGGCTCAACTTCAGGACGAAGAATGTGAGAAAGTGAAGAAGAAGATATCTCAAGGACCGAACCAAAGATTTAAAATATGAGCGGTGAGGGACTACTAAGATTTGAGAGCAGAATTTGGGTACCGCCAGTACCAGAAATTAAGGAGGAAATTTTGAGCGAGGCTCACAACTCAAGATATTCAATTCACCCAGGTAGCACCAAGATATACCAAGATCTTCGACAACGTTTTTGGTGGCCAAATTTGAAACGAGAAGTTGCAGAATGTGTTGCCAAATGCCTGACATGTCAGAAAGTTAAAGCAGAACATCAGAGGCCGAGTGGGTTACTACAACCTTTAGAGATCCCAGAATGGAAATGGGAACATATTACGATGGATTTCGTGGTTGGCCTACCGATAACTCAGAAAGGCTACGACGCAGTATGGGTTATTGTTGACCGACTGACAAAATTTGCACACTTCCTTCCAATCAAAATCAAATTCAACTTAGATCAGTTGGCAAGGTTATATGTGAAAGAGATTGTTTCAAGGCACGGAGTTCCGGTGTCAATTGTTTCTGATAGGGATCCACATTTTACGTCGAATTTCTAGAAACGTCTACAGGAATGCATGGGTACACAGTTGCGAATGAGCACATCATATCACCCTCAGACAGATGGACAAAGTGAAAGAACAATTCAGACATTGGAAGATATGTTAAGAGCTTGTATAATGGAATTTAAAGGAAATTGGGACGACCATCTACAGCTCGTAGAGCTCGGCTACAAGAACAGTTACCATGCTAGTATTGGCATGCCACCTTATGAAGCGTTATACGGCAGAAAGTGCAGAACTCCGCTATATTGCGATGAAGTTGGCGAAAGACAACTACTAGGCCCAGAATTGGTACAACAAACAGCAGAAATAGTCAAAATGATCTGAGCGAGATTGACAGCAGCTCAAGATAGACAGAAGAAATACGTCGATCCACACCGTAAGAATGTTGAGTTCGAGCCGGGTACTTATGTGTTTTTAAAGGTCTCTCCCTGGAAGGGAAAGATCAGATTTGGGAAGAAAGGGAAATTAAGCCAAAGATTAATTGGAACCTTTAAAGTTCTGCGAAGGGTCAGAGAGGTTGCATATGAGGTAGCCTTACCTCCTGCTCTAGAGAATGTCCATAACGTTTTCCATGTCTCAGTCCTACGTCCCTACAAACCCGATTACAAGCACGTGATCGAATATGAACCCTTACACTTCGACAAAGACTTATCTTACGAAGACATTCCTATTCAAATTGTCGACCGCAAAGAACAAGTTCTAAGAAATAAAGTAATACCTTCTGTTAAGGTAATTTGGAGGAACCACAATGCTGAAGAAGCTACGTGGGAACTCGAAGAGAATATGATGAAAAATTATCCTCATTTGTTTACTTAGATTGTTATAAGCGATTCTTGGGACAGAATCTTTATAAGGGGGAAAGAATGTAACGGGATGAATTATTGAGTTGTGATTCTGAGGACAGAATCCTTTTAAGAGGGGAAAGATGTGACAACCGAGATTTTGTAATTTAATTTTAATATTTATTGGATTGAATAAATATTTTTTCGATGAATTAATTATTAGATTAAATAATTAATTGATGAAGTTGTGGTAGATTAATTTAATTATATGTGTTATATTTATTAAATTATTGTGGAGAATTCTTATTATTCGAAGTATGTGATTATGTGAGCTTATTGTATTAAAAGAAATATTTAATAAGCCCGATAGTATTTTAATTAATTTAATTATTAATTAGAGATTTAATAATTTGATATTATTATTAAATGAGAAAATTTAATTATGTGACTATGTGCATTATTGAGAAATTATTATATTTTATTTAAGTAAATTAAATAAGATATTAGATTTATTTTATAATGGGTGTGACATTATTTAAACTATACGATAAGGCTTTATTAAATTAAATGATTTTGAAACCTATTCTAGCTAGCCAAACAAGGCCCTAAGGGGAGTTGATAGCAGTTACCCATGATTGGGTAACTGATCACTACTGCGCCAGTTCATTTTATTTATACGTCTTCTTTCCTTCTTCTTTCATAATTTGGCTAAGTCTGGCTAAGCATTACAGAGAGAGATTGAGAAATTGTGAGGAAAATTGTGAGTTGGGTGATTGAAGAACTGTTGAGAAGGAGTTTATCTCTTGCAAATTATATTCTACGCTTTGGGTAATTTTTTCCCAACCCAATTCTCATATTTTACGTTATTTAAGTTTTGATAAAAATGGCTTTCATACTTTTCTATGAATCTCTATAAATTGGGAAATTGTGTTAGGGATATATGTAATAATTCGAGTAGTATAGCATGTTTTATATATATTGTATATGATTCCATATCATAAGTTTCATAATATTATGACTTGTTGTTTCAAAAATTTACAGAGTATGTTATTTGGTCATATGGCCCTTATATGTAATTTTAATATATCAACCATAAATTTTTCTTCAAAATTTCCACTTATATGTGATTATGCATGATAAAACGAACAAAACAAAATTTGAATGGTTGGATTTGGTTTTATAACGAATCCGTGACGTTGAATTTTAGGATTTATGTTCAAAACATCAAGAACATCAAGAACAGTACAAATGCATGATTTAAATCTATGATTATGTGTTTTAATGGATTAAAATCACTCTACAAGTGTTGGGTAATGATTATGTATGATTTCTAACATGTGGGTATGTGTAATTTGGTGAAATTAATGAATATGTAGTGTTTTTTCGCTGAATTTTGTGTTCTTCGCGAACTGGGAATTCAGAGTCTAGAGTGTCGCCCCGCAGCGCCACCTCCTAGTTCATTTCCGTGGCGCAAATACCAAGTACCAAGTCACAAACACCAAGACCCGAAGATAAAAGTGAAATAAATTGGCCACTTAGCGTAATCGTCCAGAAATGCAATTTTTTCAATGTTCAAGTATAGAAATGTGTTAGTAACCTAGTCTAATGAACATAAAAACTTGTTAGACATATAATGAGGTGTTAAAATAAAGTCTTAACACGTCCATAACACAATTACGTGTGGATTGAATGATCAAATGCATGGTTAGCTTATTATTCGTGAAGTCTTATTTTTTGACAATAAGTGTAGTAATTGACTAAGTGTAGTCATGAATTGAGAGGTTTGGTACGTTATAATTGACTGGTATTGTGACGCCCCCAAAATTAGGTATACGTCACCCATCTTGGGTCGCCATTTACATGGTACATAAATTCAAATACAACTTACTAACCTAACTGTCCGTGTAATAATACGATATAAACCGTGAGTTTGAATACAAATATTGTCTACTAGATATTATACAAACTCAAAAGGAGTCCTCATTACAACTATTATCACACTATTTCACAGAATAGTGAGGACTACTAATGCTATCCTCTGGACCATTACTTCGTTCCCCGACTCGTCCCAGCTATGTTCTCATTTCCTGAAGAGAACAGTGAAAGAAAGGGTGAGCTCAACTAGCCCAGTAAGAAATATTATGACTAAGATAATGCAGAATAAATTATCATTAGCCTTCAACAGTGTTAAACTGATAAAATACAATAGACAAACAGTTTAACTGCAGCGGAATAAGCAATCCATTAAAAGAGTCAAGTAGAGAATAAAGTCTACTATCTTTTAGGTTTTAAAAGGTTTTCATCAATTTTTATCGCTGAGACTCAGCTTAATAATAAACCACCACATCTAATCATCCCCGTATTCACTTGGCCAAGGATTTTCATCAAATTATCAATGGTCATAACTATACCGAATCACCCCGGTCATAATCATACCAAAAACTATCCATCATCGTGCATTACAAAAGCCACCGAGGACTTTTGTCACATCATTTATATCAAGTCATGATTATACCGAATGATCCCTGGTCATAATCATACTAAGTTCATCTATGCACGTAAGCCAAAGATAACATAATATAACATGAGGATGATGACAATGACATAGTAATTCAATAAAACAAGTTCAAGAATTATTTAATCCATGAATTATTAACGCCCAAAATGTCAACATACGACATCGCTTTCAGAGAGTAAAATTCAATAATGATCGTAAGAATATTTTCATGAAAAGATATCGATGAAACGCAAATATCAAGGATATTCTACTAATTTCATGGAGTATAGAAGTCAAAGTTTTAACCAACTGGGTATAATAAAGAATGGAATAACAAAAGAAATCACCATGCATGCGGTACTTCAGACAGACAAAGTTATTCCAATGTAATAATAATAACGAACCAAAGTCGTGAAATTCACACCAAGCGTGATGTTCCAATGTAATAATAAAGATGGAACCGATCGGTGTAAAACACATGTATAGGATATTCCAATGAATGATAAAGACGGAACCAGTGTCCCAAAAAACATGCATGGGATGTTCCAACGAGAATAATAAAATCGGAACCAGTCGTGTAAAAAACACATGCATGTGATGTTCCAGTGAATAATAGAAGAATGTCACCAAGTATAGGGTAAATCACAGATACAAAAGTTATTCCAATGTAATAATAAGTAATGGAATAACATAAGGATTTCACCAAGTATAGGTATGCCATGAGACAAAAGTTATGTATAGGTATGCCACTTTTACAAAGTTATTCCAATGTAATAATAGTGAATGGAATAATGTAAGTTCTCTTCAAGAAGAAAGAATAACACCCTCACCGTAAAGAATCGAATATAGAAGAAGTGAAGTAGCAGAATACTCTTCTTCTTTCTATAATTTTTCTCTATAGTTTCTCTCTATAATTTCTCTCTAGAGTTTCAATGAATTCGTAAGAAAATAATGAAGGAATGAGCTTCTATTTATAGGAAAATGGAATGCATATAGTAACTAATCCATGAACTATCCAGATTGATTTACTTTAATCGACGGTCCATATTTAAAGAAAAATCTTTTAAATAAAATATAATATATTCTATTTATATAAAAACATTTTACTATGCAAACACTATGCAATACTATGCAAAAACACTATGCAAAACACTACGCAACACTATGCATAATAAAATATAATATATTCTATTTATGTAATAACTTTAATAAAGTATTCTATTTTATATAAAAGATGTTTACATTTTATTACGTTAATAATATTTAATAAAACAAAACGTCATTATCGCTATAATAATTCATATTATTAATCGACAATAATGGAATCAAACCGAGTGACTTCTCACATAAGCATCAATAATCAATACCGTGTGCTACTTATGCAACCACACGACATCGTATTTCTTTTACTACCGAGTAGTTCAACAAAGATCAACCAGTAAAACTTCCGCCGTTATTTAAATAAAATATTTTTGTCGTTTTTCAATCCGACAATAATTCATTATGGGTCCACCAATGATTGAGTAGTTATTTAATATTCCTCGCTAAATAAATATTCCCCGACCAATCGAATATAATATAACCACTTGCATACTTTGCAAAATTTATAAATACTACCCACAACTATAATATTATCTCAAATTCACACCATAATATAAAAAAATTATTTCGACCAAATTTAAATCTTTATTAATAAAATCTGGGGTCTCACAATCTCCCCTCCTTATGGAATTTCGCCCTCGAAATTAGGGTACGTACCTGGTATGATAAAGAGATGAGGATACCTTGAATACCTTTATCGTTTAAAAATATTAAATTCATCTTTGAAATCTGCCAAAGCTATTCATTAACAATTCATCTTTGCACTACAGGCTAAAGATATACAACTGTAAAACCAATAATGCTAAGACGCAGCTTAATAGTATCACGACCACGAATTATCCATGCACCACTGGCCAAGGATATTCGTGTTTTCAATTACGGTTATGATTATACCGAACAATCCCTGGTCATAATCATACCAAGTCCATCTATGCACGTAAGCCACAGATGACTTTGAACGCATCCATGAATTAATATTTCATTGCTGAGACTCAGCTCAATAATTAATCCACATCATCGAATCATCCCTGCACTACAGGCCAAGGATATTCATTAGTATCACGACCACAAATTATCCATGCACTACGGCCAAGATAATTGTGTTTTCAATTACGGTTATGATTATACCGAACAATCCTGGTCATAATCATACCAAGTCCATCTATGCACGCGTAAGCCATGCGGATGACTTTGAACACATCCATGAATTAATATTTCATCTTTGAGACTCATTTCAATAATTAATCCACATCATCGAATCATCCCCGCACTACGTGCCAAGGATATTCATTAGTATCACGACCACAAATTATCCATGCACACTACCAAAGATAATCGTGGTATTCATTTAGTATATCACGACCACAAATTATCCATGCACTACGGCTAAAGATAATTGTGTTTTCAATTACAGTTATGATTATATACCGAATGATCCCGGTCATAATCATACCAAGTCCATCTATGCACGTAAGCCACGTAGATGACTTTGAACACATCCATGAATTAATATTTCATTCACGAGACTCATTTCAATAATTAATCCACATCATCGAATCATCCTCGCACTACTGTGCCAAGGATATTCATTAGTATCACGACCACAAATTATCCATGCACTACACGCTTAAAGATAATTGTGTTTTCAATTACTGAGTTATGATTATACCGAATGATCCCCGGTCATAATCATACCAAGTCCATCTATGCAACGTAAGCCACGTATGACTTTAAAAAAAATATAAACATGAGGATAATGATATAAAGAATCAATCAAATAAGATAAAGGATAAATATTAAACATTTATAATATAATTTATCCAGATTCAAGAATATCCCCATGTTATCAATCACTTAATAATCTCATAATCTAATATCATTAATATTATACCAATATTTTAATCACTTCTTAAATTTATAAACAATTTATCTCAATTGTTTACGCTTTTACCATATAATGCATTTCATCATTCAAAAATGCCATACTCGTAAAATATCATCACCAATTATCAAATCCTCATCAAAAAAATATGCATATACTCTATATAGGATTCTCTAGCCATAAAATCCTATTTTCAACTTTGTTATTTCACATAACATATTTAACTCATATGTTCAGTAATTAAACTATTTTCATGAAAATACCAAATCAGCCCCAAAAATATTTCTTTTCCGGGATTTAGCATAATATAGTCCCATAACGAAAATATATTTTTCTCGAATTTTTAAAATTCATTTACTATTTTTAAAAATCAATTTCTAATTAATTCCTTAAGAAATTTAGCTACCTCAAGTTTAACTCCAAAATTCCCAAATCTTGGCAGAACCTTACACATGTTAACGTGAGCTTCTAGTTTAAATTTCATGGTCATCGGAGTTATAGAACTCGGTTATAGCGATTTTAAATTTGAAAACCTAAATATTGAAATAGTCATAACTTGCTCATTTTAAGTCGAATGAGCTCATTTTTGGACAGGAGATACTTTATACCATATACCTTCATGTCCCAAAAGGCCAGAATTTTTCTCATAATTTAAGTGGCCGAAACAGCCCTTAAAGTTTCTGGGCAGTAGCATTTTCAAAATTTACAGCTTTGGCCTCCTTTGCTAAAATCAGTCCACACAAAAATCTACAACACCTTTTCCAGTAATTCCACTTGGATTAGTTAGGTAACTCATAGATCTAACTCTAGGACTTGACCACATTCAAAAATTCAAAATATAATAGGAGATATGGTCAATTTAATTTCATGTTACGTTTTTCACTAAAATCTGATTTTCAACTCTTTGTGATTTCTAAGAAACTTTTATGTTTTCACATAATAACCAACATAACTCATCATAACACTTACTAATACTTCATATACCCATGATTTTCATTAGTCCAATGCTTTTATTATGACTTTCATCATAATCCTCAGAAATGATCCTTTTAGTTAAAGAAATATTTGAGGGTTTAAGAAATGGGTTTTGTAATTTGGGTCAATACAAAATTCGATTTCACGCTCTAGGGTAGGCTAGAAGTCTTCAAGAATACGCCAAGAAATTTATTAATGATAGAAATATCATTCAAAACTGTTACTCTCGTCCAAGACTTGGACAGTACGTCACATTGATACCTATTAACTTGCCATCTTCAGTCATGACGTCGCCTACAGAAAGTCTGGCTTCGGTGCATTCCACACAAGAAAGTCAACAACGAAAGGATCAGGCTCTTTACTTATGGCTTGATATAACAGTGATTAACTTTAGGGTTTGGTTACTTTGAATTCGTATAACAAAGTTGGTTAGGAATATGAAAGCTAACAACCTTACAAAAGAATAATGAGTAGTTAATCAATCGTTTTCAAAAATTACCTCAAAGGCAAGTATTTTCAAAGAGATAAGATCGACAGGTAACGTGAAAGTGTTTATTTGAAACAACAGATTAATAAACCAGTGGAGGTAACGAAGGTTTCTCCCAACGAAGTTTCAATAGATAAATCAAAGTCTAATTTCTCTCGGAGTCAAATTTAAACGTTGAACGCAAGCAAGAGAGATAAAATAATAGGTAGAACCCAGATCGAATCACGATATATAGACTTCGCAAGAGCTTATGATTAACTTACCCGTGATAATTTTATTCAGGTTCCTCGTCACGAAAAAAAAACGCTCTCTTTTAAACTACTGGCTTTGGCTTGTCTGGGACATCCTTTGGCATCACTATCTCAACTGGACTTGACTTCACCATACGACAAAATCGAGCTAAGTGACCTTCTCTTCCGTAATTAAAACACGCTTTGGATTGCTGCGTACAGTTTGGACGGATGTGTCCCTCCTGTCCGCATTTGAAACATACGACCGGTGGTCGTTCTTCTTCCTTTGAAACGGGTGCTGATGCCGACGTCTTCACGTCATTGTTGAACCCTCTCTTCTTGAAATGTCCATTCTTATTATCTTGGCCATGATTACCACCGAAATGGTTACCATTCTTGACATGATAATTTCTCCCACGATGGTTATCATTGTTCCGATGACCGTTGCCACCGGTATGATTATTATCGTGTTGTTGCTCATTACCTTTTGGTTGAGCTGACTCAACGGTCTCATGTGCTTCATTGCTTATCTCAATATTTTCAGATGTCATTTTCAAACACTGCCACAAAATAAGGGTTAATTAACATATCACATATTATCCCTATACTCTGACCGACCAATTAAATACCAAATAAATTTAGGTAGGTCATACTAGCGAAGGAATTTCCGTCTCTCCCTCCTAGTACTATTCTCACATCTTAGCCAGGATCATATCCCTAAGCTCGATACCAACCGTGACGCCCCAAAATTAGGTATACGCCACCCATCTTGGGTCGCCATTTACATGGTACATAAATTCAAATACAACTTACTAACCTAATCTGTCGTGGTATATAATCGACATAAATCGTGAGTTTGAATACAAATATTGTCTACTAGATATTATACAAACTCAAAAGGAGTCCTCATTACAACTATTATCACACTATTTCACGTAATAGTGAGGACTACTAATGCTATCCTCGGACCATTACTTCGCTCCTCGACTGTCTCCAAGCCTATGTTCTCATTTCAAGAGAAACAAAGGAAAGAAAGGTGAGCTCAACTAGCCCAAGAAGAAATATTATGACTAAGATAATGCGTAATAAATTATCATTAGCCTTCAATAGTGTTAAACCGATAAAATACAATAGACAAACAGGTTTAATCTGCAATGAATAAGCAATCCATTAAAAGAGTCAAGTAGAGAATAAAGTCTACTATCTTTTAGGTTTTAAAAGGTTTTCATCAATTTTATCATTTGAGACTCACCTAATAATAAACCACCACATCTAATCATCCCTCGCACTACGGCCAAGGATTTTCATCAAATTATCAATGGTCATAACTATACCGAATCACCCTCGGTCATAATCATACCAAAAACTATCCATCAACGCATTATGTGCCAACCGAGGACTTTTGTCACATCATTTATATCAAGTCATGATTATACCGAATGATCCTCGGTCATAATCATACTAAGTTCATCTATGCACGTAAGCCAAAGATAACATAATATAACATGAGGATGATGACAATGACATAGTAATTCAATAAAACAAGTTCAAGAATTATTTAATCCATGAATTATTAACGCCCAAATTGTCAACATGATAATCTTCGTCAGAGAGTAAAATTCAATAATGATCAAGAATATTTTCATGAAAGATCTTTGGATGAAACGCAAATATCAAGGATATTCTACTAATTTCATGGAGTATAGAAGTCAAAGTTTTAACCAACTGGGTATAATAAAGAATGGAATAACAAAAGAAATCACCATGCATGCAGATATCAGACAGACAAAAGTTATTCCAATGTAATAATAATAACGGAACTGTGTCGTGAAATTCACACACCGACAGGATGTTCCAATGAATAATAAAGATGGAACCGGATCCGGTGTAAAACACATGAGATAGGATATTCCAACAGAATGATAAAGGCGGAACCAGTCCGGTGTAAAAACACATGCATGTGATGTTCCAATGTAATAATAAAAATCTGAACCTGTGTAGGTGTAAAAACACACGCATGTGATGTTCCAACCTAATAATAGAAGAATGTCACCAAGTATAGGGTAAATCACAGACACAAAAGTTATTCCAATGTAATAATAAGTAATGGAATAACATAAGGATTTCACCAAGTATAGGGTATATGCAGATACAAAGTTATGTATAGGGTATGCCACTTTTACAAAGTTATTCCAATGTAATAATAGTGAATGGAATAATGTAAGTTCTCTTCAAGAAGAAAGAATAACACCCTTACCGTAAAAAGAACTGAATATAGAAGTAGTGAAGTAGCGAATACTCTTCTTCTTTCTATAATTTTTCTCTATAGTTTCTCTCTATAATTTCTCTCTCTAGAGTTTCAATGAATTTGTAAGAAAATAATGAAGGAATGAGCTTCTATTTATAGGAAAATGGAATGCATAGTAACTAATCCATGAACGGTCCAGATTGATTTACTTTAATCTGACGGTCCATATTTAAAGAAAATCTTTTAAATAAAATATAATATATTCTATTTATATAAAACATTTTACTATGCAAACACTATGCAATACTATGCAAAACACTATGCAAAACACTATGCAACACTATGCATAATAAAATATAATATATTCTATTTATGTAATAACTTTAATAAAGTATTCTATTTTATATAAAAGATGTTTCGCTTTTATTACGTTAATAATACTTAATAAAACAAAACGTCATTATCGCTATAATAATTCATATTATTAATCTAACAATAATGGAATCAAACCGAGTGACTTCTCACATAAGCATCAATAATCAATACCGTGTGCTACTTATGCAACCACACGTATTCGTACTTTTACTACCGAAAGTAGTTCAACAAAGATCAAGCAGTAAAACTTCCGCCGTTATTTAAATAAAATATTTTGTCGTTTTCTCAATCCGACAATAATTTCGCTAGGGTCCACCAATGATTGAGCCTGTTGTATTTAATATTCCCCGCTAAACCGAATATTCCCCACCAATCGAATATAATATAACCACTTGCATACTTTTGCAAAATTTATAAATACTACCCACAACTATAATATTATCTCAAATTCACACCATAATATAAAAAAATTATTTCGACCAAATTTAAATCTTTATTAATAAAATCTGGGGTCTCACAGGTATTATGAACCTGAATGATATGTAGGATTAAATCAAAGAACGAGTTTTTATTAACGTGTAATCTACGCACGAGGCAAGTTTCCTAACCTTACTTGTTATCATTGAGCAAAGTCTCATTATTATTGATTAAGTCTGTTTCGTATATTAAAGCTTATTAATCCTTCAAGCATGATGTTGTTATATAATAATTATTCAATTGTATACCTTTTGAGATTCTATTCAAGTTAAGTTATCAATTATTGTTAAACCTTGTTAGACTAGCGAACCCTTATTGATTTGACTAGTCCATAGTTTATAAGCGTTCTAAATTTCAGAACCCTTGATGAATTATCCAAACAGAACTTCCTTTGGTGAGGACTCGAATGTCAAACTGAGATGAACAACCCTGTATAGGGGATTACTTATGCGTTAACATTAAGATATTGTGCACAGTATGGTTTATAAGTTCTTTTGATTCTTGTTATTCATTCTTGATTCAAAAGTTGAGCTTTTATATTATAAGTTGTTAATTCATTCGCATGTTATTATTAGACTTTTTTTATATTGTTATACTTGTGGGCAATCGTGCTCACTCTTGCGTAATAATAACATTGAAGTTAAGAACGAAAGAGCAGACGAACCTTCCACTAGTAAGGGCAAGGGCAAGATTAGCAAGTAATGAAGACTGTTTTATTATTGTGGTTATGTAATAATGATTAGAATTGATGTTACTTAAGACTTATTTGTTAATGTTTTCTGCACAGATGTTTTAAGGTTAGAGTAACCTAGGATTTATTTATTATGCAGTTGATGTAACCCCATAAGAGGAGGTTTATTATTTATTCTATCTATTGCATGGTTTGCATTTATTTATGGGTAGATAGATAGATGATGTTTGTACAGTGAACACCAAATCCCGTGGAAATGGAAGTACCGGATTTGGGGGTGTCACAGAAATCCTCCTTTGATTCTCCAAATCTTCTTCCTCAGTCTCAATTCTCTTAAAGCTCTCTCTTTTTTTCTTAGTTTTCTAATGCTTAGATCTTAGGAAATAAACTACGTGAAAAGCATAAGAATGATAATGTAATATAATATGTATAATTAATAACTGGCACAATATGGGTTTCAGTTAAGCGCATCATGGCTTTAACTGATTCCATGATCTTAAGGCCATGTTTGGTTTGGCTTTTAAAAATTCCTTTTAGTTTATTTGAATTAACTTGTTTATTATAGAGTTTATTTGTCACACTTTAATTAATCAAATAATATTATTTAAATTTAATTATATTAAAGACAACATTACTCATTAAATCAAATTATGACATAATTAGAATTCTCATTCATTAGTTATGACAAATCATTAAACCTTTAATTAATTATTAAATTAATTAGAACAAGATTATAATTATTTAACAACTCAATTAATTTAATAATCCCAAATAAATTAAAACTTTGAACTATAAACTTATTTCTCGTTAATTTAAATAATGTGACACTTAATTAAATTAATCTACAACAATTTCATCAAATATTTATTTAATTCAATAAATAAATCAAAAAAATATTTATTTAATTCAATAAATATTTAAAATTAATTTAAAAAGTCTCGATCATCACAGTTCAACTAAAATATATGATCGTTCCAAGTGGAACTGATTAAAAACGAGGTATAACGAAGTTATGGCGAAATTTTGATTAAAGTAAGTTAATTTTAAAAATATAGTATGAACGAATTACTAATGATAATTAATGATCTATGGTAATGAATATGTTATGGAGGAGACAAAGACCCGATTATAACAAATCTGTGTGGATCAAGAACGGACTCATTCCGACTTCGGATGAGGAAGTTATGAAGTTTTGAAAATTTAAAACGTAAAGAACGTAAATTTGAAAAAACTGAGCTGCAAGAGATTTTTAAGCTAATTAAAAGCCTAGCTAGAATGTCTGGATCAATTCTAAGTTAAAACTACTAAGTTATGATTTTATAAAGTAGACGTTAGGATCATGGTTTTAAACTTCAAAATATTTCAAAGGTTTTAGCCATGACCGCAATGACACCAATTATGCCTAAGCTCGGAGAATCGGGCACCACAAATTGACTTGGCCTTAGCGATTCTCGCTAATTGCATCATGAACACCAACAACAAAACAAAGGGGCGGCTCATGGCCTTGACCTTGTATTTTTGACAATGAAAAGATTTTTAAAGCAGAAAAGAAGGGGAAACTTATGAAGTAAAAATAAAAATAAATGTTAATTAATTATAACATCTTAATAAGGGTATTAGAACCTTAATTATATATTTGAAAGTTAAATTGAAGAAATAAAATAACTTAAACATAAAATACTAAAACAAAGTAATTGTTTCATATTTGAGTAGAATGAGTATGTTTAACATATATGGATGAATGACTTGAACATTTAAATCAATAAATGTGAAATATTATGAAGAATGATAGCAAATGATAGCAAGGTGTAAATTAAGTTTAACTTATTAAAACGTTGCAATGCTAATGAATAACTGTAAAGTTTAATCATGTAAATAATTTACAAACGTGAACCAAATGAAATGGAAATGAAGATAGAAGAGACCTATAGAATGAATTTGAGATTTAAATCTCAATTATGAACGACGTTAAGAGAAGTAATGCAAGTCTAATAACACGGAAATAAAAAGGAATGAATAAGTTATAATTAACGTAAGCCGATAATTAACATGTTTATATGATTAATAGATGTGTTGTCCTTATATGTTATATAGGCCATTCGAAGAACAGTATAGTGTAAAGTTGTAAGCATCACCTAAGGAAAGTTTCCTAACCTGTACATGATATTACTCTGTCCAAGTTTCTGTAACTTACTCAAATGTGGTAACTGAGTAAGTTGTTATCTATGTGCAAATATTTTATATTTGTGTAAGATATTTATCAATGTTTTGTGCTATGTGCTAATTATTCTCACCTATGTACTTGTAAGATGAACTGTTCTATTGTTGAATTTTTCAAGTTATTATAGTTATGATAAAGTATGAATTGTGTAAGAAAAGGTCTATACTGATTATTCAAGTTGGGCACATGGTAAGATGATAGTTAAGTCTAAGGAATATGGATTTATGATTGAGTTGAGTCTTAGAGGTATTGTAAGAAGCGCGTTAATGGTTATGATATGATAAATGTTAGTAATGTTTTAAATGATAGGAATCTTAATTATTTCTGTTTATTCAAGCTGCTTCATAACTATTGTACAGTTATTGAAGTTTTCTAAAGAAAGAATATATGATTCTTGATCATGTTGTTTTTCAACTGCTCTAACTTGTTGGGCAATTGAATGCTCACCCTTACTTTTAAAAATAAAAATATTTTCAGCGAAGCTAGAGGAACTAAAGGATCCAATGATGATTGAAGGATGGGATCAAGTCTTCGACTTGAAGCGTAGTGAGCTAAACTGTTATGTATCTATAGTGGTGGATAAAAGTCACACCTATAATTAGAGAATAATGTAATTATCATTATGTAAAGAATTACATTTTAAGGTAATAAAATCTGGGATTTGAAGAAATATATTGTTATATTTTGAAGTTTTAACTATATCTTAAGGATATATGGGTGAATGTATGGAAGAGTAGCACTTGTGACACACCAAACTCGGGTAGACCCGGATTTGGGGCTGTTATAACATATATATATATATATATATATATAACACACACACACATGCTGCAAAACACAACATGGATCAACACGGAAATCATGTCATGAATGTCGGTAATATAGAAATAAAAGTAAGGGACTACATTCAGGGTATGGACTTATTCAACAATGTTGGAGAAACTAACCTTGTCAAACAAGAGTAATGCTAGAGACACAACTTATTTTACAACTATTTTACAATTTGCTGATGTGGCATACTACAGCTCAGCATATTAATGAACAAATTGCTTTAATGTAGTCTTCGACCCCACATAAAAGCTAAGGTGGAGTATGCCACAAAAGCATATTATAAAATAGTTGTAGTATAAGTTGTCTCTATCATTAATGGTCAAACAAATTCACAAACCAAAAATAAAGATAATAAAGGCAACTACTTAGAGTAATCACAAAGAAAATTAATCTAAGGTGGGTAAAGACAATGTTGACCAATTGAGTCCTCATGAACAAGACAAGCGCAATCTGTTGGGAGGGAGCCAAGAGTTGAAAATAAAATGCAGTCCATATGAGAGTATACCTCAAAAGCTAGAAAATCTGCTACAAAGAGTTAAAATAAGAGAATGACAAGAACTAAACTATTTAATTTATTCTGTTTCACTACAAGATACACTCCATGCACCCTTGGTATATACTCGCATTTGTTATACAAGATAAGAAGATAAATAAAAGAGATAAGTTTAAATATTATCACAACAACCACAACTATCTAATCTATATATTCCAAACCTATTTGAGCGGATAACACCGAATAACATTTAGCTGCCGAAAATACCAAATGTTCCGATACCCCCCCATTAAATGCATTTACTGCGGTGGAATGACCGTCAACTTGTTGCACAAAAACTCAAATCTATTGATTCCCAAGGGCATTGTAAAAATTATTGGCAACCTGATCATTCGTGGAAATAAAATAAACCCTAAGATCTCGTCGTGAAACTTTCTCACGAACAAAATGAAAATCAACTTCCACATGTTTCGTGCGAGCATGAAAAATAGGATTAGCAGCCAAGTAAGTCGCACCGATATTATCACACCACAACATAGGTGGTTCAGACATGAAGATTCATAACACATAAAACAAATATTAAAGCCATGTTAACTCAACTGATGTATCGACTAAACATTTATACTCTGCCTCTGTGTACGAACGGGCAACCGTACGTTGTTTACCAGACTTCATCGAAATAAGATTTGGTCCCATGAATATGAAAAAACATGTTGTTGATCGGCAGTCTTGTTGGCATACATCCCAGTCAGAGTCACAAAATGCTTGCAATGTGAATGGCTTCGTGGAATTTAGTACTGATAGACCATAATGAGCCGTATATTGTAGTAACGAAGAATACTCTTTATAATAACCCAGTTTGAATCTGTAGGTTGTTGGGTGTAATCTAAATATGCACGACACACAAGTATACGCGATCAACAAGTAATATAATGATAACACAAGTATCGTTCCCACATAGACAAACATTGAATTTTATTCTAATAATTACCAACTTTGTATTATCTCAATTTTATTAAACTAATGATATAATGATGAAATTAATGAAAAACTAATAAACAAAATAAAATCAACTATCTACCACAAATTTTAAGAAGATATTGGAGAATTAAGCCTATAACTTCACTTTATGTTTCACTCAGATTATCACACTTCTTTTTAATTCAAATTCACTATTCCAGTTCATTAATCAAGAACACGAAAGTAGATATAACCATCTCTCGATGCACTATACCCATATCAACTTAAATCCACATATGATAGAATTAAGTTAAACATCCTAATTAACTGATTCACTATATCTATATGTGAATTACAATTAAAGAATGTTTAATCCCAAGTTCTCATAAGATTATATGCGACGCATATGTATATCTCTATCCTAAACATAAACTATGAATCCCATCAAAACGCAAAAATCACAATCAGATGCTATCATGATTAAGTCTAAACCTATATTTTATCTCTCGAATTCATATAGGTTAACAAAGAATTGGTGATCAAGCAACTCATAGATTACACACAAATCATAATAGATGAACTGAAATTAGCATCATTGAATTAAAACTGAAGCATGACAATCCTCATTACACATAAAGATACATATTAGGCTTAATAAGTAAATTTAGTTGATGATTGATGAATTAAATACTAAAAAGATCAAAGAAATAAACATCCTGATTACAAAATTGAAATTGATGAATGAAAATGGTAAATAGAACCACCCTTTTCTTCAATTCAATCTGAAATCTTCGTGCTCCTAGCTCCTTGCTTCGATTCATCCAAAATCTCTAAAATCTAGGGTTTGTTAGTTGTTGATGATGAATGATTGATTGAGTTAATGAAGTCTCTATTTTTGTCACTGAATATGCCTCTTCTTCTTGTCCCAATCACGTCCAAAGTCCAAAAGCTCCGCAATACCAGAAGTAGAATCACATTAGAAGTTTTCCTCTCTACCGCGTACCCCCGCCCCGACGGGCTTTTCCTTTTTAGTAACCCCCACCTCGGTGGGGTATCAAGTAGGTGATGACGTGTAACCCCGCCCCGGCGGGGTATTTAACTCTATGAATGCCTGCCCCGACGTGGTATGGCTCTGTATTTCATAGCTTTTTGCTGCTTCTTCTGCTGATTTCCTGCCTTACCCAATACATACTGACCCTGCACACAACATAAATACAAACGCATAAAACATTATTAAAAATAGACGGATTAGCAACTGTTTAAGTCTGATAAGGCATCCAATTCGTAGGTATGAAACCCACTCATCAAATTCCCCCAAACTTAAACCATACTTGTCCTCAAGCACATCAAAATGCAATGCAATGCAACTAACTATATGCATATGAATCAAGCTATCAAACATTACAAACTCTATTCGGTTTGCCTCAAAGAAATTACAACAAAGACAAACAGTAAATCTTTCCAAGACATTTCAATAACCACATATCAATCGCCAAATCAATCCCTGTTATTACCGACATAGTGTGTGTGCTCAACAACCATATAAACTAATTGTAACTCAAATAACACACATAATATATTTCTTTAAAGGAGAAAAATAGTACAACATTAACAAATCTGTAAACAGGCAAGATTTGGCTAAAACACAGCAGATACCAAAATTAGAAGCCAATATGGGATATTTTTGCTTTCTTATTCATTTACGGGGCTTTTCGCTCTTTTTCCCGTACTTTACTTATTTTTACTCATGATTGTGCAATGTCTTGTTTTCTTAGGTTTTTCAATGGTACCCATTAACGAGCTTTCGACCAACGACTCCCAAACCAGATGGTTTTAGGGCGTTGGGTGTAAAGACATCACCTCAAGCGTACTTACTCAAGTAATAAAGGCCACATAACTAATTAAACTAGCCATGATGTTTATTCATACTTCTTTTTTTTACTTCTTCCCCCAAACTTAGGTTTCTGCCTAATCTTAGCCTTCACTAGTAATTCACTAAATTCCTTTTATTAATGTAATAACCCGATATTTTCTATATAATTAAATCAGAAATTTTGCGTACAAATTATTTTATTTATTTATTTATTTATTATTTATTTTAAAGATGAGAATGCATGCAAGGTAATGTGTATGTATTTATGTGATGAATATAAATTTATTACATAAATAATTTTATTTTAAAATTATTGATCATTATAAATTATATTCTTATAATTAATTTTATAGTAGAAATGTTTTTATTAATTATTTTCAACGAAAATAAGATTATTATATTATTTAGATAATATATGAAATGATTATAGAATTATTATAATAATTATTTTGTTATATGAATTTATTTTAGATTAGTTAAGTTAAGTTAATTATTTTAACTTAATTAATAATGTTGTATATGAAAGATAAATCGGATATGAAATTCAAACCCTAATTTTGGATTTTGATCGAGGAGTAAGAATAATAATATTATATTATTATTTGTTAGTGTTATAGATATGTATGTAATGTGGGTAAGGTTAATGTGTAGAACACTGCTAAACCCTAATTCTGGTTTTGGAACAAGAAATGATGATAATAATAAAATATTAATTATATTTTGATTTTTCAGTGCTATAAATATGTACTGTATATGTGTGGACTGTTAATGGTTGTTCAATTATGGGGTATTATGACCAAACCCTGGCATTAATTTGTTTAACCCTATTTTAAAACTCAATTATGAGTTCGAGATTGTTAAATAATTGTGTTATATGATTTACGTTGTATATTATATAACTTTATAATTAATTAGGTAAACCCTAATTAATATTTAGAAACTATTATTTCTAAAAATTAGAAAACCCTAGTTTTAAGCTGTTAAACCCTAATTCAAAAGTCGAATGTCAACTTAAGAATGTCATGTAATCATGTTAATGTGATTAACGACCGGTGTTATTGATTTTAACACTAAATATTATTTAGAAAATCCTAATTGCAAATTGATAACCCTAATTGTAAAAATTAGGAATTTTAAATGTTAAAACAAAGACCCTAATTATTAATTGTAAACCCTAATTGCAAATTTTGAATGTTTAATGTTAATTAGTGGACCTAAACCTAATTAGCAAGTTCTATGTAATGAGGAAACCTAATTAATTAAGAAACCCTAATTACAATTTTTAGAAACTAAAATTTTATATTTTAAACCCTAACTAGAAATCCTATCATTTTTGTGCTAAACCCTAGGGTTAAACCCTAAGGGTTATCCATATTACAAGATTGCCATTAAATTGGGTAGCCAAATGACAAAAAGGCCCTCCTTGCATTATTTATGAAATAACTTGTAGATTTGGCCATAACTTTATTTGGTAACCAACCCTTGATTTACTCTTGTACTAAATCTCCAAAGATATCGCCCATTGTTACTAAATCTAATGCAATGTATCAACCATTATATATATATATATATATATATATATATATATATATATATATATATATATATATATATATATATATAGATTCAAGAGAGAGAGAAAGCCACATTTTGCCCATTATTGTTCAAACACCTAACCTACCTCTCTCAAGCTCAAACCCACGAAATATATATGTATATCAGTCCCATAAACAAGCCCCACATTTACCATTAACAGATCAGAAGGTCAGATTCAAGGATCAAGGTGTAAATGGTATAAAAACCCTAGCTTGAAAATTATGTGATCTGTTGTTAGATGTTGTGTTTTTGTGTTAAAACATGTTATATGTAGTGTATATAGATGATCTGAGTTGCTAGGTGTTAGATCCATAACATCTATAAGCACATATTTGAAGATTTCAAGAATCTGGAAATTGTTGTTTTTGTGTCTGACAGTCAAATGTCAGACCTCTTTAATCTTTGTTTGTTATGTTTTTTTGTTATTTGAAGGTTGATACTTGTAGTATGTCATGTGGGCTTTACTCTGAAACTTGATTTAGAGTCAGATCCATTGTATGTTGTAAGTTATTATTGGTCAAACTTTGTTGACCAAGCATGACCAACAAGTTTCTGGGTAACCCAGAAACTCATTATCCGAGTCTGACAACATTTTCAATCGCTTTGATCTGTCAGGTTTTGTACGACTTGTTGGTGTTGTTGTAACTAGATTGTTGTATGTTGTATAAACTTTAGATCCATGCCTCTAGGTTCCTTAATATATCAACAGAATCGATGTAGTGGATGGTCAAAGTAGACCATCCGGTAACATTTTCCATTTTCTGAAATTTCCAGAAATTGTATGAACTAGCTCCCTGATAAGGTTTGACCAGCCTTGACCTTTCTGGTGTGATGATGATATGATGATTTGTTGTTATAAGGTTGTGCTTTGACACCTCTATTGCATGTGTGAACTCATAGATCTTACAAAGATAACCAAGAACTCTAGATATAAAGATCCAAAGTAGCATGCTCAGACTATTCTTCATTTATGGAAAACCCAGAAATGAAGAACAGCTTTTGACATGATTTGTAAGAGCTAATACCTGTATGATCTGTTGTTGTATTGCCATGAAATTGGATTCTAGTTGTAGTGTTGCATTAATACTACAATCCTAACATAAGTTCAAGCTTAGAATCATTGTGGTCTAACAATTATGTTTGGTCAAACTTACCTATTTGCTAACTGACATGAAGTTCTGGGTTTGGCCCAAGAACACTCAAGAACAACTATAGCGACAATTTCGTCGCTATAAGGCCCTTTAGCGACAAATATTTTTCAAAATTAATTATTTTAATTAAATAAATAGAAAAAAATAGTTTTTAATTACTAAAAATACAAAATAAATTATTAAAAATTATTTTAAAGTTTGAAAATTAGTTTTAAATTATTTTAAATACATTTCATGAATATTTAATATTTTTGGAATATTAAAGGTATTTAATTTATTTAATTATTATATTAAATAAATTATTTAAAAATGATTTTAATACTTGAAAAATCATTTAAAATTATATTATGATATAAGAAAATATTTTAAGTTATTTTAATGATGTTTAATATTTTGTGATAAATTTCATTAATAAATTAATATTAATGATAATTAAGTTATTTAATAAATGAATTAAATATGATTTTATTATTTTAAAAATTATTTTAAATAATAATAAGGTATTTAAAATATTTTAAGTTTTAAAATTTAACTTTCAATATTTAAAGGTAAATTTCATTAATTAATTATTATTAATGATATTAAATTTATTTAATAATTATATTGAATAATTTAGTTTTAAAATGATTTTATTATTATAAAAATGATTTTAAATGAAAATGAAGCGATTAAAAGATATTTTAAGTTATAAATATAACTTTTAATATTTAAAGGATAATTTCATTAATAATTTAACATTAATGATATTAATTTAATATTAATGATATTAAATTTATTTAATAATTATATTAAATAAATAGTTTTAAAATGGTTTTATTAATTTAAAAATCATTTAAAGAGGATATAAATGAATTAAAAATATTTTAAGTTATACTTAATGACTTTTAATATTTTGAGGAATAGTACATTAATATTTTAATATTAATGGTAATTATTTAAAATGATTTTCAATGTTTTAAAAATCATTTAAGGGTAATATTAATACTTTAAAAGTATTTTGAGTTATTATAAATAACTTTAATATTTTAGAATTGATTTCATTAATAGTTTAATATTAATTAAATATTAATGATAGTAAAATTATTTACTATTTAAATCATTTAATAATGATTCCGGTGTTTGAAAATTTATGATAAATTATAATAAATATTTAAAAATTATTATAAGTCATTTAAAAATGATATAACAGATACTTACAGATATTGAACATAGGAATAGAGTCTTAGACTCGATAATTACCTGATAAAGCTGTCGGTACACCGACATATTTCAGAGATTGATCTGGACTTAGATAATTTGATTAGTTACGTGCTTGTTTGTGATTCAATGACTGTTGAATATGTGTGACAATGTGATTAGTTTATGTGTTGACTGTAATAAGCAGTATTATGTGTTGCAATATGTTATGCTAATCAGTAAAATAATCTTATTACTGATAGGTTGTTATACAAAAGATAAGAACTAAGTTGCATATTGTAAGCAGCAGACCAGACAAGTATCTTACCTTTGCATTTTCTTTATGCAATGGACATGAGTAAGAAAGGTTCAAAATAATAATATTATTATACTAGATTATTAACCCAATTGTTATATATATGTTATATCCAGATCATTGATTATCAACATGGTATTATATTGTAATTGAGGATATATATATATTACGTTTCGTTAATTTTTAACTATAGTTATTCAAGTGTCCCCACTTGGATAATCATTGTATTTAATCACATGTTGATATATATATATATATATATATATATACACACACACACCTCTAAGCTATTTGATCAGCTAGACACAGATTTAGAAATATCGTTAAATATGATAAAAAAAATTTGTATCCAATCAAATTATTTTGGTTCGGATTCCTGACTAAGTATGAACATCCCGAACATGGAAAAATTTTTATGTGCCCAAGGCAGACAGAGTGAAAGTTAATATCTTTCTTGCATGTAGTATTGATCAATACAGGGCACATTGGGATGATCACCCTCGTGCCCGTAAGTTATGACGGTTTACGAATGAAGTTCTGCTAAACCTATTCAAAAATTAAAAATAATGTTCATAGTATGTCAACCAAACCCCTTTTATAGTCAGTACATTGTTTTAAAATTTTGGTATAGAATTGTTATGTTATTATTATCGGTTCAGTTTACTTCACAACTATAAATTCGTTGTAGAAGTGATGTACAAAGAAAACATTTAATTCTTTTAGCTAATTATATTTATAATTATTATTACTTGTTGGGCACCCAAATGCTCATTCTTGCTTTAAATTTAAATGTTTTCAGCTAAGCATGATCAACTTGAAGGTTCAGACGAGAACAAGTGAAAAGGAAAGCAAACAGAATAAGCCTTATGGTATCTTTTGTAGTAGTCAAACTGTATTAAGACAATGTTATGTATTATCTATCATATAAAGAATTATAGTAAAGGTTGCGTACTTGGGATTAGATTCTGATATATGTAAATTAAGTTTGATATTTATATTATTGTTATTAGTATTAGTATTATTTCGCTCATAGAAATGGTATCGTAAAGCACTGAATTTGCGTTTTAAGTACTTGAATTTGGGGGCGTTACAATTAAGACTAAATTCACCTTAAGAAGTCAATTATGTTTAAATTAAAATCAAGTCAATCAACATAGTCATTTTACTATGTTATCCTGATTATATCAGTTTCAAATAGGCAAAGTTTTAGGTCAAAATAATAAATTACATCTAAGCCCTAGCTATCAATACCAATTCTTGTCTACGCAATTCCAATCTCATCATTGGCCATAATAACTTCAACTATCTCAAAAGTCGGAATCATGCAAATACTAACTAAATGCAACACAATAAACATTAAACTAACTAATATTTTTGAGATTTTCAATTTTTCAATTTTTTTAAAATATAACTCAAAACGAAAAATGAAAAAAACCATTATTTACAAACTGTTCCCAAAACTAATTTCTACTACATTAACATAACAACTAATATGCAATGCAACACAATACTAGATATTCAATGCAAACATGAACTAAAATTAACTATCAAATGCAAAAACTACACTAACACATGCAAAATGACATATACACATACACATAACTAAACATTAAACATTAAACATTAAACATTAAACATTAAACACAGACATAGACACCCCCAAACTTAAATCTAACAATGTCCTCATTGTTAAGAAAATTGCAATAAAGCATAGAGGACTTCCTTGTATCGGCTAAGAAAGAGGTGGCACCTTCTCAACATCTGAATCTGAAGGTGGATACGCAAGAAGTTGCCATAGACTGAGGAACTGGAATTGGTCAGCAACAGCAGAGTTCAGTCTAGCAAATACCTCTGCCAAAGATGCATTTAAGGCTTTTTGAGTGGCAAAAGTGTGGTTCAGCCACGCTGCTATCCTTTTAAGCTTGCGATCCTCAAGTATGTCTCTTGCATTAATGTGGCGCTGCAGGCTTCGAAATTGAGTGTTGAACATGTATTTGGTCGGCCTAGAAACACCTGGCGTAGCCTCCTTGGCATCCTCATACATCTCGTCCGCCCTAAACTCATCATCCTCGGAACTTGATTCTGCCTCCTCCTCTAAAGCATTTGAAAATACAAAACATAGGCCATGAGGGTGTGACTTGCCCCCTTTCCAGACCAAATATCGTGCAATGAGGCACGGGTCCAACAATTATAGGGGCTACTGCACTAGCTCATCCACCGTAATCAGACCCGACTGATGGCATAATCCGCAATTAAGTGATGATTGAGGCAACGCCAGAAAAGGGGTCTCGTAAACACCGCCGGATAGAGAAACTTATGATCTCACCAATGTTGATGTCGAAGTCCTTCATAATAGCGTAAAGCAACAACACCTTCTCTTTTGTAACCTCACTTGTATGCGTGGACGGAAACAACTTCACAGCTCAGAAATAATGTCCCTCCTTTCTTTCCTTTTACCCATGTTGTATCCAGCTTTGAAATTTTAGTCAAGATTTGGTCATAGTCAAGATTGTTGTCCCACAACTGTGCATATTGACATAGGGTTGGGGCCCATCATATTTTAAAACTCATTTATTGCTTCAGGACCAAACGGGACATGTTTTCCACAAATGAATGGAACAAATGGTGCCTTATCCTTCTCGTTCGCATAAAATTTCTTAACGACTATTACCACCGCTGAGTCCAGTTGGTCCATGAAAGTGACCCACACTTGCTAATGAATTTGACGCCTTATATGACAATCAAATGATTCAGACCTCAATCCATGCTCAGGTGTCAATGCTTTCAGGGCTAGGTAATCAAATTTGTCCGCCGCCATGGCACTAAAAAATTTTAGCTTATCGATTCTTCATGTTGGCGGTGAGGATCCTTCACCCCTTTGACGCTTGACAGGTATCTTCGGTGCCATGTTATTTCAATCCAATCCAAAATCCCCCAAACTTACTCACTTGGGTGTTTTGTCAAACGATTGGCGTGTATATGCCACAAAGAACCACAATATGCTACCAAATTGAACACAAACTAGTAAGTATACTTGAAACCCACAAGGAAGCTTACCCACTATTGAATGTGTTTCAATTTTTGAACAAGTAGTGATTTCCTTCCAAATTGTGCATAAATCTGGATTTCTGAGCCCTAGGTTTGAGAATTGAGCAATTATATGGTGAAACCCCTAGGTTTTTAATGGAAAGATGAAATTTAATGTGGATTTGGTGATATTGTAGTTGGATGATATATATAAGTGTAATAGAGGACCAAATTTGGTCTAAAGTGGGAGATTTGGGAAGAAATCGTGTGAATGTGGTGTTTATGCTTCGGTTATGTGAGAGAGAAGTGGGGGAGGCACAACTGCAAATAGGTTTTTTTTAAAAATTGAAACTCATGACCCACGGAAATGGCACCTTTTAACTTGGTAGGGGTATGGTGAGAATCCCCTATTTGGGGTGGGCTTTTTGTGATTTGGGAGCCCGCCAGTGTGTCAGGCTTAGTTTAGGCCCTCCGGGGTGGGGTATGACTTCCTGCCAAAAATTTTGAACTTCTGTTTTCTGACCCGCACACATATAGTCTTCATTCTCAATACCTGCAATCCAATAAAAACCCAAAATTAAGGCTAATCATATGGAAATTGAGAAAGAAAATTGTAATTAATACACATTTAACTCCTAATGAGCTAACGAACTAACTAACCTATGAATTGCCAAAATTTGAACTACTAAGTACTAATACTAATAACTAATCTATTGAGTTGTAAAAATTTAAAACTAAATACTGCAAAAATATGAAAATTGGGTTGCCTCCTAATAAGCTGTTGTTTTTATGTCTTTCAGCTTGACCACTCCCCCATTTCTAATATGGATCGGTAGGGATATTCTTAGCATGTGGTTTGTGTACCGCACATAACCAACATTACTTTGTTGCATGCTCGTTCAACTGCATTGTTGGGGGAAAAATTGATGTCATATCATCAATAAGCATTTTTAAACCACCAACCTCTCTAAAATCCTTGTGTTTGACAAGTATAGATGCTTCACCCAAATTGCTCACCTCCTTATCATTAGGGATTGAGATTTCTTTGAACACTTTAATTTTCACTACCTGATTGAAAACTTTCACAATCAATTCTCCATTAGGCACGTTGATTAGTGTTCGTCCTGTTGCAAGGAATGGTCTTCCCAAGATTATTGGGATATTTTTATCTTCTTCAAAGTCTAACAACACAAAATCAACTGGAAATATCAATTTGTTAACTTTTAACAATACGTCTTCTACTATCCCTAATGGATAAGTAATCGATCTATCTGCGAGTTATAGACTAATATTTGTTGGCTTTTCTTCCTTTAATCCTAACTTTCTATATATGGACAGTGGCATAAGGTTTATACTTGCTCCTAGATCACATAGGGCTCTTCCCACATCTTGATTACCAATTGCACAAGGAATAGTAAAACTCCTCGGATCATTCAACTTAGGAGGGAGCTTTTTCTGCAAAACTGCATTGCACCCTTCCGTTAACGCCAATGTTTCGAATTCATTAAGCTTGCATTTCTTTGAAAGTATCTCTTTCATAAACTTGACATAGCGTGTATCTGCTCTAATGCTTCGGTGAACGGAATGCTAATGTGCAACTATTTAAAAATGTCCACAAACTTAGAAAATTGGTTCATGAGCTTTTGAATTTCTAAATGTTGAGGGAAAGGCACAGGTGGTGTGACTGTATTCTGTTTGTCTTCATTTGGCTTTTCCATAACTGTTTCCTTAGTTTTCCTTGTCGAATCTCTCCCGTCATTCTCAAAATCCTCATCAGTGCTTGCATTCCTATCAAAATTAGAAACCAACGGTTTACCACGCCTAAGGGTTGTAAGACCCCAACTTTTATAAATAGAGATGAATTTTCTATAAATATTATTTTTGAATATTATGGAATAAATTTGATATAATGTTATAGTTATGGGTAATATTTATAAATTTTGCAAAGTAAGCAAGTTGTTATAAAATATTCGTTTGGTCAGGGAATATTCTTTTTGTCGGGGAATATTCGTACGACGGCTCAATCATTTATGGACCCCACAACGAAAGTATTGTCGTAGTTAGAAAACGACAAAATTATCTTTCTATAAAAATAACGGCATAGGTGTTACCATTAAAACTGTTGAACTACCCGGTAGTAAAAGTACAGTAATACGCGTAGTTGTATAGTAGCACACGATATTGATTATTGATGCTTACGTGAGAAGTCACTCAGCTATGCTCAATTATTGCTACGATAATTCTTTGCATCATATCTCTTATATTATTGATTCAATTATTGTCACGATATCATACATATAATATGTTATAGTATTAAATCAATAATTGAGACGACAAGTTATAAATGATTAATAATTGTTGAAAGATTAAATATATGTTGATTAAAAATAAAATGATTTGTGGTAATATTTATTCAATCCTTGATGTATATAAAGAGTACATTGTGAGGCGTTTGTGGTAAGTTTGATTATTTTATGGGGGCCCATATGTCATCATCTAAGAGTCTCTTAATCGATAGTAATTACCTTTGTCGATAGTAATTACCTTTGTGAATAGTAATTACCTTCGTCAATAGTAATTACCTTTTACAGACGTCGAACCACTTGTCGTTTCACATTCTGAGCGTCGAACCACTTGTCGTTTCACATTCTGAGCGTCAAACCACTTTTCATTCACATCACCGATTAAATCGATCCACTTGCCTTATCACATGGCGGTGCTAAGCTAGAAATCTTCTATAAATAGAGGCCTAGTTCTTCATTATTTTCACGAATTCAATAAAGCTATAGAGAGAAAGTATAGAGAGATTAAGAGAGAAAGAAGAAGAGTATTTTGTTATTACACTCTCTGCGGTATTCAATCTCATACCAAAAGTAAGGGGTGTTATTCTTTCTTATTCATGAAGAGAAGCATTGTTATTCCATTGCTTATTATTACATTGGAATAACTTTGTATCTGTGATTTACCTATACTTGGTGACATTCTTCTATTATTACATTGGAACATCTTGTACGTGTGTTTTACAGGACTGGTTAAAATCTTTATTATTATTCTATTGAAACATCACATGCGTGTGTTTTACAGGACTGGTTAAAATCTTTATTATTATTACATTTGGAACATCACATGCATGCGTTTTACGTCGGACCTAGTTCCATTCTTTATTATTACGTTGGAATATCACACGTGAATATATCACATGCATGCGTTTCTTTGCTTGGGACCTAGTTCCGATTATTTATTATTACATTGGAATAACTTTTGCTTTGTCTTGATCAATCGCATGCATGGTGATTTCTTTTGTTATTCCATTCTTTATTATACCCGAGTTGGTTAAAACTTTGACTTCTATACTCCATGAAATTAGTGGAATATCCTTGATATTTGCGCTTCATCCGATATCCTTTCATGGAAATATTCTTCTTAGTATTCTTGAATTTTACTCTACAAAGCGATATCGTGTTGTGACGGTTTGGATGTTATTGGTTCCTAGATAAATTAATTCTTGAACTTGTTTTATTGAATTCTTATATCATTGTCATCATCCTCATGTTTATATTATGTTGAAAGTCATACGTGGCTTTTGTTGTGCATAGATGGACTTGATATGATTATGACCGAGAGATTATTGATTGTAATCATGGACCGTAATGTTATAAATGATGTGGTAAAATCCTCGGTGGCCCGTAGTAGTGCATTGATGGACGGTTGTTGGCATGATCATGACCATTAATGAATACACAAATATTCTTGGCGTGAGTGCATGAATAATTGTGGTCGTGATACTAAAGAATATCCTTGGCGAAAGTAGTGCGGGGTGATTCGATGATGTGGAATATTTATTAAAGTTGAGTCTCAAAACTATAATGATGATGAAAAACCTTTTAAATCATAAAAGATAGTAGATTTTATTTTCTACTTGACTCTTTTAATGGATTCTTTGGTTCACTTTGTAGTTAAACTTGATGTTCATTATATTTTATCGGTTTAACATTTATTTGTAGGCTAATGATAATTTATTACGCATTATCTTAGTCATAATATTTCTTCTTGAGCTAGTTGAGCTCACCCTTTCTTTCTTTGTTCTCTTGAAATGAGAATATAGGCCGGGACGAGTCGGGGAACGGAGTAATGGTCCAGAGGATAGCATTAGTAGTCCTCACTATTCTGTGAAATAGTGTGATAATAATTGTAATGAGGACTCCTTTTGAGTTTGTATGATCTCTAGTAGACAATATTTGTATTCAAACTCACAGTTTATGTCATATTGTACACGACAGTTATATTAGTAAGTTGTATTTAAATTCTGTACCATGTATCTGACTACCCAAGATGGGTGATGTATACCTAATTTTGGGGGCGTCACAGTTGGTATCAGAGCTTAGGGATATGATCCCTGGCTAAGATGTGAGAATAGTACTAGGAGGGGAGAGACGGGGAATACCTTCGCTAGTATGACCTACCTAAGTTTATGTGCTATTTTATTGGTCGGTCAGAATATAGGGATAATATGTTACATGTCAATTAACCTTTTGTTTTGTGGCAGTATCTGAAAATGACATCTGAGAATGTTGAGAATAGCAATGGAGCACAGGCGATCGTTGATTCACCACATATCAATAATCAGGATAATGTGCATCAGGAAGGCGACAATCCTCATGAAAACAACAACACTGACCAAATGATGAATGATCAAATGTTCAGAGGCTTTACGCGATTCATGCAATAAAGCAATGAGAGCGACTCTGCCCAAAGCGTAGGTGGAAACACGGAAAACTCTTGGGCGGTCACCGCTAAGCGATTCAAGGGCTGGGACCACCGGAGTTTAAGGGAGAGCCAAAACCACTTCTGGCGGAAGCATGGATAAAGCAGATTACCAAGATATTTGATGTCTTGGGATGCTCAGGAGAAAAAGGTTCCCTTCGCCGCCTTTATGTTGCTTGCGCGAGGCGATTCTTGGTGGGAATCGGTAAAAGCGTACTCAACTTCTTTGTCTTGAAGATATCTTGGGAGAAGTTCGGGAGTTGTTCAACGACAAATACTTTTTCCGAAAGTATTCGTCACATGAAGGAGGTGGAGTTTATCAAGTTGGAACAAAACAATATGGCCAGGTCGCAATACGAGGCAAAATTTGCGGAGTTATCACGGTTTCGTCCACTTGGTGGATAATGAAGAGAATGGCGCGAATGTTTTTAAGAGGTTTGAAGCGGAGAATCGTCGACATCTTATTTCTCATAAAGCGTGTTTGTATTGAGATGTTGTAAATAGGGCTCTCGATTAGTGGAGTAGCGATAACGAGTCAACGCAACTAAAGAAGCGGTAAGCAAAATTATAATACCGGCGAGAATAGTCACTAAAGCGGTGACAACAAGCGTGGAGGAATCAACGGGCGGATATGGTAACCACTTGGTGGTAATCGAGGCCAAAACAATAAGAATGGACATTTCAAGAAAAGGAGATTCAACAATGATGGAAAGACGTCAGTACCAGCACCCGTTGTTAATGAAGGAGAAAGACCACCTATCATATGCTTCAAATGCGGAGGAGAGGGACACATCAGTCCAAACTGCGCCATGCCATCCGAAGCATGTTATAATTGTGGAAGAGAAGGTCACTTAGCTCGATTTTGTCGTTTCAGAAGACAAATTCAGCTAGGATGGAGCACACCAGTAGTAGTCGAAAAGTCAAACCCAGTAGTGCAAGGGAGAGCGTTTGTTGTGACCTCCCGGAGAGCAAGGAACCCGAATGAGGTCATCACGGGTAAGCTTATCATAAACTCTAATGAAGTCTATACTTTATTTGATACAGGTTCTACCCATTCTTTTATTTCTCTACTTACGCTCATCGATTAAATTTGACTCTGGAGAAATTAGACTTTGACTTTATCTGTGGAAACTCCGTTGGGAGAAACCTTCATTACATCCACTTTGTTTATAAGTCTTGTTTGGTTCAAATCGGTACCCTTACATTACTGTCGATCTTATTTCATTAAAAATACTTGCATTTGGCGTGATTCTAGGGATTGATTGGTTAACTACTTATCATGCAAAAATTGATTATTTTTTCGTAAGGTTGTTAGCTTTCATATTCCTAACCAACCTATTATGCGAATTCAGCGACCAAACCATTAAAATCAATCACGGTCATCTCAAGCCATAAAGCTATTCGTTTATTGAAAAATGGATGTCAAGCTTTCTTAGCTCATATCATGATTTAAACAAAAATACGTCGATTTTGAGCGATATTTCTATTGTTAATAAATTTCTGGCGTATTCTAGAAGAACTTCTGGCGTACCCTCGGGCGTGAAATTGAATTTTGTATCGACCTTGAACCCATTACAAAACCTATTTCCAAAGCCCCATATCGAATGGCTCTATTGAACTTCGAGGAGTTAAAGGCCCAACTGCAAGATTTGTTAGACATTGGCTTTATTCGTCCTAGTACTTCTCCTTGGGGTGCTCTGTTCTATTCGTGAAGAAGAAAGATGGGAGTATGCGACTTTGTATTGATTATCGGGAGTTGAATCATGTCACCATCAAAAATAGGTATCCATTGCCACGTATTGATGACTGTTTGACCCGGTTGCAAGGTGCCAAATTCTTTTCAAAGATTGATCTTCGTTCCGGATATCACCAATTGAAGATTAGAACCGCTGACATTCCAAAGACGGCTTTCAGAACTCGGTACGGGCATTATGAATTCCTAGTCATGTCCTTTGGATTGACTAATGCTCTTTCTTCCTTCATGGATATGATGAACCAAGTATTCAAGGAATATTTGGATCACTTTGTGGTCGTCTTTATTGATGACATCCTTATTTATTCCAAAAGCCGTGAAGATCATGAGCAACACTTGAGGCTGACACTCCAAAAGCTTCATGAATATAAGCTTTATGCCAAGTTGAAGAAATGCGAGTTCTGGCTTGAAGAAGTAGCATTCCTTGGGCGCGTGGTATCAAGTCATGGAATATCATTGACCCAAAGAAAGATTGAAGCTATTCAAAGTCGGGAACAACCTAAATCGATGATCAAAGTATGTAGCTTTCTCGGTTTTATTTGGTTATTATCGGAGATTCGTGGAAGGATTTTCTCGAATCGCTACTCCATTGACTCGGTGACTCGGAAAGATACAAAGTTTGGTTGGGAGCGAAGAATGTGAGAAGAGTTTTCAAGAACTCAAGAGGAGACTTATTTCAAAGATTTTGTTACATGATACCACCATCGGCTCGGAGGATTTGTCATCTCTGATGATGCTTGAGCAAAGGGTTGGGATGTGTTCTCATGCAACATGGAAAAGTTATAGCCTATGCCTCGCGACAACTCAAAGAATATGAGAGGAATTATCCTACTCATGATCTAGAGTTGGCAGCTGTTGTCTTTGCACTTAGAATTTGGAGGCATTACTTGTATGGGGAGAAAGTGGAGATCTTTACGGATCATAAAAGCCTCAAATATTTCTTCACTCAAAAGGAACTCAACATGCGACAACGACGTTGGCTTGAAGCTATTGAAAGATTATGATCATACCATCCAATACCATCACGAAAAGCGAGCGTGGTAGGCGACGCATTGAGTAGAAGATCATATGCAAATCTGAGTGCGATATTGTCAACGTATGAGCCCATTTTGTGTGACTTGCAAAGGATGGATATAGAGTTAAAGACTCGAGGGGACGCATGTGATGATAGCAAGTATCTGAGTAGATCCGACTTTAATCGATAAAGTTAAAGCTACTCAAGCTACAGACCTTGAGCTGATGCGTATGAGGAAGAAAGTGCAAGAAGGTGCTATGCCGGAAGCAAGAATCGATGAAGAAGGAATACTTGAGTCAACTCCGGACTTTGTGTTCTAACGACCACGATTTAAAGTATAATATCATGATGGGGCGCACAACACACCATTTGCAATCCATCACAGGAGTACCAAAATGTATCATGATATTAAATCATACATTTTGGTAGAAGTAATATGAAGAGAGAGATAGTATTTGTTTATCTCAAGGTGTCTAACTTGTCAACGAGTTAAAGCGGAGCATCAAGTACCAAAAGGTCCATTGCAACCACTTGAAATTCGGAATGGAAGTGGGAGCACATTACCATGAATTTCATTAACGGTCTTCCTAAGGTTTCTCAAGGCATAGATGCGATTTGGGTCATTGTTGATAGATTGACCAAGTCTCCGCTCATTTCTTCTGAAATCGAGAAACTTATACACTTGAACGTCTTACTCGTATATACATAAAGCGAGATTGTAAGGCGCATGGTATCTTTGGTATCCATAGTTTACGATCGAGACCCAAGATTCACTTCACGATTTTGGGTTAGTTTGTAAAAGCTATGGGCACGGACTTACGATTTAGCTTCGGATATCATCCTCGAGACGGACGGACAGTCGGAGAGGACTATTCAAACTCTTGAAGATCTATTAAGACTATGTGTCCTTGATTTCAAGGGAAGTTGGGACAAGTTCTTACCATTGGTGGAGTTTTCCTACAACAACAGTTATCAAGTAAGTATTGGCATGGCTCCATTCGAAGCGTTGTATGGAAGAAAGTGTCGTTCTCCAGTATGTTGGGATGAGGTGGGTGAACCAACGTTGTTGGGACCGGAGTTGGTACGTATGACTACAGAAAAGATTCAAACGATCCGACAATGTATAAAAACCTCACAAAATCGACAAAAGAGTTATGCTGATCTTCATCGAAAGGACGTGGAATTCGATATAGGAGATCATGTGTTGTTAAGAGTTGCTCCATGGAAAGGAGTTACAAGATTTGGAAAGAGAGGAAAACTCAATCCTCGATTCATCGGTCCATTTTTAATCCTCGATCGAGTAGGAAGTGTGGCCTATAGACTCGCTTTACCGCCAAGTATGTCTCGTGTTCATAACGTTTTTCATATATCCATGTTACGTAAATATGTGAAAGACCGAACCACATTATTGAGTTAGAACCAGGACGAAATAGTGGAAGATTTGGCGTATGAAGAGGTTCATGTTCAAATCTTGGATAAGAAGGAACATATTCTACGCTCAAGGTTATACCTCAAGTCAAAGTTTTGTGGAGGAACCACGATGTTGAGGAAATGACTTGGGAGTTAGAATCGAAATGAAATCAAGGTATCCTTACCTCTTGACATATACCAGCACGTACCCTAATTTCGAGGGTGAAATGTCATAAGAAGGGGAGGTTGTAAGACCCCAACTTTTATAAATAAAGATGAATTTTCTATAAATATTATTTTTGAATATTATGGAATAAATTTGATATAATGTTATAGTTGTGGGTAATATTTATAAATTTTGCAAAAGTAAGCAAGTTGTTATAAAATATTCGTTTGGTGGGGAATATTCTTTTTGTCGGGGAATATTAAATGCGACGGCTCAATCATTAGTGGACCCTAACGAAAGTATTGTCGTAGTTAGAAAGCGACAAAATTATCTTTCTATAAAAATAATGGCGAGAGGTGTTATTCCGTTAAAGCTGTTGAACTACCCGGTAGTAAAAGTATAATGTCTGGCGTAGTTGTATAGTAGCACACGGTATTGATTATTGATGCTTACGTGAAGTCACTCAACTATGCTCAATTATTGCTACGATAATTCTTTGCATCATATCTCTTATATTATTGATTCAATTATTGTCACGAGTATCATCGTATAATATGTTATAGTATTAAATCAATAATTGAGGGCGATAAGTTATAAATGATTAATAATTGTTGAAAGATTAAATATGTGTTGATTAAAAATAAAATGATTTGTGGTAATATTTATTCAATCCTTGATGTATATAAAGAGTACATTATGAGGCGTTTATGGTAAGTTTGATTATTTTATGGGGGCCCATATGTCATCATCTAAAAGTCTCTTAAATCGATAGTAATTACCTTCGTCAATAGTAATTACCTTTGTAAATAGTAATTACCTTCGTCAATAGTAATTACCTTTACCAGACGTCGAACCACTTGTCGTTTCACATACGAGCGTCGAACCACTTGTCGTTTCACATTCTGACGCGTCAAACCACTTTTACTGTTTCATCATCACCGGTCGTCAAGCCACTTGCCTTTTCACATGGCAGGTGCTAAGCTAGAAATCTTCTATAAATAGAGGCCTAGTGCTTCATTATTTTTCACGAATTCATTCAAGCTATAGAGAGAGAAAGTATAGAGAGAATAAGAGAGAGAAGAAGAGTATTTTGTTACTACACTACACTCTGCAGTATTCAATCTCATACCAAAAGTAAGGGTGTTATTCTTTCTTATTCATGAAGAGAAGGCTGTTGTTATTTTATTGCTTATTATTACATTGGAATAACTTTGTATACGCTGTGCTTTTACCTATACTTGGTGACATTCTTCTATTATTACATTGGAACATCTTATGCGTGTGTTTTACAGGACTGGGTAAAATCTTTATTATTATTCTATTGGAACATCACATGCATGTGTTTTTTACCGGACTGGTTTAAATCTTTATTATTATTACATTGGAACATCACATGCATGCGTTTCTGTGGGACTGGTTCCATTCTTTATTACTACGTTGGAATATCACATACGCATGCGTTTTACATGGGACCTAGTTCCGTTATTTATTATTACGTTGGAATAACTCACTGCTGTCTTGGTCTATCGCATGCATGGTGATTTCTTTTGTTATTCCATTCTTTATTATACCCAGTTGGTTAAAACTTTGACTTCTATACTCCATGAAATTAGTGGAATATCCTTGATATTTGCGCTTCATCCGATATCCTTTCATGGAAATATTCTTCTCAAGTATTCTTGAATTTTACTCTACAAAGCGATATCATGTTGTGATTTGGATGTTATTGGTTCCTAGATAAATTAATTCTTGAACTTGTTTTTATTGAATTCTTATATCATTGTCATCATCCTCATGTTTATATTATGTTGAAAGTCATCGTATTTTTGTAGTGCATAGATGTACTTGGTATGATTATGACCGAGACTATTGGTGTAATCATGGTAGTAATGTTACAAATGATGTGGTAAAAATCCTCGGTGGGCGTAGTGCATTGATGGGATGAGTTGTTGGCATGATCATGACCATTAATGAATACACAAATATTCTTGGCCAGTAGTGCATGAATAATTGTGGTCGTGATACTAAAGAATATCCTTGGTAGTAAAGTGCGAGGGGTGATTCGATGATGTGGAATATTTATTAAAGCTGAGTCTCAGCTATAACAGTGATGAAAAACCTTTTAAATCATAAAAGATAGTAGATTTTATTTTCTACTTGACTCTTTTAATGGATTGCTGGTTCCGCTGTAGTTAAACTTGATGTTCATTATATTTTATCGGTTTAACAGCTTTGTTGAGGCTAATGATAATTTATTCTGCATTATCTTAGTCATAATATTTCTTACTGAGCTAGTTGAGCTCACCCTTTCTTTCACTGTTCTCTTCAGGAAATGAGAATATAACTGGGACGAGTCGGGGAACGGAGTAATGGTCCAGAGGATAGCATTAGTAGTCCTCACTATTTTGTGAAATAGTGTGATAATAATTGTAATGAGGACTCCTTTTGAGTTTGTATGATCTCTAGTAGACAATATTTGTATTCAAACTCACAGTTTATGTCGTATTGTACACGACAGTTATATTAGTAAGTTGTATTTAAATTCTGTACCATGTATCTGACTACCCAAGATGGGTGATGTATACCTAATTTTGGGGGCGTCACAAGTGTGATAGCATTACACTGCTCATGACTACCTCTAGGATTTTTTTCAATATCACTCGGCAAAGATCCTTGCGGTCTATTGTTTAAGGCCATCACAAGTTATCCAATTTAATTTTCCAAATTTTTAATTGCAGCCGCTTGCGTTTTCATTGCCTCTTCTTTACCGGATATATACTTTAACAGTAGCTCCTCCAAATCTGACATCTTTTCATGTTGCGGAGCTGACTGTTGATGTTGATTTTGGAAACCGTGGGGATACGATGGTCATGGAGCTTGATGCTGATTGTGATTGTCATTCCGCAAAAAGTTTAGGTGGTTTCTTGCCCCTGGATTGTAGGTATTCTGATATGGATTGTAACCCCCGAAAAAAATCGAATTTTTATGACCATTAAATTTTTATTTGATTCTGTGGATTAAATGAATTTAATTAATTTATTTTATGAGTAAGCTATGTGAAGGTCGTTCTATGACCTAGAATGTTCTAATGTGGTTAGTAATTTGGCTACGTGCTAGAATTAATTGTTTAGAATTTCCAAGACGAAAATAAATGTTTTTCGAGAAATTCCCGTAAAAACACTATTCATCTATTTTTGTTCGGGGAGTTATTTTGAAATTCCGAGAAACGCGTAATGATAGAATATCAAGATGAGATGAAATATCTAATAATATTTCATTTACGGTAAACGAAGTTTTTGCCTGCAGACTTAAAACCTAAGGGTTGAGTAGAATGATTTCCGAGAAGGAAATGAATTGCGTAGAAGGAATTTTGTTATTGTTAATGTGTGTGTTATACTAGGTTGATACTATTTAGTATCTATTTATAATACGATGATTTAATACGGAGTAGAATACGATTATCGTACGAGTATTATACGGAGAGAATATGTGATTTATACGTATGGAATACGATTAGTATTGTGGAATTAAGTTAAGACTTAATGTTAATTCATTTGGGTTGGATTATGTTTAGTCCAATCAATTGAATGAGCAATCCCAAGGGATTAGTTGGTTAAGCCTAATTCAAGGCCCAATATTAGATTGGTTAAGCCCAATGCAAGAAAATCGAACCGTGGATCGAACCAGTGGGTCACCGAATGGGTAAAACCCATGGGGCAACCCATGGGAATGACCCATGGGCAAGGTGGGTCGGCCCTTGGTGTGGAAGGCAAGAATAACACTTGGTCACCAAGTATTTTACTTGGTGACAAAGTGTTGAATAGTGAGGAGGTGGTGGTGGATTGTCCAATTTTCCCTCCATTTCATTTGCTTATAAATAGAAAGCTAGAGTTAAGTCATTTGAAGGTTTTTCAAGTTGCCAACATATATTTTGAGAGAGAGAAAGAGCTAGACTCAAGCAAACAATATACTTTGAAGCTTTGCCTTAGAGTTTTTCAACATTACCTAAGAATTCTCAAGGTAATATTCCTTAGTTCTAATTCCATCTCTTTTGGTTTTCTTTTATCATGGAGAATCATAAATAGGTGGTGAATATCTTGTATAGTGGAATAAGAATGACTTATTATAGATTCAATCTCTATAAGTCATGAAATCATAGAAATCATAAGGTTTGATATAGTTTTAAATCATGAAAAGATTGATTGTTGAGATTGATTGTTGATGAACAATTGAACTCCATCAATGCGTTAATATGTGCATCTTGCTTGGTTAGGATGTAGATATGAAGTCCATGGAGTATTCCATGTGATTTGGCCTAAAGAACGTTAGTAACAAAGTTATAGCGAATTTCACGGAAATAGACGTTAAACGTCGAAAACGTTAAAATTCCGATTGGGTAGTCAAAAGTTGTCGTGAGACTTGAAAATGTTGTTTTTCAATGTCAACACGTGAGATAGGGTATTTAAGAGTTGTGGGTTCGAGAATCGTCGGATTCTAACATAAAACGAAGAAATTGAGCATTGAACGATCATTAACGTTTACGAACGCTTAGAAAATGAACTCAATAGTGAATTTTAAGTTAACAAATTTGAAAGTGTCAAATTATTATATGAACGCATAGAGTATGTCATTTATGACGTGTAGGCTTTTGAACGGACCAAATCAGACTTATAACGAAGAAGTTATGGCTCCTAGAATCTCACCAAAATTTTATCTTTGAAAAATTCCCACGCGTGGCCTTGACAGTGTTAAATGTCATGCCGCAATACGCAAGACTGACGCAGTGTAGTTAGCTATCGCTAATCAGGCAGCAAATGGCCATCGATAAAGTAAAAGTCTCTCTCATGAGTCAATGAGACCCAAGCACTGGCCACTTCTAAGCGGCATCGCCTTGATCTTGAACTAGTGGGTCATGCATGGCGAAAGTGTGGTTTTGATTGATGAATTAGGTTTTGAACTTCAATTGTTCAGGGACCTATAGGAGTAATGTTTGTGCACTTCATAGGTGTATTAAAACTATTCCTATACTACCTATACTAAGGTATATGGTATTGAACTTAAGAATTGATTGCATGTTAGTATCTTATGAATGGTGAACAAGAAGTGGTATCGATGAACCCTAATCGGTAAACAACGTTGGTACTTCGCCAATAATGTTAGAGTCCGGTTAAGAACGTAAGTTGATTAATAAGCCGGGACGAAGGGTAATAAGTCAAGTTGACTTTAATAATAATATTAAGTTAACTAAGACATAGAAGAGAAAGAAGTTGGTAGGAACAATGTGAATAATTGTTTGATAGCTAATTCTGATTGTCTTTATGTGAATATATCATGTAGATTTTGTAAAGGCTGTGGTCAGTCGAATAAGTTATTTGAAGACACTGAAAGGTAAGTTTTCTTAACGCTTGTCTAACTTTCAAGTTAGCCAAGTTTTATGTGATTCATTGTACCGAATTGCACAACTTGTTTTAAAGAAAGGGTCAATGCCAGATTTAACTCGGCTAGACTACTCGTAAGATATAGATTGATTTGTATACATATCTTTCTATATAGAAATGTTAACGCTTATCCTATGCCAAGTGATTTGGTACGGATGTGAAGGTAAGGTTTGTCATGAACAAACAAAAGTATTTTCATCGATTATTCGATGGGCACGCGAGTTTGCCAAATGTTAAAAGTAAATACGTTTAACGAATGAGTGTTGATCAACATAGAGTACTATAAGTGATCACCTAGAAGTGCTCGTAAGTAATGCGGATGTCTGACCTTAAGTCTTTGTGATATCCTTTTCAAGTATGAAATCGAAAGTTCTTCGTTCATGGTCTATCGTAGGTTCGTAATTCTAATCTACTCTATACTTTGGGAATTGATGTTATGAAATGTTAAAGTATTATTGTTTCATAATACTTCATAACTATTTGTTCAGTTATGTATGAATTTGTCATATAATTCACAAATGTGGTATTACTGTTATCCTTTGTTAAACTTGCTGAGCTTGTTATGCTCACTTCTTACGTGAATTATATGATTACAGTTAAGGATGAACGTACTGAGAATGCTAAGAGAGATAAGGGCAAAGCTAAGATGGATACTTAACCATCATGTAATAGATTAGTATGTTTGTATGTATTATATAATATGAATAACAAACGATGTAATCGGTTTATGAACCTGGGAAGAATTATACTTTGATTGTAATAAGAAGATAGTATTTACATTCATTTTGTTGCATTTCAATGGAATGGTTATATGGTTATGAGTACAGTGTAGCACCATATGTCGGGTTGGAAGATACCCGGATTTGGGGGCGTCACATGGATTAGGAGGTCAATTATATCTACCTACAAACTGAACTGCTGCTGGATTTATAGCACATTGATTTGTCGGATGTTCCCCCGCATACAATTCACACACATAAGTTACCTGCTGAACCTGTACTCCCGTGAGGACATCCATTTTCTTCGGTAGCGCTAAAATCTGAGCTGCCAAGGCCGTAACTCCATCCACCTCTAACACTCCAGCTGCCTTAGGTTGAGTCATCCTCACAGTTGGCCCATGGTAGTTGTTAGCTGCCATAGTCTCAATCAATTCATAAGCTTCCTCAAATCTTTTAGCCATAAAAGCTCCTCCCGAAGCTGCATCTATACTAGTCTGAAGATTACTATTTAACCTGTTATATAAGGTATTCATCTGCAACCACTTGGGCAATCCTTGATGCAGACACTTCCTCAATAACTCTTTATAACTTTCCCAAGCTTCGTACAGTGACTCTCCATGCTATTGTTTAAACTTTGTAATCTCATTCCTCATCTTCGAAGTCTTCGCCCGTGGGAAGAATTTTGCTAGAAACTTTTGAGCTAGGTCATCCCAAGTAGTGATTGATCCTGATGGTAGTGAATGTAACCAGCTCTTTGCCTTATCTCGCAGTGTGAATGGGAACAAACAAAGCCTCACTGCATTATCATTTACCCCATTGCATTTAAAGGTATCATACATCTCCGGAAAGCTCACCAGATGCTCGTTTGGATCATCATTAGCCATTCCCCCAAACTGTACAGAATTCTGATTAATCTGAATTGTGCCAGCCTTTTATCTCAAAATTGTTCACAGTAATTGCAAGCCTGGTAATGCTCGACTAAATTTCAGTTACCCTTAGTGTGGCATAATCCCTAAGTGCTTTATGATCCTCTGCAACCATTGTTTCTTGTTTCTCAAAGTTCTCCTTAGTCTATTTAATCCACTTACTCAACCTCTGAAACCTTCTTTCGATATCGTCTTCGTAAGGAACTAAGTTTGGCTTCTTTGACTTTGTTTGTATGCACTAATCAAGAGAACCTGAAACAAGAAATAAAATAAAAACACAAAAAAATGTTTAACTAAAACTTATATAATTAAACTGATATTGAAAGTAATAAAATCAATAATTTGTCCCCGGAAATGGTGCCAAAAACTTGTTGAGTGTAATCTAAATATGCACAACACGCAAGTATACATGATTAACAAGTAATATAATGATAAGTCAAGTATCGTTCCCACAGAGACAAATATTGAATTTTATTCTAACAATTACCAACTTTGTATTATCTCAATTTTATTAAACTAATGATATAATGATGAAATTAATGAAAAACATTAAACAAAATTAAATTAATCAACTAACTACCACAAATTTTAAGAAGATATTGGAGAATTAAGCTTACAACTTCACTTTATGCTTCACTCAGATTATCACACTTCTTTTTAATTCAAATTCACTATTTCAGTTCATTAATCAAGAACACGAAAGTATATATAACCATCTCTCTGCATTATATCCATACCAACTTAAATCCACAGATGATAGAATTAAGCTAAACACCTTAATTAACTAATTCGCTATATCTCTATGTGAATTACAATTAAAGATGGTTTAATCCCAAGTTCTCATATGTTTACATGTGATGAATAGGTATATCTCTATCCTAAACATAAATTATGAATCCCATCAAAACGCATAAATCACAATCACATGTTATCATGATTAAGTCTAAACCCATATTTTATCTCTCAAATTCATATCGTGAAGCACCGAGTTAGGGTTTCAAGTACCTGAATTTGGGGGCGTCACATCATGGTATCGGAGCTATAGGGTTAGAAACCTTAGGTGGGATAGACCTTAGGCTATAACCTTAGGACAGAGGGAAACGTTGAAAATATAAACAATTCATATAGAGTTTAAAAAGAGATGAATCGGATAAATTCATCGTCAAACCAAATAAAAGGTAACCTATACAAAATTATTGTTTGTTATGTGTATATATTATATGCTAATCAGGATAATTTATGTGTATAGATGTCAGGTGAAAAAGGATTAGGATACCCTCGGATCGTAAAGAAGGAGCCGATATCAAAGCCAATAGCTGAAGTAAAGGCTCAAAGTAAAAGCAACCTCGATGAGGAGGTTATTGTGGAAAATGTCATACCAGATCCAGAAATGGTGGAATTGTCAGACAGTAATTTAGACACTGAAGTTGGAGCTGATCAAGCATCAACCGAAGTGCAGAATTTACGGGACCAAGTTTCCTCTTTGGAACAGTTGTGGGAAATAGAAAAACTACTAAATAGCCAATTGCGGAAAGCAATAATTGAAACAATGGAAGAACAAGATAAGCTTAAAATCCAAATTAATCAAATGGGAGCTAATAGCAACAAGTCGGGTGCAGCTCCGAACAAGAAGGGAAAAAGAAAAAATGAAAGATCGTGATCCTGATAACAACCAAGGAAACTTTAACCGAATAGAAAAGTGTACAAATTGTGACAAGAAGCATGAAGGTGTATGCAGGAAAGGGGAGAATGTTTGCTACAATTGCAGACATGCGGGACATTTCTCTCCTCAGTGTCCCAATCTAAAGCAATGTGTCTGTTTTATTTGTGGGATAGAAGGTCATCAGGCAAAGGGTTGTCCAAGTTCAAGAAAAAGGCGTAGTGAATAGGTAGTATAGGTTCTGTAGTATAGGTATGTTTAATGTAATATTTGTGATAAGTATGTCTATGTAATATAATATTCTCAACTTTTGTATAAGTTAAGGCTGTAAATCCCGACTTTTGGTGGTCACAAAGGGATAGCAGTATGGGCTATGTTATGTAAATTACTTTGAATTAATGAAAATGAACCTATGTTTGAGTAATGAAACAAGTTTAATATATTAAACTTATGTGATAAGGTTTAGAATGCAAGATAAATTATGTTTTATTTAATCAGATAATATCGCCAAGATGACAAACTCGAAATCAAAGGCCGGAAGAATCTGTCAATAACGCTGTGGGACAACAACCAGATCCAATGCAGCAATTTGCAAACATGGTAGCTCAGGCAATGCAACAAGGAATGCCAGCCGCATGGAACCAGCAGGAGAACTGCTTGGCAAACTTCAAGGACTTCAAGGCTGTAGGACCGCCCGAATTCAAAGGGACAACTGACCCTGTAGAAGCACAGACTTGGGTTAAGGAGATTGAGAAGGAGTTCATAATAGCTAGGGTAACTGAGGGGCAAAAGACTGCTTTTGCCACCTATATGAGGAAGGGTGAGGCAAATTTTTGGTGGGAAGCGAATCAAGCGAGGGCATGAGAAGGTGTAGCTTTTTGGGATAGGTTTAAAACTGTATTTTTCAAAAAATATTTTTCATCTAGTATGCAGGCTAGGATGGAGGTAAAATTTCTGGAGTTGAAGCAGGAAAATATGACTGTTGCGGAGTATGCCGCAAAATTTAATGAGTTGGCTAGGTTTGCCCCGCATCAAGTTGATACGGAGGCTAGAAAAGCTAGAAGGTTTGAGCTGGGATTAAAACCCTGGCTCTATAACAAGGTGGCCGTGTTGCAGATCCCTACATTTGCAGCACTCATGGAGAAAGCGATTATTGCTGAGGAGGGTAGTGAGGCCATGAGCCTCTACACCAAGGAAAGAAGGAACAAGGGTAAGGTTGAGGAAGCTGGGAAGGTGGAAACAAACAGTGGAAATAGGAGTGAAAAGAGGAAGGGGAACAACTTTGGGGGTGTGCAGGTGAAGCAGGAAGGTGTAAAGAAGAAACAGGTGGTGCAATGTGGGAACTGTGGAAAGAACCATTTAGGGGAATGTCTGAAAGGTAAATTGAATGTTTTAAGTGTGGGTAGGTGGGCCATATCTCTCCCAACTGCCCCAATCTTAGAACAATTAGTGGGTGTTTTCTGTGCGGATCGAAAGAGCATAAGGTGAAGGACTGACCGAAAAGGAGAACGGAGGCAGAAAGCGTGGACATAGGGAAAAGCGGCGAAAATTTGGCGATCACATAACCAACATCATCCAACAAGCCAACAAAATCTACTGCAAGGGTATTCAACATGACAATCCAGGACACGGTGGCAGCTGGTAATCGAACTCCGGGTATTTTTCGTATAACTTTTATTTTCTTATACATGACTTTCCTATAAATAATAAATTATTTTATAAATAAATTTTGAAGGTGGAATTTGAGTTCTTTTAGAAATTAAATTTATGTTTAAGCAGATAGACAAGCTTTATGTGAATAGTTAAAGATCAGTTCGATCAAAATTGATCGAGATCTACTTACAATGATTGTGTATGTTATTTTACCCTGGTATGTATAGGTTTTAAAACAGTGATTCCGGGGACGAAATCTTTATAAGGGAGTGTGAATCTAATAACACGATATTTTCTATATAAATAAATCAGAAATTTTGCGTATAATTTTTTTTTATTAAAATAAATATGGAGAAATATGTGCCAAGATAATGTGTGTGTGTGTGTGTATGTATATATGATAAATAAAATATATTTATTACATGAATAATTATAAATAATTTTATTTTAGAGTTATTGATTATTATAAATTATATTTTATTGTAGAAATGTTTTATTATTTATTTTCAAAGAAAATATGATATTATATTATTTAAATAATATATGGAATGATTATTGTAATTATTATAATTATTATTTATTTATATGAATTTTAGTTTGATTATTAAGTTAAGTATTTTAATTTAAATAATAAAGTTTTTTATGCAAGGTAAATCAGATATGGATTCCAAACCCTAATTATGGTTTTGGAACAAGGAATGATAATAATAATATAATATTAATTATATTTTGATTTTTCAGTGCTATAAATATGTACTGTATGTATGTGGACCGATAATAGTTGGTCAATTATGGTGTTATGTGACAAACCCTAGTATTACTGTGTGAAACCCTAATTTAAAATACAAATTAGAGTTCAAAATTGTTAGGTAATCGTGATAATATGATTAATGTCTGATATTATAAATATAAACGCTAATTAGGTAAAACCTAATTATTGACTCGAAACTCTAATTATGAAATTAAAACCCTAACCGATAATTAGTAACCCTAACGGTCAAATTGGGAAACCCTAATTGCTAATTCAGGGTGTTTAGTGCTAATTAGTGGACTTTAAACCCTAATGATCATGAATAATGTAATTAGAAACCCTAATTACAAATTGTTAACCCTTATTATTAAATTGTTAATCCTAATTGGTAAATTATTAACCTTAATTATCAAATTGGTGCCCTAATTGATAAATTAGTGATCTTAATTATGATTAGTAAATCCTTAAACATAATTTATAAGTTTATGTAATTAGGAAACTCAAGGTAATTAGGAAACTCAATTTTTCTATTTTTAGTAACTAAAATTTTCATTTTTAGTCTTTTTAAGAAATCCTTAATGCTAATACACAAAACCTTAGGGTTAAACGCTAAGGGTTTGCTAAGTTACTAATATGCCATTAAATTTGTATGACTAAAGACCATTATGCCCTTCTTGAATTATTTAGGCTAACTTGTATAACTTGCCAAACCTTTAGTGGTTGAACAACCCTACACATAGCCATGTGCTATAAACTCTATAACTCTGCCATTTAGCTAGCAAAATACATTGTATACAAGTAATATATATAGATCAAGAGAGAGAAATGTGCATTATTTGGTTCATTTTTGCATAACTCCTTAGCAAGACCATCTCTCTCTAAAACCTCTGAAATCTTAAAGTATTTCAGTTTCAAAACAAAGCCCCACTATTAAACATAACATATCAGAAGCTTAGAATCAAAGATTTGTTCACAAAGGTATAAAATCTAACCTTAGAATCTGACCATTGATTTGTTGTTAGATGTTAAATTTTTTATGTTAAACATGTTATAAATAGTGTATAATGATGATCTGGGTTGCTAGATGTTAGATCCATAACATCTAGACGCTCGGATTTGAAGATTTACAAAATCTGAAAATTTTGTTTTTGCATGTCTGACAACCAAATGTCAGGCCTTGTAGATCCATTTTTGTGTTTGGTTTTTGTGTTTTGAAGATTGATACTTGTAATATGTCATGTGATCTATATTCTGGAACTTTAAGCTAGCTCAGATCGTGCATAGAATAAAAGTTATGGCGGTCCAAACCTCATCAATGAAACCATGACTATCTCGGATTGAAAACCAGATCGTGCCTGCATAACGCCCCGACAAGATGTTCTTGGGCTCTGATCTTCAAGTAATTTGTTGATTTTGTTCTTGTTACTGTAACCATGTTGTAGTGTATTACATTAACTGTTGATTCAAGCTTTTATATAGCCTAAACATCAAACAAGTGAATCGTAGTGGAAGGTCAAACCAAGCCGGACGAGCATGAAAGGTGTTTTCTGGGTAACCCAGAAAACGCTTCAACATGTCGTCTGACATGGTTTGTTCGACATGGATCTGCTTGATCTATTATTTTTATTGTGATGTTTTGTGATAGATCTACTCTCTTGCATGTTGGCTACACACTGCATCCATTACATCACATAAAGATTACATGTATTGCAAGTTGTAGAAGCCCAAAGTGGACAGATCAAACTGTTCTTCATTTATGGGTAACCCAGAAAATTACCCATAAATGAAGAACAGGTCTGACAGTCCCTTTGCAGGCTTTGATCTTGTTGGTTTTATGCTGTTTGTCCATGTTTATTGTTGGATCATGTAGTCTTACATTATAACTACAAGATCTAACCAACAACATGTCCAAAAACATCATGATCCGATTAGTGTGCTTGGTCAAAGTAGGCAAGTCGAAACTGGGTATAAATGTTCTTAAAGGCTCAAGAACACAATAGGCTATACATTCTGTCGCTAAAGGCCTATAGCAACAGTTTTATTAATTTTAATTAATTAAATTATTAAAAATTCCAAAAATTATTTTAAAAATTATTTTAAGTTATAAAAATTAACTTTTAATTATTTGGAATATTTTCCATCTATATTAATATTTATTTATATATTATTGATATTTAATTTATTTAATAAATGCATTAAATAAATTAATTAAAAATGATTTTATTATATTAAAAATCATTTTAAATGAAAATAAGGTGTTTAAAGATATTTTAAGTTATACAATATAACTTTTAATATTTTAAAGCAAATTTTATTAATTATTTATTATAATGATATTAAATTTAATTAATAATTATATTAAATTAATTAATTTAAAAATGATTTTAATATTATAAAAATCATTTTAAATGAAAATAAAGTGTTTAAAAATATTTGAAGTTATAAAATATAACTTTTAATATTTAAAGGATAATTTCATTAATAATTTAATATTAATGATATTAATTTAGTATTAATGATAATTAATCTTATTTAATAATTATATTAAATAAATAGTTTAAAAATGATTTTATTAATTTAAAAATCATTTAAAAGGGATATAAATGAATTAAAAATATTTTAAGCTATAATTAATGACTTTTAATATTTAGATAAATAGTACATTAATATTTTAATATTAATGGTAATTATTTAAAATGATTTTAATTATTTTAAAAATCATTTAAAGGTAAAATAAATACTTTAGAAATATTTGAAGTTATTTTAAATAACTTAATATTTTTACAATGGTTTCATTAATAATTTAATATTAATTAAATATTAATGATAATGGAATTATTTAATATTTAAATCATTTAATAATGATTCCGGTGTTTGAAAATTCATGATAAGTTATAATAAATGTTTAAAAATTATTATAAGTCATTTAAAAATAATATGACTGATATTTAAGTTATCTAAATGAATATTGAACTGCTGTATAGAGTCTTAGACTTGATAAATACCCGATAAAGTTGTGATTAGTACACCAACATATTTCAGAAATTGATCTGGACTTATATAATATGTCTGTATACGTGATTATTTGTGATTCAATGGTTGATAAACATATGTGACAATGTGATTAGGTTATGTGTTGACTGCAAATAGTAGTACTATGTGTTATAGTATGTTATTCTAATCGAACGAATGATCTATTTAATGATAAGGATTGACATAAAAGATAAATCTAAGTTGTGTAAGTAGCAGACAAGGCAAGTATCTAACCCTTTGCATTTACTTTATGCAATGAACATGCGTAAGATAATATCTGAACTATTCTTTTCAATTGTTCAAATATTTCAACCTTTGTATATACTTATGCAATGATTCTGTATAAGTAAGTTATTAAATTATAATTGTTGAATAAGTTCCTTTATTCTGTTATTGTAGATTAAGATATATATTATGTTCATTACTTTCTAAACCTGGTTATACATGTGTCCTCACTTGGATAATCATTTTGTTTTATCACATGTTGATACATACTTATCAGTGTCCAGTATTTATACGTTGAATTAAAAGTCGTCTAAGCTATTTGATCCGGCTAGACATAAATTTAAAATTTGTTGTTGAACAAGATAAAACTTTATTATTATCCAACCGAATTATTTTGGTTTGGATTCAAGACTGTTATGAACATCCCAAATATGGGAAATTTTTATGCGCTAAGGCGGACAAAGGATGAACGATAATATCGTTCTTGCAATGTAGTATTGATCAATACATGGTACAACGGGCTGATCAACCCCCCGTGCCCGTAAGTTATGATGGTTTACAGATGAAGTTTTATTTAACCTTTTCAAAAATAGAAAACAATATTCATAGTCTGTCAACTGATTCTCATTTATAGTCAGTACGTAGTTTCAAAAATTTGAAATCAAAATGATATGTTGTTTAATATTGGTTCAGCTTACTTCACAACTGTTGATTCGTTGTAGAAGTATTGTTCAAAGAAAATATTTAATCCTTTCAGCTAATTGTTATTAATTGCTATTACTTGTTGGGCACTCAAATGCTCATCCTTGCTTAACTTAAATGTTTTCAGCTAAGTGTGAACAACCTAAAGGCTCTACAAAGAACAAGGGAAAGGGGAAGGTCACTTAAATTAATGTTTATGCTATCTTTTGTAATAACTAGATTTTATTAGGATAATGGTGATATATATTAATTATCATGTACCGAATGTTTAAAGGTTTCATACTTGGGATTGAAAACTCTGATAATATATAAATTAATTTGATAATCTATATTATTGTTATTATTATTAGTATTATTTCGCTTATAGAAATGATATCGTGAAGCACCGAGTTCATGTTTCAAGTACCTGAATTTAGGGGTGTCACAATATCAGACGCGAGAAGGCAAAAGGCACGTATCGGGGCGACAATATATCACAGCTGTAGCATATTGTTGCTAGGGGACGTATATTATGTTTACAATCATCTTTTGTAACTAAAATATCACATTTTACATAATAATATGAGAAATGAACTGTAGGAGTCTCAGTCTCAAGGTCAACCTATCAATTGGTTGGATGCGTATGTGGCCACCCGTGATGGTCTGCCTGAGGCTGTTCAGATAGCGGTAATAAGTTCACTTTATCCTAATATGTTGTTTATAAATTGTGACTACCTTTTTTAGTATTTTTTATTTATTTTTAACTATTTAATTGTTCACCTTCTGATAGGACACTTATAAGGGCTTAATGAATGAACGATATCCTGAAGGCACCCCACGTCCGTCGATTGATCAAGAATTATGGGAGAGGGCGTCCATCGTGAAGAAAAATTATGTCAAAGGCCAAGGACAAAAAAGACGCCCGACCATCGTGGCACAGCAGTACTCACACCCGGTTTACACAAATAATTAGGTTATCCAAACCTATCATACTCCCCGCCGATTTGTGTGAGAGCGATTTGTCAAGATCGTGATCTTTTTCATATACTGGACGGGCATCTGCAGTCTCTGAGCCCTGATGAGTTGGCGGATGCAGTGGCGGCAGCAGCAGGAGCAGCAACACAGCAGCAGAATGACGACCAAGTATATATATATCATTTATTGTTTAGCTACATTGTCTTATATGTTTATAGTCTATGAGTCACTGTCTTACTTATATGTTTCACTACATTTTCTAGTGTATAGCTTTCCCTAAGTCGTAGCAGTATCAACACATGTAACATATATGTTTTATTATTTTGTTAATTACAGGATCCTAATTTAGATGATCCATGAAGAGCGCCTAGACTTGTTTTTTTAGATTTTTAAAGCCTTGTACTCTTTTAGATTCATTCTTTGGACAATTGTATTGGTTTATATGGATGTTTACGATTGTATTGTGTTGGATGAATGTTTACAATTGTATTGTGTTGGATGAAGAGCTAGACTTGTTGTGTTGGATGAATGCTTATTCATAGATGATCAATGTTTATCATATAGTAGTTATATCATGGATGGATGTTAATATGGATGCTTTTATATACTGATGTGTTGGGATTGAAAGCAGGTACAAAGCAGGTTATTTTTGGGAAATCAATAAAACAAGCAAAAAAATTTTTTTTTTAAAAAAAACCATCAGCGACCGCGTTACCTTCTTGGAAACTAGCGACCGATGCGGTCGCTATTACCGGTAGCTGCCACGTGTGCCACGTCACACCTGACAAATAACTCAGCATGAGTCAGATTAGGGACGGCTACGGTCGCTGATTGCGGTCGCTAATAAGTCGGTCGCTATTAGTGGTCGCTAATGTCCATCTAGCGACCAGATTACCTGCGACTAATATCAGCGACCGCATGCGGTTGGTCACTGATACCCATCTGCGACCGCATGCGGTCGCTGATAGGCGGTCGCTGATAAGCCTTTTCTGATAGGCGGTCACTGATAAGCCTTTTACTATTCCAGTTCATTAATCAAGAACACAAAAGTAGATATAACCATCTCTCTGCATTATATCCATATCAACTTAAATCCATAGATGATAGAATTAAGCTAAACACCTTAATTAACTAATTCACTATATCTCTATGTGAATTACAATTAAAGATGGTTTAATCCCAAGTTCTCATATGATTACATGTGATGAATAGGTATATCTCTATCCTAAACATAAATTATGAATCCCATCAAAACTCATAAATCACAATCACATGCTATCATTATTAAGTCTAAACTCATATTTCATCTCTCAAATTCATATAGACACGAAGAATTGGTGATCAAGCAACTCATAAATTACGCACAAATCATAATAGATGAACTGAAATTACCATCATTGAATTAAAACTGAAGCATGACAATCCTCATTACACATAAAGATCCATCATACGCTTAATAAGTAAATTTAGTTCATGACTGATGAATAAAATACTGAAAAGATCAAAGAATTAAACATCCCGATTACAAAACTGAAATTGAAGAATGAAAATAGTAAATAGAACCACCCTTTTCTTCAATTCAATCTGAAATCTTCGTGCTCCTAGCTCCTTGCTTTGATTCCTCCAAAATATCCAAAATATAGGGTTTGTTAGTTGTTGATGATGAATGATTGATTAAGTTAATGAAGTCTCTCTTTTTGTCACTAAATACACCCCTTCTTCTTGTTCCAATCACGACCAAAGTCCAAAAGCTTCGTAATACTAGAAGTAGAATCACATTAGAAGTCTTTCCCTCGACACGCATTGCTTCAAATGGCTTTTCCTTTTTTAGTAACCTCGCCGGTGCGAGGTATCAAATATAGATGATGATGTACTTAGCCCTTGGCCGGGTATTACGTAGATGATGATGTGTACCCCCACCCCGACGGGGTATTTAACTCTATGAATGCCCGCCTTGGCGGGGTATGGCTCTGTATTTCACTGCTTTTTGCTGCTTTTCCTGCTGATTTTCTGCCTTAGCCAATACATACTGACCCTACACACAACACAAACACAAATGCATAAATAGATATATTAGCAACCGTTTAAGTCTAAAAAAGCATCCAATTCGTATGTACGAAACTCATTCATCATAGGTGAATGCATTAATTGATACGCCTTATTAACGACAAATGAAATGTTCAAACGAGTTAACGTAATATACTTCAATGCACCAACTATTTGGTGAAAAAATTGATCATCAATGTGAGAAGTAGGTGAAGAAACCAAAGATGAGTGATGGGTGGACGACGGTGTTCGAACTGGTTTGCAAGTAGTCATTTTGGCCCTACGATAACATCGTTAATATACTTTTTTCTGAATTAATAATAAACCTTGTGGAGTGTGAATTGCCTCAACACCCAAGAATAAACTGAGGGGGCCTAGATCCTCTAATGAAAATTCGACACCAAGACACTTCATTAACCTGTCAATTGCTGTCGAAGAGTTTCCAGTGATGGTAATATCATCCACGTAAACTAACAGTATCATATTATCCTTGCCATTTGACTTATAGAACATTGATGTATCCGAACTCGAAATAGAAACACCCAACTTTAGGAGGAATTATGTTAACCGCTGATACCAAGCCCAAGGGGCTTATTTGAGTCCATACAAAGACTTACGAAGTCAACAAACATGATTAGGAAAATTATTGTCCTCATAACCTCTAGGTTGCGCCATATAAACTGTTTCCTCTAACCATCCATTTAAGAAAGCATTGTAGACATCAGCTATATGAACCCATATTAGCTATATGAAGCCCTTTACCATTACCCACACGGAGAGTGTTGTTCCATCAATGAATCGCTTCAAGTTGTTTTCTCGTAGAAGAGGCAAGAGTGAGCCTTACATGAAAGGTAGTTACCTGGTTGAAGTTTCATCACTAGTGTTTGAGTTTGGATGTGTTAAATTGAGCAGTGATGTGAGAGTGTTCACCGTGAGCTGTTAGAACCAACTGAAGATGATCCGGGTGACGACATGATATCTGTTTTGCTGCTCTGATACCAAGTTAAAATAAGAGAATGACAAGAACTAAATATTTTCTCTATTCTGTTTCACTACAGGATACACTTTATGCACCCTTACTATATACATACATTTGTTATACAAAATAAGAAGATAAATAAAAGAGATAAATATAAATATTATCACAACTATCATAACTATCTAATTTATATATTCAAAACCCATTTGAACGGATAACAGCGAATAACATTTTACTGCTGAAAATACCAAATGGTCCAATACAAAGTTAATCTCTCTGTATATATGATTAACGGACGCCATTTGAGTTAAAGACTGAAAAGAAGAGTCAAATTCCACAATAATATTAGGATTCCACATTTATGAGTGCATATTAGGAGCTATTACTTGTAACTACAAAATATCATGTAACATCAAAATATTGACCACATATAATAGTAGGAAAACTGTGCCAAGCGTGGTTCGAAGTTTCATTTCACAAGACTGTTTCGAAGAACTCAACTATAGAAACATTTCGGAAACATTTGTAAACTCAGTGAAACTTGCGTAATTTTTAATAAACGAATGAAAACATTTAGATAGAAATACATTATATATTTACCAAACATATCCTTAAATTAGAGAAATTGATTAAATTAATGGATGTGGGTAAAAAGATTTAGCATTTAGAACTTAGTGTTATTAAATCCATATCATCAAACCTAGTTGAGAATATACCTCATATTGACATTAGTTTACACTACAATTTTGTCTGCACATGCATGTTTTACTACAAATCATCAATATTGTTATTAGAACAATAAACAAATTTAACTATTGCAATAACTTGCAAGTACAATGAGTTTTTATTGTAGTACGAAGTACGTTTTGATAAATAAAAGAAAAATAATCAGTTTCGATAAGAAAGATGGAAATATAGATGTTTCCATGAAAAGGATGGAAAAGATAAATGTCTCCACGGAAACTTTGTTAAAAAAAACACAGCGTTTCTTTTTCGGTGGAAATATTCTGCTATCATGTACATGTTGCAATGGTCATTTCAATAGCTTGTAGATTGAAGGTTTCCTTGTGAGTCTGAGTAGTGGTTAAGTTTTTGTGTTTACCTTTCAGCATTTGAGGTCGTGCACTTGTTAATCTAAGTACATGTCTTTTGGATTTAGGATTTTTCATACTATTAATCTTTTTGCTGTTTGCCAAAAATGTGATACCGTACAAAAACAATTGGAACAATTTGATATACTATAATGTTATGGATCCTTCGAACCATCTTATCCTCTCTATAAAGGTTCTTTTGAGATGTAAAAACTTCATAAACTTTGTAAACTCAGTACCCTACAATATAAATAAGATACTCATTTGATATTAAATTAATTTTGTAAAATATTATGCAACAGATAATTGTTTCATTCTTGATAATTGAACACAACAACAGTTGCTAAATTAAGACATCCAAGAAAAAATAAAAATAAAAGAAATCCTTAAAACATTGATAAAATAAAATAAAAATCATTCCTTGGCCATTGCCACTATAACTAATCTTCATCTTGTCAGTCCATCATAGGTGCCTTACCCTTATCCCTAGCCCCAACATAACCGCGAGACCCAGACCCACTAGCACCATCACCATCACCACCACCAGCTCCACCACCACTTCCACCGGAACTACCACGGTTCATGAACTCAAAACGCGGATTGGGAGCAGGAAATTGAAATCCTCCACTACTAAAGCCACCAATTGCCCTACTAGGATCAGCAGATGGAGAAAATCCACTATTGAAATCAGCAGTCAGAGGAGGAGAAAAACTAACTCCACCACTCGCCCTAGAAAGATTAGCTGAAGGTAGACCATCAGTGGGCTCACATCCGGTAGCAAGATCAACATAAGGCATACCATCAGTCGGCCCACTTGACCTAGCACCCAAAAATGGAGTATTACTATATTGAAGCAACGACACAGCTCCTGGAGTAGAATTAATCGATCTTTCAAGTTGACCAATCCTCACATTCTTCTGCATCTCCTCGATTACCAACAACATCTGTTGAGTTTCTTCAATGCTGAGCTCATCTATGGGTCGTAACCACCAGTACTCGTTCGTCTGTGCCTTCATTTTTTCAACCATCTTTTCACCTAATGATTTAGCCCGCTTCTTCTCAACATCTAGGGCGTTATTGAGATCAGCAAGCTTTTTATTCAGGGAAACGATGTTGTCATCTTGGAGAGATGCAAAGAGCTCCTCTATCCTACTATTTTCTCGCGGAGGGTTCCGGTTGAGGAACCTGTTGAGTACTGATTCGACAGTAGGATGGCCAAAAGAGTACGGCTTTTGTTGGAAATTTATGAAAGATGATAAATTATAAAAGAAGTGAAATATAACTTTGAAGAACACTTAAAGAATACTTTAATTTCACGATTAAAATGATCCAAATCTGAAAAGACTATTTATAGTGACTCATATGACACTTCTAGATCCACAATAATAATTACTACATGACCACATTCATGTACATGAACCTAACCATTATATGTTCCAAGACAATTCAAATACATTCATGTACTTAGATATCACCAATTCATGTACTAATTTTAATTAAGATATTTCTTGAATAATCTAGAATATATTTGGTTTAGTTGCTAACAAGGCCTCCCGTAAACCAAATTTTTTCTGCATAATGTCGTAAAATATTTTGATCTTCCGATTCCTTCAAACGCAAGAAACTCTTTTGTCATCTCCATTGATGTATATGACACAAATGCTTGAAGTTTCCATTTGTTCTTCTTGATCTTGCTTATAACTAGCTTTTCACATTTTACATGCTTGAATTTCTTCTCCATTTCATTATTTCTGAACTCATTTTGATCAAAATACTTCTCCATATTAACCCATTCAATACCTTCCACAACTTGAGTTTCTTTTTTCTTGGTCTTTGCATTTTCGACCTTTGGTTTGCACTCTGCTTCCAACTTGGACTTTGTATATGATGTTTCTTTAGCAGTTTTTGTGACTTGAACCTTTTTGGCAACCTTCTTCCTTGTAAAAGTTCTGACAACAGAAGGATTAGATGATGTGACGTCTAATTGACTAGTAACTTCTGAGTGTGCACTCTTTTTTTCAACATCCTTATCCTCCAGCTCATTATTCAAATTTGTCACATTCTCTTCTTCCATCGCTTCACTCTCAGGTTCTTCTTTCTCAACAGATGCTTTAATTATTGTGTCTTCAAATTCTTTATTTTCGACATGATCTATTTCTTTTGCTTCCCGACATATGTCTTCAAAGTCTCTTCATTTTTCTTTTCTTCTTCAACTTCATCAATTTCTTCTACAAGTTTCTCATCCTCTTCCGAAAACCAAGACTCTTTAGGTAACGATGAACCTTTATAATTCTTGCAAATCAATTCAAGCTCATTCCATAACTGAGATAGAGAATCAAAACTCACAACACGCATCCAGACTTCTTCATGCATTACTCCTTGCAAAATCTTCCTTGTTCTTTTTTCTTTCATTTCTTGAACTTTTTTTGAAATACACTTTTTTGGATTTGCAATGACATCTTTCCATAAATTGCATTCTCCAAGAAATACTCGAATCCTTATACTCCAAACATTGTAATTTGTGAACACTAATTTGGCACCAAACCTAGAAAAGATCATTTTTTTTATAATTTACCTCACCAAAAATGCTAACAATATGACAACCTTTGTGACATGCTTCAACTGACAAACTTCTTCAAAAAATTTCTCAACTAGCACATTTGCTAGATTGCAATTCAAAGCTATAACGCAAGACACTTTGCAGACTTTCTTGATGAAACACTTTGATGATAAAGACTAAGTCACCTTTCTTGGGTCGTCGATTTTACCTTAGCCACTTTAGTTTAACCTTCGAATTAACCTTAGCTCTGATACCACTTGTTGGAAATTTATGGAAGATGATAAATTATAAAAGAAGTGAAATATAACTTTGGAGAATATAAGAACACTTTGATTTCACTTGATTAAAATGAACAAAATACAAGACTATTTATAGGACTCATAGGACACTTCTAGATCCACAATAATAATTACTACATGACCAGATTCATGTACATGAACCTAACCATTATATGTTCCAAGACAATTCAAATACATTCATGTACTTAGATATCACCAATTCATGTACTAATATTAATTAAGATATTTCTTGAATAATCTAAAATATATTTGGTTTAGTTGCTAACAGCTTTTGTTGTGGTGAAAAAATAATTATCGCAATCTCGCACATACACAAAGTGCATAGCTCACATGCCTTCTTGAAAAGGCCTGAACGACGCTTAGAGAAAGTAACATCTAGGTTACTTTTCACGGCAATTTTTTTCATGGCCAGCTTCTTCCTTCCTTGACTCCTAATTCTAGCCATGGCTATACTATTATAATCCAAATAGACAAAAAAAAAAGAATAAGATGGACTAAAAGTGATAGATTGATGGTTTTGTCTTGAAAACAACACTGTATTTATAGGACTTCAGTGTAACCTATTGTCTTTTGTAATTCCCTGTTAATTATTAGGTATAATCAAATTAAATTTAGTTTCTATTCATCAATAAAGACATTTGTTCTAAATCAACGTATATATTTACTCGCTGAATATGAAGATTATTTAATTATTATTCCTAATAAGATTATTGAAGAATACCAAATAAGGCTTAATTACCAGATATCAATTTGACAAATTAACTACCCTTAATCTTTTCTTTTCTTTCCATTTTTTTTAAAAATTATCTAGCATTGAAAAGTCCTGCACATGTTATTAATCATAAAATATCTTCCATAGTAAGACTTACTATTTGCGCCATTTTGTTCAGTTTTGCATGAAAATAAAAGTTGAGGGGAAAATTTTTAGATTTGTCAAAATACATTAATTTATTGATATCATATTTCCTAATAATTTAATTGTGACAACCCGAAAAATCGAATTGTTCAAAATTTAAGATTTAAAGAATTTGTTATTAATAAAATAATTTCTTATTAATAATATTTTGTGCTATGTGTTTATTAATCGTTCTAGAACCTAGGATGATTTTAAATCGGGAGGATTCTGGTTACGAGCTAGATTGAACGAGTAAAAAATTTCAAAATGAAAATAAAATTTTTCCAAAAACAAAAATATTTCCGGAAAAAAAAACGAAATAGACACTATTCACCCAACGAAACCCTAAGAGTTAGGGTTTGAATAACATAAGCTTTCCAAGAGTTCGGTATGTCGAAATGACATTTCATTGAAAGATTTGACGATAATATATCGTGAAAAGTTAAGTAAGCCGATAAAAGTTTTTCTCGAAAAACGTACAGAAATAGAACGAAATAAAAGCGAAGAAAAATAATGTTATGTACTTTTCATTCGTTTAACTACGTTAGGAGAAAACGTGAAGGAAAACGCTTAATGTGGAAAAGTGGTTTTCAGTTTTTCGGAGATCCGAAGAATACGTAAAAGTTAAATTGTAAACGAAAGACGAAATATCTAAAAATAGTTGGATTCCGAGAATCACAGTTTTTAAAACTGTCGGACGAATTTCGCAAGACGGAAGCACGAAGCTTCCAAGGGAAGCTTCGTGAATAGTAAGGAGGTGGGAATAGTGATTTAGGGGCAGAATTAAAAGTAGTATGCACACAAGCCAATCATGTTTGATGATAAAGCATATACTTTGTAACAATCTTATTCATTTATTAATAAAAAGTATTAATTTATTAAAGACTTTTAATTATCTACATAATGCTATTTTATAATATGTGATAAACCCATAGTTTTAAGCAATGCTTTTAGAATAATAATGATGATCATTCTAATGAGATCTAAATTCTTAGAAAGCTTAAAAACTAAAATAGTTCCCAATCATTGGATTACTAAATTGGGGATTAGTGAATCCGGATAGATTGTTACATACATTCGCTTTTCATTGGATGAGGATGATTGATCTCATGATCATTTGTGTGGAGACACTAAAGCAAGTATGTAGGTGCTTATTAGAGAATAAGTTCTTTGAGCGTGGCTCGCTAAGGAATACCTAATGGAGTTTTACTTGCCTATCAATAGGAATTCTGTAGTGATAGTAGTACAAGTGATCCTTGGACTTGAGATCATCATAGTATCTTGTGTATGATGAGTTATACTTTGACTTATTCCTTAAGACCCTTAGGGTATATCAAAGGGTATGCTTGGGTATAATAAGTTGTACATGGAGATAATGTATGATCAATAAAGAATCTACCACTTCTATTAAAAGAAGAGAAATGTCTATGTGATTCGATAAATGACAACCCAATGAGTCCTTGGTTGGCGAGAATGAAATTAGAAAGGAGTTTCTAATTTGCATTATTTGGTGTTGTGCATTTAAGGATCGAAATACATATAATTAAATAAAATAAGACTTGTGTAATTCCATGTCTTATATTTAATTGGGACATTGTATGGTGGAAGGATTGAATTGTCACGGTAACTATTTACTCAAAGGTTCTTTAATGATTAATGTTGAAATCTATATTATCCGGAAAGTCGTTGATCATTAGGGAGGCTTATCCCTATTGTAGAATAAATATACTTTATTTAAATAAATTAATTGTTTAATTTATTTATTTAAATAAGATTAGAATTGTTCTAATTGATTTATTCACAACCTAGGTTTAATATGGAGAACCTAAAGGGTCACACCATAAAAGGAAGAATAATTATTTAAGAAGTTAATGGCATAATCGTAATAATATGTTATGTATATTTAATTTAATCTATGGCGATAGAATAAATTAAATAGCTTAATATTTATGATTTAATATTTTAGAAATATTAAATATAAATTAATAAGAGGAGTCTTATTAATATTATTACAATTATTATTATTTTAATTTCTAAAAGAGTTTAGGAATTAATTTAATATAAGTACTCTCATTTATTCCTAATTGGATTAGGAAGGAAAATTAGTTAATGGAGTTTAATTAATTATCCCTAATAAGATTAGGGAGCTTAATTAATTAAAAGAATTTAATTAATTAAATAAATCCCAATTCCTTAATTGTTAAGGTGGGTTGCCCACATATATAAATAAGATGAGTCTTATTATGGGTGATGTGGTTGTTACCTTTTACAACATACGTGATATTTTCAATTTGTTGGAGAGTACGTTCTTTTCTATAGAGATAGAAAACTAGGGTTTGAGCCAAATACCCATCTTCTTGAATTCTTATTATTCCTTGGTGGATCACCTCTAGAGGCCAAACACTTGGGTGGCTAACGTTGATCAAAGGAAGGAACCAAACCCGGTAGATTCAAGTTGAACGCGAAAAGGATTGGAGGTGAACTCGTACCTGAGGAAGCTCGGATCTTCAAGGGTATGTTTCTTATTCATCTTTTTCGTTTAATTAATAATTGTGTATAAAGGGTGATCCGGGTATATGGTTTGTAATTTTTTTTAAACTCTGATTTTATACGTTTCCGCATTTTTATGCAATTTGATTGCGCACATGAATATTACAAACCTAACAGTGGCATCAGAGCCAAACCTTTATGCAAATTATTAATTATTTTAATTTAATATGTATATTGATATGTGTTTAGAACAATTTAATTGGGCATAATTTTATTGTATAAAATTTAATTAAAAAAAAAAATAATAAAAATAAATTTTCGAGTCGAGCGTGGGATAAATGAGGAGCTTTTTGAATCAAGTATCTGAATATTTTTATGCTTCTTAAATTTTTATGAATCCATGTTCCATGTTATATGATGGATTATATATATATATATATATATATATATATATATATATATATATATATATATATATATATATATATATATATATATATATTATTATATATATAATAGTTATATATATATTATTCTTAATAATTTTAGAATTAAAATAAAGTTTATTTTAATTTTAAAATAAAAATTTCATTTTAATCTTAAAATAAAAAGTTTATTTTAATTTTAAAATTAAATTTCATGCTAACTAATTAGAGTTGGAATTGGATTTCAAGATAACTAATTAGGGTTGAAATTGGATTCCATGTTTTCTTAAAATAAAGGAGTTTATTTGTGAATAGGAAAATGAATCCATCTTTCCTTAAATAAAGGAGTTTATTTAGATATGAAATAAGATTTCATATTATTCAAAAATAAAAGAGTTTATTTGTGAATAGGAAAGAGAATCCTAATTTCCTTAAATAAAGGAGTTTATTTAGATATGAAATAAGATTTTATATTATTCAAAATAAAGGAGTTTATTTGTGAATAGGAAAGAAAATCCGTGTTTCCTTTAATAAAGTTTTTTTACATGGAATTGGATTCCATAATTAATTAAAATAAAGGAGTTTATTTTGATTAAAGATTTTGATTAAAATAAAATAGTTAATTTTATTCAAAATTGGATAAATTAAAATAAAATAGTTTTATTTTGATTTAAACTTGGATTAAAATAAAGGAGTTTATTTTGATTCAAAAATAAATTTTATACTAACTAAATTTGCCCATTAAATGATATCAATATATATATTAAATATTTATTATTCATGAGATGAATGTTATTTATTGATGCATATGGTGATGTGTATGATAATAAATGGGATTGATTATGGACTATTGACGATATGATTGGATTTTATTTTAGTTGGATGCATAAATGTATGGGTTTTATTAAATGGGGAATTACGCTTTACCTCGTCTTCTCTAATTTTTTTTTCTTAATGTAAATTCTAACTCCCTCCTATGTACTTCCCCTTGACTGCTGATCGAGGTTTCTATTTATTTTAAATAGTTTTGTAATAGGAATAGTTAGAATTAATTTAAAAAAAAAATTGGAGATCAAGGAGCAAGGAGCGCTTGAAGACCCATTTGTAATGGAGCCCGGGTTTAAATGTAATAGTTATATTTAAATATTATTTCTTGCACCCCTAGGGTTTGACCTTTTGGTTCACTTGGTGGCTCTAGTGAACCAAACTAGAATAAAAGTCCATAATCAATTTGGGTAGAATATAGTATTCTATATGTGCATGCTTATACTATATATATTATATATTATGCAAACATGCTTCGCATGTTCATTAATATGACGCGTATTTTATATATATATGTGTATGCGCGCTAAACAAGATGAGACAAATTAATAACAAACCCCTCAATTTTTATATTAAGTCCTAAGCGTTCAAAGATATTTGGAATATCGAACGTCACCTTCTAGCATGATAAAATTAATAGAGTATTAAATATTTAATATGAGTTTGTTGTGTCACCACAAGGCAAGTATTAAGTATTTAAGATGTTAATTTATCACATTTGATGCTTATAAAGAAAATTGAACAATATTATTTTGTTGTGTCACCACAAGGATGATATTTTTTTTCTTTTTTGAATATATGGAGTGCTAGGTGGGACTTAACTTGGATAATTTTGATTCGGATGTGCCACCACTTGATCAAAATAATATAAGATAAAAAGAAAAGGAGTTGCATAGTTGATGTAATTGACAAAAGTTGTCTACCTATTTATTTATATATAGTTTGTTGTGTGCCACAAGGCTATATACATTTGAAATGGGATCCTTATTCTCACTAGCAAATCTTTAATTAGATTTTGCCGAACTATATAAGTGAGGGTAATATAGTTTGAAGAAAATAGTGGGAGATACCAATTTAAAACAAGACTGAATTATTTTGGTAATTAATAAAAGAATGTATGTTAAAATGTTGTTAATTACAAATTCATTTCTGAGAAATTTTACAATGTCTAAAATTTCTATCCTTTGCTAAACATATTAGATGTTATTTAATCGGAAAGAATTAAGCGGATTGGTTAAGGAAATTGAGAATAGTTCTCACGGCTAAAAAGCTATCTTATATCCTTAATATGCCTATCCACGCAATGGTTGCGCAGACAATGATGCCCGAGGAAGAGATTGCTACTTTTAGAAAGTGGCAGAGATGATGCCTGATTGGCTCGATGCATCATGCTCAGCATTCATGAGTAACGAGCTTCACGTCAAGATGAAACTATGGATGCTCCTACTATATTCCCGCACATCAAGTAGTTGATGGTGAGGAAATGGGGGTGATAGATATCGAGATATCTAAGGAGCTCTTAGATCTAGAATGACTAATGACACTCTGATGATGGATAAAAGTCCTTAACATAATCAATTTGATTGATCGATTAGGACAACTGGTTTTGTCATGGATAGAGAGTTGAGCCAAGATTTGATCTTGCACTCACTCTCGGACTCCTTTCACAATTGTTGTGAATTTTCATATGAACAAGCTAGATATCGACCCTGTTGATTTGCTTAACATATTGAAAAATGTTGAGAGTCATTTTCAACCAAGAAAGATCAAGTCTTCTTGGTAGGGGCCAAAGGATCTTCGAAAGAAGAAGCGATTCAAAGAAGGTAAAGCAGAAAGGCGTAAACAAAGGATAATAAGAACAAAAGCGTCATGGATAGCAAAGGAGTTTGCTTCCCACCGCAATAAGTCATGACCTTTGGAAGGAAGCTGCGAAGCATCTTGCAGAGGCTAACCAAAGAAGCTTAGTGAAGTTTCGGTTACAAATATTATTTTGTTCATGGTTGAAATAAATTTTTCTTTAAGTCGATGTTCTACTTGGGTATTGGATACGGCTTTGGTTATCATAAATATAGATTTATGAAGGACCAAAGTAAGTAGAAAACTAAACAAATATAAGTAATCCTATGTGTGGGAAATGAAGCAAAGGTTCTTTGCATTAGCCATAAAACTTATAATTTAACAATGCCTACGGGCAAATCTATTAAGTCGATAAGTTGTTATTGTATTCCAGTTCTTGTTAAAAAATATTATTTCCATTTTATTGTTGGACAATGAAATCTTTGGTATTATAATTAAGAACAATTATTTTTCTATTTATAATAATAATGTTTTGTATAGAACTGGAATATTACTTAATAAATTTTGTATACTTGACTTACATGAAAATAATTTTGCATATTGAACAAATTAGTATAAGAAAAGGAGATGATCATTCAAAGAGTTGAATGTGTGTATTTGCTAAAATACAAGTGTGAATTATTTGAAAGGTTCAAAGAATTCAGAAGTGAAACAAATTGGTAATGTATTAAGATTATTTGATTAGATCAAGGAATAAATACTTGTGCAATAAGTTTCTAGATCATCTCAAATGGTTTTCTCATAATGGACACATCCTGATACGCAATAATTGATTGATGTATCGAATGAAAAATCGTACCTTGTTGGACATGAGTGCGGTCCATAATGATTTTACCGACATTCCAAGTATCCTTACAGGATAATGTCCTAGAAATGGCTGCATATCTACGAAAATGGTAACCTCAAAATCCGGCCCCAAGACTCCATAAAAGTTATGGACAGGGAGGATTCCTAATCTTAAGTATGTTAAGATAAGGGGTTGTCCAACTTATGTGAAAAGGTTTCAAAGGATAAGCTTGGGACAATATTTGACAAGTACAAATTTGTGGGACATCCTAAAGTAAGTTTAGGGTATATGTTCTATAATCCTACTTAGCAAAAAGGTGTTTGTTACGAAACACGCTTCCTTCTAAGATAAAGGTGTTTATCATTGAAGGACTAGTGGGAGGATAATAGATCTTGAAGAGTTCAAGAACCACAAAACACTATAAGTCAAATAAGAGGAACCTGTAGATGGACCTATTGTACCACAACCGAATCGTAAATCTAGAATAGTACCGAGGATACTTGGGAAGTATGGATTCATCATAGATGATGATGATGAGGTACGCATCATAAAAGATGATGATCCACTTGCATACGATGAGGTAAGAGTTCTAGTGTGTACAAAAGGGTCAGTGGGAGCATCGTGACATTCCTAGTACTATATGTTGATATACTACGGATAAGGAATGACATACCAATGCTACAATCAGTAAAGATAAAGTTGTCTAAACATTCCTCCATGAATGATTTGGAAGAGTATCTTAATTGGGGATATAAATCTATATAGATAGATTTAAGAGGATGCTCGACTTAACCCAAGGAACGTATATTCATTTGATGCTAAAGTCGTTTAGCATGGCAAACTCCAAGAGATGTCTCATGTCGATGAGCTATGGAGTGTATCTCTCTTAATAGTCCCCACAGACTCACGAAAAGAGAGGTCGCATGAGTGACAATCATGTATGCAATGAAATGTACGAGACACGATGTTGATCGGTCATATTATGGAGAAGTTCACTATGAGTGTGAAAAACATCTTAAAGTGCTTGACCCAGGCACTAAGGATGTGATCATATTCATGGTTGGTCTAAATTAAAACTAGAGGGCTTATGCAGACTCAAGTTTTTCGAGACGGACCAAGATGACGAAAAATCCACTTTAAGGTAAAGCGTTATCTTGAGCATTGGTGCGTTGAATTGGAAAGGTTCCAAACAAAGAAAGAGTTCTTTGGTTTAGTGATAAAGACAAAGTATATAGCTATAAATGAAGGCTGCAAGTTGATTGTTTGGATTAAAAGTTCATTCTGAGAACTAGGAATAGTTCCTAAGTCTCATCTTGGATCTAAACATGTGTTGTGGCACTTTTATTTGATTATTAGAATCATTGAAAGATGGGAAATCACTATAGAGATAGTGGACTCTCATGAACAACATTACATATCCATTAACTAAAGCTTATCCAACTGTAGGATAATCGTCACTTAGAGAAGAAGAGTATGAGATACCATGACGATTGGCTTTAGTGCAAGTGGGAGATTGAAAGTAGTATGCACACAAGCCAATCATGTTTGATGATAAAGCATATACTTTGTAACAATCTTATTCATTTATAAATAAAAAGTATTAATTTATTAAAGGCTTTTAATTATCTACATAATGCTGTTTTATAATATGTGATAAACTCATAGTTTTAAGCAATGCTTTTAGAATAATGATGATGATCATTCTAATGAGATCTAAATTCTTAGAAAGCTTAAAAACTAAAATAGTTCCCAATCATTGGATTACTAAATTGGGGATTAGTGAATCCGGATAGATTGGTACATACGTTGCTTGCTCATTGGATGAGGATGATTGATCTCATGATCATTTGTGTGGAGACACTAAAGCAAGTATGTAGGTGCTTATTAGAGAATAAGTTCACTGAACGTGGCTCGCTAAGGAATACCTAATGAAGTTTTACTTGCCTGTCAATAGGAATTCTTGTAGTGATAGTACTACAAGTGATCCTTGGACTTGAGATCATCATAGTATCTTGTGTATGATGAGTTATACCTTGACTTATTCCTTAAGACCCTTAGGGTATATCAAAGGTATGCTTGGGTATAATAAGTTGTACATGGAGATAATGTATGATCAATAAAGAATCTACCATCTATTAAAAGAAGAGAGAAATCCTATGTGAGTCGATAAAAGACAACCCCCGGAGTCCTTGGGCAAAGCCAGAATGAAATTAGAAAGGAGTTTCTAATTTGCATTATTTAGTGTTGTGCATTTAAGGATCGAAAATACATATAATTAAATAAAATAAGACTTGTGATAATTCCATGTCTTATATTTAATTGGGACATTGTATGGTGGAAGGATTGAATTGTCAGTAACTATTTACTCAAAGGTTCTTTAATGATTAATGTTGAAATCTATATTATACGGAAAGTCGTTGATCATTGGGAGGCTTATCCTATTGTAGAATAAATATACTTTATTTAAATAAATTAATTATTTAATTTATTTATTTAAATAAGATTAGAATTGTTCTAATTGATTTATTCACAACCGGTTTAATATGGAGAACCTAAAGGGTCACACCATAAAAGGAAGAATAATTATTTAAGAAGTTAATGGCATAATCGTAATAATATGTTATGTATATTTAATTTAATCTATGGTGATAGAATAAATTAAATAGCTTAATATTATGATTTAATATTTTAAAATATTAAATATAAATTAATAAGAGGAGTCTTATTAATATTATTACAATTATTATTATTTTAATTTCTAAAAGAGTTTAGGAATTAATTTAATATAAGTACTCTCATTTATTCCTAATTGGATTAGGAAGGAAAATTAGTTAAAGGAGTTTAATTAATTATCCCTAATAAGATTAGGGAGCTTAATTAATTAAAAGAATTTAATTAATTAAATAAATCCCATTTCCTTAATTGTTAAGGTGGGTTGCCCACATCTATAAATAAGAGGAGTCTTATTATGGGTGATGTGGTTGTTACCTTTTACAACATACGTGATATTTCCAATTTGTTGGAGAGTACGTTCTTTTCTATAGAGATAGAAAACTAGGGTTTGAGCCAAATACCCATCTTCTTGAATTCTTATTATTCCTTGGTGGATCACCTCTGAGAGGCCAAACACTTGGGTGGCTAACGTTGATCAAAGGAAGGAACCAAACCGGTAGATTCAAGTTGAAGCGAAAAGGATTGGAGGTGAACTCGTACTGAGGAAGCTCGGATCTTCAAGGTATGTTTCTTATTCATCTTTTTTTTTGTTTAATTAATAATTGTGCATAAAGGGTGATCCGGGTATATGGTTTGTAAATTTTTTTAAACTCTGATTTTACACGTTTCCGCATTTTTATGTAATTTGATTGCGCACATGAATATTACAAACCTAACAAGAATGACTATTTTGCCCATAGTTTTGAAAATCTATAAAAGGAGAGCTAAATTCATTTGTTGGTGATTTTGAAAAATCACCAACACTTGAGAGAGAGAGAGAGAGAGAGAGAGAGAGAGAGAGATTTCAGATGAGGAAGAAGAGGAAAAGGAGGAGGAAAAGTTGGCTCGTGAGCAAACTTTCTCCGACGGAAGGAGATTAAAGAAGAAAGGTATCGAAAATCTAACTTCTGAATAAATTTTCTTTAAGTTTTATGTGTTCAAAACATAGCTTAATGAGAATAAGAGTAAAATATGTTAAGAATGATTTTCATATGGTTGAAATCATGAAGAAATGAAGAAATGAGAATTTAAAGTTAACGTTATAAATTTCTTAAGGAAGTATAAGATTCGTAATGAATTTGAGCGATTCGAATGAATCATATGAACGATTTGGTGAAATAAGTAAGGAATGATATTTTATAACATCAAATTCCAAGAAAAAGTGAAATTGTAATCAAAATATGGATTAAAAATGAAGAACGAACGAAGAACGCGAAGAACACAAAGAACATTGTTGATGGACAAATTTAAAACCATTGTAGTGTAATTGTTATTGATGGACAAGTTTAAAATCACCGTGTATAATTTAGTTGCTTATTTCTTGGTTAGGAACGGTAGAAACGTTCATGAAGAACGGATTAAAACTGAGCTATAACGAAGTTATGGCAAAAATTTGGTAAAAGACGAATGAGAATTAGAAAGTGTGTAAATGAACTCAAAGGTGTAGGGTTTCATAAGAAAGTAAGAGAACGTAGAAAATGTAAGTCGTGGAATCAAGAACGAACGAGTTCCGAGTTCGGATGACTGAATTACGGATGAACGAACGAAGAACGATGATTAAGCCAATCGAATGACATGTTAATGGATTTAGAACGAAGTTCTGTCTGAAAAGGATTGAAGTACGTAAGATAAGGAAGATAATGACTTTAGAATGACCTCGTTCTGAGTTATAACAAATAAGTTATGAGATCGGGAAGTAAGCATCTCAAATTGGATTTAACACTTAGAAATTTTTTCAAAATTAGGGCTTGGCGCCGCAGCGCCAGCCATGCTTTATAAGGTGGTGCCGCAATGCCAGAACGGGGAGTTCAATACTCTAAACTCACACCGCAGCGCGATCTATAGCACAGATGGTGGCGTTGCAGCGCGAAGACAGTGAAGGGAATCGGCGCCGGTGCAGGGCAAAGTCCAGTGTTGAGCTTTTAACTGCTCAAATCCTGGGGGAAGTGTAACGAAAGCTAATGAGCATATAGTTCATCGAATGTAACACTTAAACAAGCGATTTAAACCTTAGATGATGGTTGAACAAAAAGATTAAATGAGATTAAAAGACAAAGAATGTAAACGCGGGTTACAAAACTGATATCCAGGGACCGTAGTTGCGATAAACGAACGTGGGGGATTGCTATGGTTGTGATTCCTTAGACGTTGAGTGACGAGGGTAATGAATAAAATCTCGGTGTTATGTTGTGGTAATGAGAGATAAGTGTAAAGCGTATATACGCTGTGAACGCAACATTGTTGCGATGAACGATCGGTCTTAGCATGCAACGAACAGTATGGCTTCGACATTAAGAATAAGTAATGAACATGGGGTTCATGTAATGGAATACAAAAGTATTAAGTAAGAGATGATTTATCAAGAAAGCCGTAATGAATGGTAATAAGATTAATGAAAGCCGAATGTGAGTCGGATAAAGAATGAATCCTGAGGTATGGCGTTTAGTTGCCAGAAAGCTATAAGGAATAAGAATTTGACTTAACGAACTTTATAGTTTTAATGCTTCAGATAAGTTAAGATAATTTAGGTTGTGGTACAATCATAATCTTTGATGGTTGACATATGGGAGCTGAGCTTAACAATTCCTTTAGAGAGCGAAGGTATATATGAAACTAGAAACCGATCTATCTCACTATGATGGCAGTGTAGATGAGACGGGAACTTGTTTGTTGGTTGTTTTTGGGAAATCACTCAGAGTACCATATGGACTACTAGCAGAGATGCGATGTGTGTTGAGTCCTAGAGAAGTTATAGGAAGAAGATAAGAATTCAAATCATAAAAAATGATGAACGTATTGAGTAAGACATCTTCGTATGTCATGAAGCCGTAAACCGGTAATAAAAGTTATTGCATAAACTTAGGTTGCAAGAACGCGAACCCTAAAAGTAAATTTAAGTAAACCAATGCGTAAGTCAAGTATATGACTAATTGGTATATGTGTTATTTCCTTATATGTTTTATAGGGATTGGAATGAGGAGTTCAGCGTAAGTTGTAGCTATGTAAGGCAAGTTTCTTAACTTCATTCATATTCTAAATGAATGCTAGTTTCTTAAACTTCTCAGATGTTGAACTTGAGAAGTTCTGTCTATGTGCGAATGTGCGATATTTGTACAAGGTGGTAGAACGTATGAGGCCTTGTGCACAATTTGAACACTTTGGTGTTTCTATGAGATGAAATGTTCTGTGATTGAACTGTTCAATAAGAGAATGTTCTATTTATACATGAACCGTTATTGTTAAGACTTTGCTATTGATTCTAGCCAGACATGATGTGTATAGAAAAGGTAAAAGAATGAAAGTATTTCAAAGGGAATGTGACTAATGTTTTGAAATGATAGGAATCAAAATTATTCCTATTATTCAAGCTGCTTCATAACCTTTGTTCGGTTATCAAAGTTCTAAAAGAATGTGTAAACTCTTGAAGTTGTTTAGTCAACTGCTATGACTTGTTGGGCAATTGAATGCTCACACTTGCTTTAAATGAAAAACATTTTCAGCGTACGAGTAGAAGAACCTAATGATCCCGTAAAGATCAAGTTGATCAGTATCCAAAAGAAGTGTCATTCATTAGATGAATGAGCGAGAAGATTAAGCGAAGACTTGTAATGTAGAATAGTTTAATTAAATTATAGACTAGTTTAATGAACTGTTATGTATCCTTGGTGGCAGATAAAAGTCACTCGTGTAAGATGTAAAGAATAATGTAATTATCATTATTTATAATGAAAGAGGTTATAAGGTATTAGAACCTGGGAATTGAGAATATATGTTGTTATATTTTAGCATATAATGATATATTTTTGGAAAGAAGTAGGACCGTGACGTACGGAATCTGGGTATGAAGATAGACCGAATTTCTGGGCGTTACATTAATCCTTAACCAAGTGCAATGCATGTTGTTGTGACAACCCGAATGTTCGAAAATTATTAAAATAAGAATTTAATATATAAAATTCTTATTAAGATATGTTTTGAGTTTGGATATGTGTATATATTTATTATATATTGTGAAATATATGATTTGGTGTGAATATATATATATATATATATATATATATATATATATATATATTATTAGAAGAATGGGGTTTAGTAGTTAATTTAATTTAACTATTGAAGAAGGAGGTTTGTTTGAAAATGGAGTTAAGTTAATTTAATTAAGTTAAAAATTATATTATGGAATAATATAATTTGATTATTATGCCTTATGGCAATGAATTTATTATGAATTAAATCTCATAAATAATGTGAGTAATTCACTTAATAAAATAGTGAATTAATGTAAAATAATTAAAATAAGAATTTAATGGATAAAATTCTTATTATAGCGTGTTTTAATAAAATGAGAGAGTAATGTATGTTATATACAAATGTAATATATATGTTAATATGTTATGTAAAGGAATATGGTGGAAAAAGAATTAAGCGAATAAATATTGGTTAATTTAAATAGAAGTTGAGAATTATATTATGAGATAATATAATATTATTATCATGCCTTGATTGACAATTGAATTGTAATGAATTAAATTTCATAGATAAGGCAACTATATCACTTAATTAAAATAGTGAGTTAATATATGAATTTTGCTAATTAAATATGGTATTCGTAATATATATTACATGTCATGGTATTATATGAAAAGGTTTAGTATCTTGAATGATGTTAATAAAATATAAATTGATTACGAGAGAAAAAACACGTAAAATCCAAAATTTAATGAATAAAGATTTAATTTTCTCAAAATATTTTTTGAATATTATGGTGTGATTTTGAGATAATGTTATAGTTGTGGGTAATATTTATAAATTTTGCAAAGTATGCAAGTTGTTATATAATATTCGATTAGTGGGAATATTCATTTTAACGGGGAATATTACGACGACTAAGACAATCATTAGTGGACCCCACAATGAAATTATTGTCGGATTGAGAAAGCGATAAAAATATTTTTATGAAAATAACGGTTGGAAGTTTTACAGATTATCTTGTTGAACTACTCGTTAGTAAAGTATACGATGTCTGGCGTGGTTGCGCGTAGTAGCTTTGCGGTATTGATTATTGATGTTTACATGAGAAGTCACTCGGTTTTGTTCAATTATTGCTTCAGTAATTGTTGCATAGTATCTCACGTTAATTGATTCAATTCTTGTCGATATTTTATATATTATTAAATCAATAATTGAGATGACAGAGTTATTAATATTATTATTTACAATATTAACGATGTCTAGAAGTTCTGCCAAGGAGAGGTTTGGTCACCTAATTGCGTGCCAATAGGGAGAAATCCTTATTGGAAAGCCCCCTCTTTCCTGGGAACGACCTGTTTGATTAATAATGTGAGTTATAATAATGATGATGAAGTTTTGTTTTATTAGTATTATTAATGCAATAAAACAGAAAAGCTTTTTATATAAAACAGAATACTTTTATAAAGTTATTCGTTTTATTAGACTATAAATAGAATATATTATATTCTATTATGTATAGTGTTTTGCATAGTAAAATCTCTTTATATAAAATAGAATACTTTTATAAAGTTATTCGTTTTATTAGACTATAAATAGAATATATTATATTCTATTATGCATAGTGTTTTGCATAGTAAAATCTTTTTATATAAAATAGAATACTTTTATAAAGTTATTTTTTTTATTAGACAATAATTAGAATATATTATATTTTATTATGCATAGTATTTGCATAGTGCCTGCATAGTGTTTGTATAGTAAAAATCTTTTTATATAAAACAGAATACTTTTATAAAGTTATTCGTTTTATTAGATTATAAATAGAATATATTATATTTTATTTAAAAGATTTTGTTTTATTAGAATATTTTATAGTAAACCAATCTGGACCGTCCGTTTAAAAATAAATCAATCTGGAACATTCAGGAATTAGTTACTATTCAGTCCATTCTCCTATAAATAGAAGCTCATTCCTTCATTATTTCTTACGAATTCAATGAAACTCTAGAGAGAGAAACTATAGAAAGAAAGAAGAAAAGTATTTTGCTACTTCACTACTACTATATCCAGTTTCTTCTAAGGTAAGGGATATTATTTGTTGTACTCGTAAGGGTTATTATTTCTTTCGTATTCATGAAGAGATCTTCTGTTATTCCATTCTTTATTATTATGTTGGAATAACCTGTATACGTGGACTACCCTATACTTGGTGAAATTCTTCTGTTATTCCATTCTTTATTATTATGTTGGAATAACATGTCATCTTAAATCTGCATACATGGTGAAATTCTTACATTATTCCATTCTTTATTATTACATTGGAATAACTTTGTATCATGATTTACTCTATACTTGGTGAATTTTTTTTATTATTCCATTCTTTATCATTATGTTGGAATAACCTGTCTATAAGAAATACCGCATACATGGTGAAATTCTTCTATTATTCTATTCTTTATCATTATGTTGGAATAACACATCATGCCAAATACCGCATACATGGTGAAATTCTTACATTATTTCATTCTTTATTATTACATTGGAACATCGTTCGATAGCGTAATTTCACGACTGGTTCCATTATTTATTATTCTGTTGGAATATCCTGTCGATGCGAATTTCGCCTGACCTGGTTCCGTTATTTATTATTCTCTTGTAATATCCTGACTGTGCGTTTATGCATGAACTGGTTCCGTTATTTATTATTACATTGGAATAACTTTTGCATCTGACTGACTATCGCATGCTGGTGATTTCTTTTGTTATTCCACTCTTTATTATACTCGGTTGGTTAAAGTTTTGGCTTTTATACTCCATGAAATTAGTGGAATATCCTTGATATTTGCGCTTCATCCGATATCTTTTCATGGAAATATTCTTACGAGCATTCTTGAATTTTACTCTACAAAGCGATGATCATGTTGACAATTTGGACGTTATTGGTTCCTGGATAAATTAATTTATAAATCTTTAAAATTAATTCTTGAACTTGTTTTATTGAATTATTATGTCATTGTCATCATCCTCGTGTTTATATTATGTTGAAAGTCATCTGTGGCCTGTAGTGCATAGATGGACTTGTTATTATTATGACCAGGGATTATTCGGTATAATCATGACCGTAATGTTACAAATGATGTGGAAAAAGTCCTCATTGGCCCGTAGTGCATTGATAGACAATTTTTGGTATGATTATGGCTATGGATTCTCTTCGGCCAAGGGTGCAAAGATGAATTGTTTTCTGGCATGATCAGGATCGTTGATGAAAACACGATTATCTTTGGCCCGTAGTGCATGGTTAATTCATGGTCGTGATATTAAAAAATATCATTGGCCTGTAGTGGAGGGATGATTTGATGATGTGGATTATTTTTTAAGTTGAGTCTCAGCGATAAAAGTGATGAAAAACTTTTTAAATCATAGAAGATGGTAGATTTTATTCTCTACTTGACTCTTCTAATAGATTGCTTGTTCCGCTGCAGTTAAACTTGATGTTTGTTATATTGTATCAGTTTAACACTGTTGAAGGCTAACGATAATTTATTCTGCGTTATCTTAGTCATAATATTTCTTACTGGGCTAGTTGAGCTCACCCTTTCTTTCACTGTTCTCTTCAGGAAATGAGAATATAGCTGGGACTAGTCGGGGAATAGATTGATGGTCCAGATGATAGAATTAGTAGTCCTCACTATTCTATGACATAGTGTGTTAATAAATGTATTGAGAACTTATTTTGAGTTTGAATACTGTCTAGAAGACAATATTTGTATTAAAACTCACAGCTTATGTTGTATATTTAAGATTGTATTTGTATTCTATACCATATATCTGGCGACTCAAGATGGGTGATGTATACCTGTTTTGGGGGCGTCACAAAACCAATATACCTATAAATAATTATTAGTTAGAGATTAATAAATTAATGAATTAATATTTAAGTAGTGATTAGATATATGGATTAAATAAATTGTATTGGGACAATTTATGTGAGAAAAAAGGAATGAAATGATTATATATAATAATTGTATAATTCACTTGAGTTAACTAAAATAATTAGTGGAATAAATATTAACTCTTTTAATGGAAATATTTATTCTAATAGAGATGTTTATTTTAGTTACAAAGGTAATTTCATAATTTATAGTGTAGTAATTATACATGTTATAATTGTGTAATTACTTAATGTGGCTAAATAGTTTAACAATAAAATGAAGTGTGACATATGTATCATATAGTAAGGGAGTTGTTAAAATAATTGGATTGAAGCTTATTTGAGTTAGCCAAACATGGCCTAGACTCTTTGTGTTTTATAACTGCTAAAACATTTTATTTTTTTAACTGATAACCTAACTTAAAATCACGTATTCATTAGTTGGGGGTTACACTCAGTGTTTTCCTAAAGCTAAGAGTTAGAAAACAGAGAAGAAGAGAAGAAGAGAGTTAGAGAGTTTTGAGAGAGAATAGAGGTTCTTTGTGAAATTGGAGAAGAAGAGATGCTAGAAAACCAAAAGAAACAAGATTTTTCAATTCATATAGACAAGGTTTAAAAGAATAAAAATATATTAATCTATATTTTTCATTTTATTGAGTTTTTGTTGAGAAATTGGATTTCTATGTTTAATTTGTTAAGAAATTAGTTATATATGTTAATGGATATGTTTAATCCGTTCTATATCATCTAAAAGTTGTTTTATAGTGATTCAATTAGTAAGAATGTGTTGAAAGATGAAGTTTGGAGTTTTGGTTGAAAAATATATGTTTTGTCTACTTAGAGACTAAAATTGATGATAAAATCTTAATGGAAACCTATAATTGATGATAGATGTTGTAAGAACGTTGAAAACCGAAAAGAACGCAAGTTGAATGAATCAATTTGGTTAAGAAACGAATTCATAGTGAATGAATTTGCTAAACATGTTAAAAAATAAAAGTTTAGTATGAACATGAGTTTTGGGTCAAGATTTAGGTTAGTTAGTATTTCTATAAATTATTATAATACTAGTATGTTGTAGTTCTATGAATTACGAATCCATAGAATCAAAAATGGACTAATTTGGATATGTATAACTCAAGTTATGAAGATTAGAAGAAGAAAAGGTTCAAAAATCTCAAGAACAGTAAAATATAAGTCCCGGTTCTGCTAACGGGCGCAGCTGCGCTCTAGGTTTGTCCGGTGTGACTGTTATGACCTTATGTAGTAAAACAATCATAATATTTTCATATGAACTCCGATTGAGAAGATTCAAGATGATCCGGAACGAGGAAGAATAGACCTACAACGTTCATTTTTTAATCTTTTCGATTTGAGGTCGAGAACAAGGGTCAAAATGGCCATTTTTGGGACTGTTGTGTTTTCGGGGACAATCGGAGGGCGTCAAACATGTATGTATGCAAGTGTAGTGCTTCTGACGATAAAAGATGTTGTTTCAAGTTATAAAACATGAATATTAGTAAATATAATGATGTTTAACATTAATAAATGATGTAATAGATAAGTTGTATAAGCATACTAAGCATACACAAGAGAAACGAATCGGGCGTGTAACGAATGAACGTCGAAACGCCGTGACATGTGTTAATGAACATAAAAAGTATTTCAATTCGATTGCAATGAGAATTATAAGATATGGAATGAGGTTAATATAAAACCAATAAGGAGTCCTAGCAAGACTTAAACACTTGAATGACCTTCGATTATGACCTAAGAAGAAATATGGGTAGATATAAGTCGAAAGTTAACACAATCAAATTGAACATTGTGTATTGATAATAGGAAGGGTTATGAGATATAAAGTAAATTTTACATTACAACTAATATGCGTTGTTATTTGGCTAATAGTTGATGTGAATGATTATATAATTGTGTAGGGCACATGAAGTGCAGATAGTTGTAAACTGTTAAACTGTTATTGGTAAACAACGATCAAGGAAAGTCTTTCTGATCCTATTTGCTATGTGAACTTGATGATGAACTATTTTAAATTCTTTTTCAAAGAGCATGATATGTTATATATATGTTCAAAGTATGAAACATTAAAGTCAATTTATGACTATGTTGATTGAGTGATGAATGCTGACTGAGTAAGGAACTCAATCTTTATATTTGTTATATAAACTGCGGCATGTATGTAATATTAGTTCAATTTTTATGAAATGTATGTTGAGCATGTTATTATGTGCTACGTGATGCATGAAAACTGTTAGATTTTGCTGGGCTATCGAGCTCAACCTTGCTAATAACCACTTTTGTAGGTTAAGGATTCAAGGTAACACTATGTGCTACTTGAAAGACATGAATCAGATGTAATACATGAAGATTTATATATTTTAGTTAAAGATTGTTATTTCTTTAAACCATGATTAAGGTTCATGAGATGTACTCAATGTTTTATGATGTATATTGTATTTTGAGTTGTAAAGTTAAAGTTTGAGCTATCCGATATATAAAGGATATCGATTTGATATGTAGGTATATAAATATAAAATATATATATATATATATATATAATAACTCTGATGAAGCGAATCATAAATTAAACTTTATTCAGAGATATGTAAATGATAAAGGTTTTGATTCAGGAAATTAAAGTAAGAAGACAAAAAGGTTTTAATTATTCTGTATTTTATTAAGTTTAATATCGAATAATGATATAAAATAAGAAATTAGACGTGTTATTATGACCAAAGTCGATAGTTGAATTGTATGAATTTTGGGGTCGTTACAGTTGCGTTACTTGCCACTAAATCGATAACGATATTAAGAATATTAATTACGTAAAAAAAATGAAATTACTAAAATAAAAATGAAATTATTTATGGTCCTATGTCATAATGACGTAATAAATAAAATATTAAGCATTTAGGGTAAGACTAAAAGCATGATGACTAAATATTAGATTTTGTATTGTTCTATTACAATTATTAGATATGGTATTTAATAACGTTTAATAATAGCAAAATGGAAAACACTTGCACGCTCATATCCAAGTATCCATGGGGAAAAGTGTAACCAAAATGATCTAAACAATAAGAATTTTTTTTACTTGTGTAATTAAATAGGAAATCAACAAATTTAATATTGAGAATAAAAAATAACAAATAAATATTCACAAGAAAGACACTATAACGTGAAAAACTCTTTAAGAAAAAATTACAGGTCGAACTCCGAATCTTAACTATATCACTGATAATTAATTAGCTTACAATAATTCTCCCAAGTTTTACGCTATAAAACTTGAGGTTACACAATAAATTGAGAGAGTACAAATTTCTTTTAATTAAGTTGAGAAACCTAATTAACTTCATCACCCAAAAACACCACAAACAATAAAGTATTCAAGTTTTCAATTGAATGAAGATGATATATCCTTATGCAGACACTCGAAATTTTGTATTCCTGTTACTAACTATGCAGGAGGGTAAAATCGTCTGTCATCCCCCAAATACAACCTTAGAAGTCAAAATCATCAAAACTAGACCCCCGAAGACAACCTTGGGAAATCATAAAACCAGACCCCCGGAGACATCCCCAGGAAATCATCAAATCAAACCCCGGCGACAGCACCGAGAAATCATCAAATCAACATCAGAGATAACCCTGAAGATAGACAAGAGTCGACAGCAGTCAAACCCCGGAGATAACCTCGAGAAAGGAAGTTATATCCATGTCAAGCCCGAAACCAACTCAGAAGGGAAAAAGAGTAATTTTGCTAACTCAACATCAAATCAAATTAAATTACAATGAAGACGGACATGCAGAACCATAACAGCAATCCCGAGTGAAAACAACGTAAGATAGTTCAACGGACAGACTACGAAGACTCGAAGATCTAGTCATGGACCCATCTTCTCGGATTTAAAAAAATTCAAATCCCATGTCATTGTGTAGCTCTTGGAAAGGGATTTCTAGAAAGGTATAGCACGCCTCCATCGGATTCCCGGATTGTAAGTTATAAAGGTTTAAGTAGATTGCACGTTGGTCGGAGTGCACGTACTTTGAGACAATGGGACCCACCGGGCTGGGCCCACTAGTCCCAGGCGTAGGTAGACTGCGGCTACCGCAAGTGGCGCCGCGACAACCCGGGACTATATATATCCTGTAACAACCTGAATTTTCAGAAGTTATTAAAATAAGAATTTAGTAAACAAAATTCTTAATATAAGATGTGTTGATAATATATATGTATTTATATATTAGGAAATATGAGGTTTAACCAATTAATTATCTTTATTGAAGAAATTAAATAATATTAGTAATTTAATTAAGTTGAAATTATAATATGAAATAAGATAATTTGATTATTATGCCTTGTTGACAATGGAATTTTTATGAATTAATTTCATAAATAATGTGAGTAATTCACTTAATTTAAATAGTGAATTAATATAATTATTTTAATAAAATAAGAATTAATATATTACATATAATGTAATAGCCTATTTATTATATTATGCCAAAAGTATATGAAATGATCTATGGAGTGAGAAAAAATCAATATATCTATAAATAAATATTGGATAGAGATTAATAAATTGAATTAATATTAAAAATGTGACTATATGTATGGATTAAATAAATTGTTTGGGACAATTTATAAAAGAAAAGAAATTGATTAATTATACATAATAATTATATAATTTATTAAAATAATTAATGGATCAAATACTAATCATTTTAATGAAATGTTTAATATTTTACATAGAGGTGTTTATGAATATAATTTCATAATGTATAAGTGTAATAATTATACAAATTATAATTGTATAATTATTCGATGTAGTTAGCTAAATAATTTGGCAACATTGTTAAAGTGTGATGCTTAGAGTAATGAGGATGTATCATATAGTAAGGAAATAATAAAATTAAATGAAAATAAATCAAGGGGAGCTTAATTGGGTTCTACCAAACATGGCTTAGACCCTTTGTATTTTCTAACTGCTGAGACTCTTATGTTCTAGTAATTGATAACCAAGTAAGAGAAAACTACGTTAAACTCCTTCATCAGTTTATTTCATTTGTTGAGTTAGATAGTAAGAGGGAATAGGAGTGAGTTCTCTAAAATTGGAAGAGAAATTCTGAGAAAATCAAGGAAGAAAAAAATGATTAGTCAAGCAATTTTTATCCACTATCAAGGCTTAAGAAGATTCAAGAGGTAAGGAAAAGAATTATAAAACTTCCAGTTCTATATTTTGGAAGTTCTTCATTATTAGAATTGATTTGATTGTATGAATTGATAAATTTGATTATGGGTTGTTTGCTGTTGATTATTCTGTCAGTATCATCCACAGGTAGAATTAGGGAAAACTAATATGAATTTATGGGTGAAGGGGAAGAAATAGACTTATGTCTAATTTTGAACATTTTGGGTCTATTTTAAGGATGATTATAGTGATGCGGGTATATGTAAAAGTTTAAATTGAAGGATGTATGTTACACTCCTTTGAGAAGCGAAAACAACCCAATTTGAATGAACTAAAATGGAATTAAAACGAATTCGCGGTGAATGAATTCGCTAAACATGCTTAAAACATGAAAATATAGCATGAACACTAAATTGGAACCCTTAAAATAAATTGGTAATGTTTTTGAAGTGTTATAATTTTTCTATAGATGAGTAGTTCAGAGTTTAATGAGTTTAAAGAGTCGAAAACCAACTAATTCTGACTTATAATGAAGAAGTTATGAAGATTATTGCAAAATCTAGAATCAGGGCGAATTTATTCAACTCATTAGTATAGTTCATCAGTTGAGAACTCGTTACAATTCATACTCCCACGACTTATACGATGTCTAGCTAGATGAGCACACATGTAAACCATGTTTATACAAGCTTTGTTTTGCAAGGCATTCAAGTTCATTTTTAAAAGTCATTCTAGACTAGGTGCAACTCTAAATCTCATTTCATAGCTAACTAAGCCATGTATGTATGTTATTACATTTAGAACTTTAAGTCCATAAGTTACTTTAAGTCCATTCTTAAAGTTTCAAGTCTTCTTTAGAAAACATTTTTAACTAAGCTATTGTAAGTTGATAATAAGTAAAGCCACTTTAAATCACTTCTCATGCATACCCACAAAAGGTCTTTAAATATTTGTATGACCACTTCAAGTTCAACCTTATATGTTAGGGACTTTAGTTTATGATTTTCACGAAATCAAAACCAAATAGGGTTATGTAACCACTAGGTGTACTGATTAGCCTTATGTTCATATAAAGATGTCACATAATCTGTACTACACATGCTCATTCATATTCATATCTTTTTCTCATAGCTAGTATTGTTTAACACTCTAAAACATGCTTTAACCTCATGCTTGGTTCACTTCCATTATGTTTAACATATAAGACTTATGTTTAGTGACATAATGAAACATAACATGGCATCTCAAGCCTTTAAAATCTAAATACTCATATGTAATGCAACTTAATTTCGAAACATGGTTTCCTTTTAAATCATTTTTCAAGAATGATGCGATTTAGCACATATAAATCATATCTAGGGATTTTATAGACGTAACATGTCATATTAATCCTTTAGAATCTAGATATCCATGTGATGCAACTAGATTTCAAAAATATGTTCAAGTTTGCCTTTGAAACTACTTTAAACTTGAACAATGACATTCAACACATATGAGACCACTTTAAAGCTCTATTCATACGTAGTCAAGTCATGTTAACATGCTCGCAAGGTTAGAGTGTAAATCATGTAGTAGTCATGCATACTAGTTTATTATACTAAGCTTTTTCTTGAAAAACTTCTCTAACACAAAGCCTAGTAAGGTGCTCATGAACAAAGACACTACCAACACCATATCATGCTCATTTATATTTGAACTCAAACATGTTTATAAACCACTAAGTTCAGAACTTATAGAACATAAGTTTCCACAATGTTTGTTTTCAAAATCTTTAAGTTTCTTTTCATAACACATACTAAGTCACGCTAAAGCATTTCATTATGAGTATGGTAATCTTATATGTTATGTCTAATATCATGCATTTTCATGTTACATCACTTAGAATAACATATTCCATCGTCGGGAGCACTATACTTGCGTATGTGCTCGCTCGACGCCCTCCGATCGCCTCCTATTACGTAACAATCACAAATATGATTGTTTTGACACTTCCCAACGACCTCAAATTTAAAACCTTAAAGAACAAAAGTTGTAGGTCTATTCGTCCTCATTCCGAATCATATTGAATCACCTCAATCGGAGTTCGTATGAAAATGTTATGCCTAATTTACTACTGAAGAGGTCAAAAAGCAATTGCCCGACATCTGAAGCCTTGGCTTGTTGCCTTAATTGGCCTTGAGGGGTGGCAATGCTGCGCCGGGAGGCGAAACGACCCTTCGAGTTACATACTTCATTATTTTATAGACCTCATGTCCTTCCAATCATCATAATATGAGTTATACTCATCCAATTCAGTCCATTTTCGATTCTATGAGTTCGTAACTCATAAAACTACAACATACCAACTACCCAATAATTAACATAAACATTAAAAAATCCAAAAATCAATCTAAAGCTCATGCTCATACTTAGTTTTCATATTTTGAAAAGTTTAGCGAATTCATTCACTACGAATTTGTTTCTCAATCAATTTGGTTCGTTTAAATCTCGTTGTTTTCGTATATGACTATATTAACAACATCTAACAGAAAACTACAGATTCCAACAAGTTTTAGCCATTAATTTTTAGACTTAAAAGCAAGTATTTCATAATACATTTCTAGTAATTGAAAAACATTGAATTCAAGAACATGAATGACAGAATTGTTACCTTCTTCATGCTTGAAATTGTTAACTAATACTCTCCCATCCTCCAATTTCTCCTCAATTCATCTTACTTTCTCTATCAAATGCTCAGACATTCAACAAACGAAAAAAGAAGGAGAGGAGCTCTATTTATAACAAATCTAATACTCAGTTAATTGGCTTGCAAACTAAATTAATCCAAGGAGAGGAAGAAGAAGCCAATGGATGCTAAAGAGTTGGTCACCAACTCCATGTTCAGCCATCATCAACTCTACTGCGTAATGAAGAAGAAATAGGATAGGCCAATGGCCTATTTACGCGTCTGATATATAAATGGGTGACACTGATTTTGGGACAAGCTTATAACTCAGCAACTGAAGCTTAGTTTAGTTCCTTTTAATTCCCAAAATGAATTTTTAATGTGTTAATACTACTACACCAAGTAAAATTAGGGATTATTTATGTACTCATATCATATACTCCATGTACGTTATTTCACATAATATTTTAATTGGGCTAAATATAATTTAGTTGGGTACTTTCAACCTATTACTTCATATCACACATAAATATCACAACGATTAATTAATATTAATCATTTATTTTTTTTCCAATATCAACCCTTTTATATATTACAAACTATGTAATATATTAAAATATCAAATGTTAATTAACATATTTCTTTCATCCACTTATGTTAAACACATAAGTTAACTCACTATCTTCTACAAGTGAACTAACTTTTTTTTTCATTTAATTTATTATCATGCCACAGCCATACAAGGATTATAATATAATATTCCATAATCTCTCTTAATTAACCATATTTATTCCGGGTTAATTAACTAAATCTTTATTCAAGTCATGTTTTCCTAACTAAATTTCTTCATGAACACTTAGTCACCATTCATGACCTTATAAGAGTTATTAGTATACATGGCTTGCAAATCACATTTTCATAAACTAACTCAGAGTTTTCTCTGGATCGGTAGCAATTGCTTATTTGGTCATAAACTTAAGCAATGGCGGCAATTGCGCCATACCAAAACCAGAGGCATACAAGTTTTGCCTTAGCAGAAAAAAAACCTTACGCTTCTAATTACTTTACACAACCTTCTTAAGCGTTAACTCGTCTAACATCAATCCTCTCTTTGATTCCACATCATCGGTTACTATTCTCCTTAATAATTTAAGAATCACACTTCGAGTTCTAAAACTCTATTTTCCCTCATCTATAACACAACACTCGAATATAACACATACATATATTCCTTTAATCTTCACTTCTCGCCATGTATCAATTCACTCAGTAATTCTCCAACCACTTTAAAAGTATATCGATTCTCTTCTCTCGTCAACAACGTACATATATACAAGTCCAAACCTAATACACCTCGAGTCTTTAATATTATTCAATATAGTACACTGAGTGGTTTCCCACAAACAACCAACAAATCAATTTAAAGTCTAAATACACCTTTGTTTTCACGATTGAGTTAGATCGATTACCAATTCGTATATACCTCCGCTCTACGGAAGGAATCGTTTATTGACTCTATCGTCAACCATTAAAAAGTAAGATTGCACTATCTTAGACTTGATATTTACTCGTACATATACTCAAGAAATTGGTGATTATCACAGGTATTTTAATGTCACCAACTTACTATAATAAAATAATTCTATAAATTATTTAAGGTCGATAGATAAATCTTATCCATCTTCATATAAATTTTTCTCTATAATATCTAACAAATATATAATAATGATATATATTTATTAACCACAACATTACTTATTACATAGCTCATATTACCCTATGTAACACAATACCGCATACCTAGTAACACATTGTATATTTTTATTTGAACCCTTCACAAGCCTTAAGAATTTTATTCACTAAATTCTTATTTTAATATTTTCTGAAAATTCAGGTTCTTACAAGAGTAGACCTACAACTTTTATTCTTTAAGAGGTTTGATTTGAGGTCGGGAATATGGTTCAAAATGATCATCTTTGGGACTAATGTGTATTAGGAGGCAATCGAAGAGCGTCAGCCATGCACGTATGCAAGTGTAGTGCTTCTGACGATAAAATATGTTGTTCTAAGTTATAAAACATGAATATTAGTAAATATAATGATGTATAACATTAATAAATGATGTATTAGATAAGTTGTATAAGCATACTAAGCATGCACAAGAGAGACAAATTGGGCGTGTGACGAATGAACGTCGAAACACCGTAACAAGTGTTAATGAACGTAAAAAGTGTTTTAAGTCAAATAAAATGAACATTATAAGATATGAAATGGGGTTAATATAAAACCAATAAGTAGTCTTAGCAAGACTTAAACACTTGAATGAACTTTGAGTGTAACCTAAGAAGAAATATAGTGAGATATAAGTCGAAAGTTAACACAATCAAATTGAGCGTTGTGTTGATTAATAGGAAGGTTTATGAGATGTAGAGTAAAGTTTATATTACAACTACTATGCATTTCTATGTGACTAATAGTTGATGTGCATGATTATATAATAGGGCACGTGAAGTGCATATAACTGTAAGCTGTTAAACTGTTATTGGTAAACAATGATCAAGGCAATTCTTTCAGTTCCTATTTTCTATGTGAACTTGATGATGAACTATTTTAAATCTTTATTATAAAGAGCATGGGGTTTTATATATGTTGAAAGTATGAAATATTAAAGTCAATTTATGACTATGTTGATTGAGTAAGAAACTCAATCTTTATACTTGTTATGTGAACTGCAACATGTATGTTATATTAGTCTAATGATTATAATATGTATATTGAGCATGTTATTATTATAGACAATCAAAATTTTGTATTCCTATTATTAACCTTGTAGGAGGGCAAAATCATCTTCCGGAGATAAACCTAGAAGTCAAAATTAGTTCAGTCCCGGAGACAACCCCGGGAGATTCAGTTCCAACCTCAGAGATAACCCCGAGGGATGCAGTTCCAATTCCGAAGATTACTCCAGAGAAGTCAGTTCTAACCTCAGAGGTAACCCCGAGGCTCTTAGTCCCAACCCCGGAGATAACTTCGAGAGGTCAAGCACACCTCAGAGACAACCTTGATGACATTCAGCGCTCACAACATCCCAATCTCAGAGATAACCCTGAGCAACGACTGCTACATCAGCCCAGAGCCAAAGATAACCCTGGTGAGGGGAAAAATTGCCATTTTGCCACCTCGATACTACATTTGCGTCATCTCAACAACAGTTCAACCCACATTCTACACAGAAATGTCCCACAAGAACCATAACTCAAAATCTCGAGTGACTACTATGCGAGACAGTACACCAGATAGAATTTAAAGACTCGAAGATCTGGTTATAGACCAACTTCTTGGCTTCGTAAAACCTCTTATCCCATGTCATTGTGTATCTCTCAACAACAGCATTCCAAAAAGGTATTACACGCCTTAATCAGATGTTTGGATCAGAAGTTATGAAGGTTCAAGTGGACAACGCATTGCATGCATGCACATACTTGAGCGATAGGGCTTGCAGATGCAAGGGCACCCGAGGCGTACCGAAGACGTGAATTGCATTGTCGCGGTGGACTGCGACTCCCCCTCTATAAATAGAGGCCTTGGGGTGGCCGTTTTAAGAAGAAAAAAAGGCGAGGAAGCCCTGTCCTTTTTACTCTATACACACTTTAAATTGAGTGCTTTCTTTTTCCAAACACTTGTGATCTCGTGTTTTTCTATATTTAACCGGTGGAAACCGAGTATTCATTCATTAGAATCTATTTGAAGTCTTCTTGGCAGCCCACTATAAGACATCTCAAATTTCTTAAGCCCTTTCTCAGTTCCATCCACACATACTTATTCACGTTGAGAGTCGTATTGTGTGTGTATGCCCAGATCGTCGATCCGAGGCGTTTATTGCTTTATATATATATATACTATAATCAAATTTGATTCGATTGAGCATGTGTGTGATATCCATTGCGTTTACAACTTTTATATATATATGTACATTTTTGTCAGGCCTGAAGATCACTTTGTGGCCATTTACCGCTTATATATATATAACTGTTTATCAGCCTGCGGGTTAGATTTGCCTAAATCTGGCTATTTCATACTTTAACCGGTTTATGGTGACTAAACTGGAACTGATGAAGCTGAAATAGTTTAGATTTATTCAAATCTAGTTCTTATTTTAGCTTTTGTACATATTTCTTTATCATGTGAGCCTAGGAATCATGTGATCACAAATTCAGTTCCGGAATCTAGATTCGGTTCCCGTGATGGACATTTCTAGCTGCAACCAGCTTGTAAATTATTCACGGTGTCTTAATTTCCTTAGATGGATCTCATGCCCACAAGGAGTTTGGCACTGCTATGTATCTTATTTTCTTGAAGATGCTTCGCATCTCGAAAATAATAAAAGCAATCCAGTCGAACACATAATAAAATTGAAGTATCAAAGGCCTCAATTACTATTGAGCACAAGGGTTTGAAAAACCTATTTTATAAAACATCATTGTCATATCTCGTTAAAATTAAACTTTTATACAAAAGTCAAAACACTTTGTATATACGTACAAACGAGGCATATCACTACTTCCAGATAATTGCATATTGACCTACACACACACATTCAGATAAAAGTTTAAATTGAAAAGTGGCGGTAACCGTGTTATCACGGAAGTCGGGGGGTGCCTAACACCTTCCCTCCTCTTAATCAAACCCCAAGACCCTAAAGAATTTTAGGTTTTGCAGACCAGTTAACAATGTCACATTACTAGGTCTTTGTGCAAACATTTTTTCGGTTTAGTTGGTGCAACCATAAAAAAATACCAACCGACGACTCTTACAATCAAATCGTCGATATATACTTGTTGAACCTTTTCAAACTTGTTTTTTTAAACAAATCTCACCTAACATAAGAACACCAAAAGACAAGAACAGAAAGGGACAAAAAAAATCTCGACGTTGACAGGTGGCGACTCTGCTAGGGTCATCTAGTAAGAGGGCTTAAGCCGCTATTTAAAAAAAACTTTTCAAAACTTTTATCTGCTTGTGTGTGGATATTGCATTTACATTTGAATGAATGTGTACTAATGCTTTACTTATTGCACTTAGAGCTTCGAACCATATCTGCCTATGATATTAGTGCTTTGCACATGTCATCATTTCTATACGGTGAGACGCGATGTATGTGAATGTATGTTGTGTGGTCCCTCCACCAGGAGGCTCTCATGTCAGTGTTTAATTACTGGACTCATAGGGAGACTAATTCCAATGAGGCTCGGGAAAGGCACCACCCAGATTCACTCCAGTTGAAAGATCGGATTAACTTCCCATCGAGTAAATTGCGATGATCTGGGAACCTTCATGCCAAAAAGCCGTGAGAGTAGCCTAAGATAGGTCAGCCTCTGATAAACCATACGCGGAGTGAAGTCTCTTCATACCTTCCCATTTCAATTACTTGTAATTTCAATTAATTATAATTTTATTTCCATGTCAATCTCAATGTAATGGAAAATATAAGAGAATATGTGAACATGCATTTCCGTTTTATCTCAAGACTTGTCATGCTATCCTGTCATTAAAAAAAACTAACATCCGTTTTGCAGGATAATACTCCTAAAAATGGAGACATCACATAGCATGTAATATGTCCACATTTCCCTAAGACTAAACTACATAATTCATTTTGTAGGGAGACGATTGGTTATGTTACCCGTTCAAAATCCAAGAATGCAGTAAGCCTACAGCCAAACATGGCTACATCTTGCCAGCCTAATCCTACTCTTGAATCTCGTGAGAAGTTCGATGGATTAAGCAATCAAATAACAGAGTTGGTTGTTTTGCTTAAAGAATTACAGAAGTCAACTCAGGGTCCACAAATACCCACACATATAAAATCCTCTTCACATGGAGGAATCCAGGGTCCATACAAAGAAGTTCCAGCATCTGAGTCTTAGTCTGATAAGACCAACAAAACCATTGAAAACACCCATCTTAAAGAAGATCCATACACCGGTGATATTCAGAAGAAAGTTATACAAATGGAAGAGACCATTCGGTCCATCAAGGGAATTGAAACACATGGGAGTATTTCGTATTTAGACCTTTGTATCTTCCCCAAGGTTCATTATCCAAAAAAATTCAAAACTCCCAATTTTGAGAAATATGATGGATTGGGAGATACTTACACCCACATAAAGATATTCATTGGAGAGCTCAGATATTATGTCGAGAATTAAAAGCTCAGAATGAAGCTATTTCAGAAAAGTCTGACTGGAGAAACCAGAGCATGGTATACCAGATTGGACAATTCCAAGATTCATAGCTGGGAGGAGTTAGCCCATGCTTTCCATAGTCAATACAGCCTCCAGACTCAAATGGCTCCAGATCGGTATCAAATTACCAAGGTCAAGAAATAAGTCAATGATTCGTTTAAAGAGTATGCCCAAAGATGGAGGCGTCTGGCTGCTCAAGTTATTCCATCTATGATCGAGTCTGAAATGGTGATAACTTTCATAGACATTCAAGAAACTCCCTTCTATCAGTGGGTTCTAGCTGGAATAGGAAAGCCATTCTCAGAAATGATCAAACATGGAGAGATGTCTAAAATGGGATTAAAGTCTGGGAAGATTCAAGACCTCACCACTCTAAAAGTTGTAGCTGAGCACATCCAGCCTGGAAGTTATGGAAACAACCCCCGGAGCGTCCATAAGAAGAAAGAAGATGATGTTTAGAGGAGAAACTATTCCCCTTTTCAAGCTCAGTCTTCAAATTCTCCCTTGCCAAAAAGTGGAGAGGTCAGACGTATAAGAGTGTTTACACCCTTAGGGGACTCACTCGAAAATATTCTCAAACTTCTGACAGCTCAGAAGAAATTTACTCATCTCCTTTCACCAGCCAACCTGAGTGGAAAAGGCTTCAATGTAAGCAAGAAATGTGCTTATCATGCTGGTGCTTTAGGCTATGACACTCAAGAATTTTGGGCCCTTTAGGAATAAAATCCAAGATTTAATTTACAACAGTGAGATCGTGGTAACCAAGCTCGACCAACCACATGTTCAAGACAACCCTCTCCCTCAACACAAGGAAAAGGAGGTTAACATGATCAACTGGGGCAATGGTGAAGGCTCCAAATACTTCAAAAATGTGGGTTGTTCATCCCACATCAGCAAGGATAATTTCGACAGATGGGATTATTCACAATTCCAGTTCATGATGGAATGGGAAGTAAAGTATCTTGGCGAACAAGTCAATTAATTGGTAGAATTGGTGATTCATCAACACCAAGTCACACATCAATTATTCAGTCAGGAGCATGCTAGCATCCTTTCTCTTATTACAAGTACTCCACCACTTACTCAAGAAAGTGAAACACTAGAGGAAAAGATTGCAAAAAGAGCAAAAGCTAAAGCTCGTCAGGATTTCGCCAACAAAAGGGAATTCACCTATTTAGGCCAATCGATGGAAGAAATATTGTAGATGCTGATTAAGGAAGGAAAGATCACATCATTGCTACCTCCAGTCAACCCATGCTTAAAGAGGTTTGATGCTAATAGAGTATGCCTATACCACTCCCACTCTCGTGGTCACAACACTGAGGAATGCTGGGCACTCCGCCATCTTATTCAAAACATGATTGACAGCGGTGACCTACAGATGGCAGATAACAACGCTACATCATCTGAGAGTGGGGACACTTTTCTTCCAGAATGGAATGGAATCATAGTAGTGGTATCCTCTGAAGAAGATGTGGCTGCCACCCCACTTACTATTCAACTAATTCAGCTCAAAGGCATTGAAAACCTTTGAAAGTGGCTGAACCAAAGCCAATTATATTGTTGTTCATGTCATATTTTCTTGTTGTCAGCCTCAAGAAAGTGCCATGGAACTATAGAGAGGCTGAAGGATCTACATCCAACACAATTGCTGCAGTGTCCTAAGAAAATCCACTTACCTTCCTCAACGGGTGATGAAGCCTATCATCAGATTAAAGGGTAAAGTGCCCATGGAGAATATTGAAGAATTCCTCCGTACTATGGGACACAATGAAGCCAAGGTGTTTCTAAGCTTGAAAGAAGCTCCATATCAGATCTCTATTCTGGACTTGGTTTTCTCTTTAGAGGATCACTGGAAGGTCTTACTGAAAGTACTAGAAGAACCCCATTTGCCAAAAATAAGTGGATGTTGAAAAATTCCATCATCTGGTAGATCACATCTTCAACAGCAATGTGATATCCTTCACCAATGATGACATATCTCCCGAAGGGATGGGTCACTACAAACTATTACACATAGCAGTTATGTCTTCCGGATATGTGGTTGGAGGAGTGCTAATAGATGGAGGATCATCCCTAAACATCTGCCCCTATGCCACATTAGAGAAAATGAACATCAATCTCAACAGGATTTGAAGCAGCCATACAATCATCAAAGCCTTTGATGGATCTCGACGAAATGCTGTCAGAGAGATTGAATTGCCAGTGGAAATCTATCCACATACATTCTACATATCCTTCCAAGTGCTTAAGATCACTGCATGATATAACTTAATGTTGGGAAGACCTTAGATTCATATGGCTGGAGCCGTCCCATCCACTCTTCATCAGCAACTCAAGTATATCATCAATAATAGTCTGGTCACTTTCAATGATGAGCCAGAATGTCCTGTTCAAGGTGATATACCACTTATCAGTTTTAATACAGAAGTTGAGCCTGTTAGCTTCCAAGCCCTTGAAGTGAGCAACAATCACTATAAATTTATTGGGGCGCCACCTCTGATACCCAGAGTTTTTGCCGAGGTAATGTCGGCAAGTCAAGAGATGATATCCTTGGGTTTTCAAACTGGACATGGGGTTAGGAAAGGATCATCAGGGAATCAAATACCCAATTTAAGTTCCCAGCCACACAGGGACAGCCGGACTAGGCTTAATCCTCTAGGTCCAATCACAGGAACCCGCACAAGCATAAACCGGTTCCTTCATCTACAAGGTGGTTGCCTAAACCTACAGGCGATAATCCTGTGAGGCCTTTGCTAAAGGTCCCTACCCCTGTGGTAGCTATGCTGTTTCCTAAGCCGGTACCAGTCAATGGAAAAGAAGACCTAATTCCAGACCCAAAGGAGGAAGAAAGGAATCAAAGGCGCAAACAAGAGATATATAAACATTTATTAAACATGTGTGTTCTTGTCCATATGGAGGGTATGAATAGAGACATCCCATATGATGATTTCCAAAAATCATGGTCATCATTCAAGAGAGGGAGGACGACAATAGCCCCTTCATCACACCTATCCACCAGGACTTCACCCTTGGCAATTGGAGCAGCACTCCTTGCATTTTCTGACAAGGTTAAAAGGGCAGAAACTCCCTCTGCCCTATAGATAACTCTATCTGCTTATTTTTGATGTATAGTATTAGCAGTTGTTTCTGTCATTACATGCTAACACTTTGTATGATTGAATAGTTTCATATATTAAGTGAAAGCATTTTGTTTCAGGACTCTAAAGTTAGATGTGCCTAAACTTGCCGATGAGGTGCCTATTCTTCATAAGGACTATAACTTTGATGTAAAGTTGGACTAAGACTTGATGGAGATTGAACAAGAGGACTATGAGATACCTCAAGAGATCAAAGAATGGGTCGAAGATAAACCCAAGCCAAATCTTGATCAAACCACCTCTTTTAACCTTGGAACCTCAGAAAACCCCAAACAAATCTAGATTGGTACGGACCTTACTCCAAACCAAAGGAATGATATGGTTACTCTATTGACCCAATTCTAGGATTTGTTTGCATGGTCTCATGAAGAAATGGTCGGTTTGTCTACTGACATCGTCATTCATCACCTCCCTATCAAAGAGGGATTCAAGCCAGTTAGGTAGAAGCTCAGGTGATTAAAACCTGGGTGGAGTTTAAAAGTTAAAGAAGAAATTGTGAAACAATTTTAAGCCGGTATCATCATAGTATCAACAGACCCTGAGTGGCTATCTAACATAGTCTTCGTGTTTAAACTTGGAGGGAAGGTGCGAGTTTTCATGGATTACAGGGATCTGAACAAAGCTTGTCTCAAGGATAGCTTTCCCGTGCCATTTATCAACATAATCATTGACAATACAACTTAATATGACATGTAATCCTTTGCTGACTATTTTGCGGGGTACCATCAAATCATGGTTGCTGAAGAGAATCGTGAGAAAACTGCATTCATCACTCCTTAGGGAACCTTTTGCTACAGACGATTGTCATTCGACCTCATCAATGCCGGAGCTACATACCAGCGAGCCATGAAGGCTATTTTCAATGATCTAATTAATGCATAAAGAGATACAAGGGAAGAAGACAACCTAGATCATCTCAAGAAGCTTTTCAGCCGGTTGCGTAAGTACAACTTGAAGCTGAACCCAGCCAACTCTACCTTAACCATTAAATTAGGCAAGTTACTAGGATTCCAAGTGAGCCACAAAGGGATTGGGTTGGATCCCATAAAAATCTAGGCCATCACAAAAATGCCCATACCCCATACAGAGAGGGAAATACAGGGATTTTTGGGAAGAATCAACTTCATCAGCCGATTCATTTCTCAACTCACAACAACCTGTTAACCCATGTTCAAGTTGTTAAGGAAGAACTCCTCCATGAAATGGAATGCTGAGTGTTAGAAAGCCTTCCTTCTCATTAAAGAGAAGCTAATCAAAGCTCCTATTTTGGTACCTTCCAGGGATGGTGTTCCCCTGTTTATGTACCTGTCCATCAATGACAATGCCATGGGCTGCATGCTGGGAAAAAAAGATGATAGAGTCCAAAAAAGAGCTATCTATTATCTCAGCAAAAGATTCAGTAGTAGTGAACACAAGTACACTCTGATTGAGAAAAATTATTATGCTTTAGCGTGGGCTTCCATGAGGTTACAAAATTACCTCAATGGTCACACAACCCGTCTCATATCCCGTGTGGATCCTCTCAAGTACGTGTTCAGAAAACCCATGTTGAATTATCGACTGTCCAAATGGCAGTTGATCCTAAAACAATTTGACATCATCTACGTGACTCAAAATTCCATCAAAGGTCAAGGAATTGCGGATCAACTGGCCTTTGCACCTGCAGGGGATTTCAAACCCTTGAACACCTATTTTCCCGATAAAGGGGTAATGACAGTTCAGCAACACCATTAATACGATACACACCAACCATTGAAGATGTATTTTGATGGAGCTGTAAATATGGAAGGTTTTGGAGCTGGAGCAGTTCTAGTGCCCATTACGGGGGAGCAGTATCCCGTTGCCATCAAATAGTAGTTTTCCAGAACCAACAACACAGCTGAGTGTGAAGGCTGTATCATGGTATTGAAACTAGCCCAGTCCATGGGCATCAGGCGGTTAACTATATTTGGAGATTCTGAATTGGTAATCAGATAAACCACTAGGATCTATCATACCAAAGAGCTACATTTGCTGCCTTACCATCGGCAAGTTATCCAGATCGCTTCAGAGTTTGAAGAAATAACCTTCCTCCACATTCCTCAGAATAGGAATGACTTTACGGATGCAGTAGCAACTTTGGTCTCCTTGATCAACATACTTGATAAGGAAGACATGCCAAATATCACATTTGCCCTGCACAAGGCTCCAGCCTATGGGAACTACATTGAAGAAGTATCGGATGAGTTACCTCCTATCCAACACCCTTGGTATCAGGATATCAAAGAGTATCTGCGAGATGGATCTACACCCACTGAAAGAAAGTGGATGTAATAACCCAATATTTTCAATAAAAAATTTTGCGAATAATTTATATATATATATATATATATATATATATATATATATAAGGGTGGGAATATGCAAAGTAAAGTATATGTATATATCGATAAATAAAATTATTTATTAAATGTAACTAATTTCTTTTTTTTGAACTATTGATCATTTTAGATTATATTTTATAATAAATTTATGTTGTAATAAAAATATTTATTATTTATTTTCCATGAAAATATGATTATTGTATGGATATTATGATATGTATTTATTATATTAATTAAGTTAATTATTTTAACTTAATTAATAATGGTATCTATGAAGGTTATGTCATATATGAATTCAAAACCCTAAGTCTGGATTTTGAATAAGGAATGAGAATAATAATATAATATTATTTATATTTCAGTAATATAAACATGCCTGATATGTGTGTAATGTTAATGTGTGGAACAGTTATAGTAAAACAATACAAAATCCTAGCATTACTGATAAACTATAGTACAGAGTCAACTATGACTGTAAGATTTGTTAAGCTACGTGTTATGGAATTAATGACCATTATTATATTTAATGTTAATTAGGTAAACCCTAATTAACATTAAGAAACCCTAATTACTAAATTTAAACCCTAATTGCTAAGTTATAAACCCTAATTATTAATTTAGCAAGCTTAATGGTAATTAGTATTTTATAAAGTCTAATTTATAAGTCCTAAGTGATTAGGATACTTAATTTCATTAAGGAACCCTAATTCACCTTTTTAGAAGCTAGGATTTCCATTTATGCCCTTAATACACAATCCTAGATTTAGAGCTTAGGAAACCTTAGGGTTAAACCCTAAGGGTTAGAATGAATTGACAACTTTGCCACTAAAAGTAAAAACTAAATGACCAAGTTGCCCTTCTTGTATTATTTAATAGATTACTTGTATAGGTTGCCATAACTTTAGTTGGTAAACCAACTCAACCTAGCCATCTGCCTATAAACCATATAAATCAACCACTTTCACATCCAAGTGCATTGCATCTATGTCATTATATAAGATCAAAGAGAGAGAAAGGTTACTAACTTGATCATTTTACTTACCAACACTCAACTCACTTCTCTCCCACCCAAACCTCAGAAATTACCTTGCTACACCAGTCCCTAATCAAGTCCCAAGTCCACCCATAACAGATTAGAAGTCAGATTCAAGGATCAAAGCTAAAAAGGAGGTATAAACCCTAATCTTTAAAATCTTATGATCTGATGTTAAATGTTGTTAATGATTAGTTAGATATGTGTTAGAGGGTGTCTTTTAATGATCTGGGTTGCTAAATAGAGGATCCATAACATTTATATGCTCGAATTTAAGTTTTTACAAAATTTGGGAAATTTTCAAAAGTGGTCTGACAACTGAATGTCAGACCACATAGATCTTTATCTGGTTATCATTTTTGTTGTTTAAATGTTTGAACATGGAGTATACTAGAAGGACTTTGATTTGGACTTAAAATCATGCTTAGATCATGCATAGATTTCGTGTTATTAATGGTCAAATCTCGTTGACCAAGCATGACCAAGGAGTTTCTGGGTAACCCAGAAACTCATTATCCGAGTCTGACAAGATCTTCAAAGATTAATAACTGTCAGAGTTTATGTTATTTGTTGATGTTTTTGTATCCAGTTTGTAGCCTGTAGTATTGACTCTATAACCATGCCTTTATATCACTCAAATCACCACTTAGCTGAGAGTGGTGGTTGGTCAAACCAGCCTAGATGAGCATGAACTCAGTTTTCTAGGTAACCCAGAAAACTGATGAACGTTGTCTCAGACAAGGTTTGACCGTGTGATATCTTATGAATCTAATGTTGTTTGACTAACCTGATGAATGATATGTGTACTTTGACATGTGGACTACAACCCTGACCTATTAGAACGCTTTAACAATTAACAGAACTAGAAGAAAATTAAGCCTCAAACTGCCTACTCGAAGATGACTGGGTTTCTGGGTAACCCAGAAAACCCAGGAAGCTCTGATAGTGAGTTTGATGGGCTAGATCTCCTTATTGGAATGTGTTAAGACTTAGATGATAGTTGGATCTTGTAGTGTTACAACAATACTACAATGTCAGTGTCTTAGTTAGCTTAGATCATGTTTATATAGAGAATAAGAGGTGGTCAAACATGACACCTTCATCACTGTCTGTCAGTGTTCTTGAGCCTCAAGAACACCTAAGGCGACAGATTTTGTCGATAAAGGCTATAGTGACATGTTTATTAATTTTAATCATATTAAATTTTAAAATCATTTAAAAATAGTAAATAAATTCTAAAAATTATAAAATCAGTTTTAAAAATTATTTTAAGTTATAAAATTAACTTTTAATAATTTGAAATATTTTCCATAAATATTAGTAATTATTTGAATATTATTAATATTTAATTTATTTAATAAATGCATTAAATAAATTAACAAAAAATGATTTTCTAATATTAAAAATCATTTTAAATGATAATAAGGTATTTAATAATATTTTAAGTTATAAAAGGTAACTTTCAATATTTTAATGTAAATTTCATTAATTATTTAATATTAATGATATTAGATTTATTTAATAATTATATTAAATAAATTAGTTTAAAAATAATTTTAATATTATAAAATTCATTTTAAATGAAAATAAAGAGTTTGAGATATTCTAAGTTATAAAATATAACTTTTAATATTTTAAGATAAATCTCATTAATTATTTAATATTATTGATGATAGATTAATTTAATAATAATATTAAATAAATAATTTAAAAATGGTTTAATTAATTTAAAAATCATTTATAGAGGATATAAATGAATTAAAAATATTTTAAGCTATACATAATGACTTTTAATATTTTGAGAAATAGTACATTATTATTTTAATATTAATGGTAATTATTTAAAATGATTTTAAATATTTTAAAAATCATTTAAGGGTAATATTAATACTTTAAAAGTATTTTGAGTTATTATAAATAACTTTAATATTTTTGCAATGGTTTTATTAATATTTTAATATTAATTAAATGTTAATGATAATAGAATTGTTTAATATTTAAATCATTTAATAATGATTCTGGTATTTGAAAATTCATAATAAATTATAATAAATGTTTTAAAATTATTATAAGTCATTTATAAATAATATGATTGATGTTTAAATTATCCAGGATAACCTTTAAGATACAGATTAGAGTTTTATTAACAAATAAACTCGATAATTACCCGATAAAGCCGTCGGTACACCGAAATGTTACCGAAATTGATCCGAACCTATATAGTTTGACTATATAAGTGTTTGTTTGTGATTCAATGATTGTTGAATATGTGTGACAATGTGATTAGGTTATGTGCTGACTACAATAAGTAGTATTATGTGTTACGATATGTTATTCTAATCAGTAAAATGATCTTATTACTGATAAGTTGTTATACAAAAGATAAAAAACTAAGTTACGTTATAAGCAGCAGACCAGGCAAGTATCCTACATTTGCATTTCCTTTATGCAATGGATATGAGTAAGAAAGTTTCAAAATTATATTATTATTGTACTAGATTATTAACCCTATTGTTATATATGTTATATCCGATCATTGATTATCAACATGGTAATATATGGTAATTCAGATATATATATATTCCATTCGTTAATTTCTAATTATGGCTATTCAAGTGTCCCCACTTGGATAATCATCATATTTAATCACATGTTGATATATATATATATATATATATATATATATATATATATATATATATATATATATATATATACCTATTGATCACCAAAGATGTATACAACAAGTAAAAGCCGTCTAAGCTATTTGACCAGTTAGACACAGATTTAGAAATATTGTTGAATATGATAAAACCTTTTTGTATCCAATTAAATTGTTTTGGTTCGGATTCCCGACTAAGTATGAACATCCTGAACATGGGAAAACTTTTATGTGCCCAAGACGGATAGAGTGAACGATAATATCATTCTTACATGTAGTATTGATCAATACAGGGCATAACGGGCTGATCACCCCCCGTGCCCGTAAGTTATGACGGTTTGCAAATGAAGTTCTGTTAAACCTATTTGAAAATTGAAAATAATGTTCATAGTATGTCACCTTAACCCTATTTATAGTCAGTACGTAGTTTCAAAAATTTGATAGAGAGTTGTTATGTTATTATTATCGGTTCAGATTACTTCACAACTTTTGATTTATTGTACAAAGGTAGTACAAAGAAAATATTTAATCCTTGCAGCTAATATTTATAATTGTTATTACTTGTTGGGCACTCAAATGCTCATTCTTGCTTAAATTAAATGTTTTCAGCTAAATATGACCAACTAGAGGGCTCTACCAGGAACAAGGGGAAAGAAAAGCTGTCAGAATAAGTTTGTGTTACTTTATGTGATAGCTAGACTTATATAAGATGATGATATCTATTATCTATCATATAATGAAATGTTTTAAGGTCGCGTACCTGGGATTTAGATAACTCTGATATGTAAATTAAGTTTGATATTTATGACAAAATTATTATTATTCCGCTCAAAGAAATGGTATCATGAAGCACTGAATTCGGGTTTCAAGTACCTGAATTTGGGAGCGTCACAGTGGATCCATATAATGGCCATGAAATTCTACCTGAGCGGAGACGCACTCTATAAAAGAGATGCATGATTAGGTCTTCTCAGATGTCTAGACAAAGAACAAGCTTAGAGGCTCATGGATGAAATCCATGGTGGAGTATGCGGCCCGCACATGAGCGGCCCTTTACTTGTAAAAAAAATCCTAAGAACAGGGCATTACTGGCTCTCTCTCTCTCAAGGCTGATTGTGATGATCACGTCAAGAGATGTTACTAATGCCAAATTCACGGGAATTCTATCCACGACCCTCCAAGGGAGCTCCACAATATGAGTTCGCCCTGGCCCTTCTTAATGCGGGGAATAGATGGAAGAGTTATGCAGTAAATTCCACATCAAACATCTCAACTCCGTCATCTATCGTCTAAAGAAGAATGGTGATGTTGAAGCGGCTAATAAGAATATCAAAAAGATTATGCAAAAGATGTCCGCCAATCACAAAGGATGGCCTGACTTGTTGCCTCTGACTCTATTAGCCTATAAAATGTTAATGCGCACTTCCACTGGGGCAACCCCCTACTCATTAACCTATGACATGGAAGTAGTGCTCCCTATAGAGGTGGAAATGGAATCTCTATGAGTTTTGATAGATGCTCAGCTGGATGAAGACTAATGGTTACAAGATCGATACCACCAATTGTCTCTAATAGATAAAAGGAGGGCCTCAACCATCTTCCATGGTCAGTTATACCAACAAAGGATTGCTAGATCCTACAACAGAAAAGTCCGACTATGGCAGTTCAAAGAACATGACCTGGTTTTAAAGAAAATTCTTGACAACCAAGATCAATCACAAGGAAAATTCACCCCAAACTGTGAAGGTCCATTTGTTATCAAGGAGGTATTGACAAGAGAAGCTCTCAGATTATAAGAAATGAATGGCGATGAAGTTTCGCAGCTCATTAAATCGTACACCAGTGAAATGGTACTATGTCTGAAGCCACCTGCAAGCTAGCATCCTGGTCTTGGATCATTAGATCCCCAATCAGTTCAGGTTTTCAAAACCCTTCACTATATACAACCTTTCTTCATAACTGTTTACCCCATCAGGGACAAACATACCTTCTAACCAACAACCTAGTTCTGGATCATTAGATTCATCACTCAACTCAGGTTTTCAAAACCTTTCACACCTTTAATTTTGTCCCACCAGGGATTAAACATTTCACACCTTTAGTTTAGCCCACCAGGGATCAAACATTACACAACTTCAGTTTGTCCCACTTGAGATCAAACATTTCATACCTTCAGCTTATCCCACCAGGGATCAAACTTTTCACATCTGCAGTCTGTCTTATACATGGGGTGAACTACGCAGACCTGATCTCCTCAATCACGAGAGTACATAGGAAGTCATTTTCATGGTTTGGTCTAACTATAGAAAAAACAAAAAAAATCTCTCTATGTGATGAGTAGGTTTTTAACCTATGATTTATGTTCGTTTGGCTTATTATATTGTTAGTTTTTGGCGCTTTCATGTTACTTTTTATGGTTTTTGTGCTTGTTGTAGGATAATCAGGTTAAGTCGTCAAGATGTGAGCATTAGAGGAGTTTTTAAGCAATATGTCAACTTGTCGCTTACATAGTAGCGGACCGTCTTTGTGATGAAAAGAGCAATCTAGCGTGAGGCCTACCAAGGAGATCGATCACTAATGGCCTAGCGTGGGGTGCGTTGTTCATGACTTATGTCTAGCGCGGGGCGCTCTAGTGCGGGAAGTTATATTGGTCAGTTTTGTTGGATAAGGAGAATAGGTAGTCTTATGAGCTATTAATGTTTTAAGTAATAGATTTATATTAGGATTGTGCCATGATGGTTATTGCATTTTCTTGGGAGTCTTTGGTGTACTTGTTGGTGTTTGCAATAACTTGAATTTTTTAGAGTCATTCTTGGGGCATGAGTTAGAGTTGGACTAGGAGTGTTAGTGTGGAGTTGAGGGAGGTGATATGGTGTAGAAATTATGTGTGAGAAGAGAATCAATCAATATACACACTTTTGAGAACAAGATTGAGGGGGGTAATTTGGAGGACTAAAGAAGAGGAGGATTCTCACGAAGATTGCAGAGTTGAATTCAGAGAAAGGTGGTGTATTATTATTATTCTTTAATTTCAATTTGTGTAATTGGGATGATGTTTTCTTTTATTTATTCAGTAGTTAATTCATTGATTATGAACTAATTTACTTTTTAGGCAATTAATGGATCCTTAAATGGAACGATGATTATATAGCCTTTATTTCCAATTTAATAAAATATTTCCAGTTTATCTATATTAATTTGAGCTTGAATTTATGAATTGCATGATCAACAATTCTTTGTGGATTGGTATAGAATCGAGAGAGGATATTCGAATCTAGACTTATTTGATATAGCATGTGTTCATGAGTTTTGTGAATAACAGAATTATGATGAATGTTAAGGTAGAGATATGCTTAACATCACATGTAATCGGATAGAGAAGTTAATCTTAAACCTTCTTTAATTATAAGTCACAGAGAGATATAGTGAGTTAGTTGATTAAGGAGTTTAACTTTTTTCTGTCTTAATTGTGGATTTAAGTTAATACGGTACTAGTGCATCGAGAGGTAGATAGTACTACATTCGTGTTCTTGGTTAATAAGCTGGGATATTGAGTTGAACTGGAATAAAGGTGTATGGATCAAAGTGAAGTTTAGGGTGAAATCATGAGCCTAATTCTCCAATAAGTGTTTGAAAATTCAGGTTCTATTAGTTGTGAGTATTTTGCAATAATTTATTTAATAATACATTAGATTTTATAATCATTAAAGTGAATAGTTTAATAAAATTTGGATTATTAGAAAATTGATAATTGTAGGGTTAAATTTCTTACTAATTTGTCTCTGTGGGAACGATACTCTACTCATTACTATATTACTTGTTGATCACGTATACTTGTGTGTATTGCGTATATAGATTTTACTCAACAAGTTTTTGGCGCCGTAGCCGGGGACTATTTAGTATAGATCTTAATATTTTTACAATATCAGTTAAATTAATCCAGTTTTACTTAAACATTTTTATTTTGCGTTTTGCTCATCTTCTTTCAAGTGTCCGAAGCGGTTTATGCAAACTCGGTCCAAAAATCTAGACCTGTTGCCTTTTGAGGACGACATTGGGAAAAGGTTCCAGAGGTTAAGTAAGTGGATCAAGGAGACGAGACAGGAATTTGAAACATCTGAAAAAGAAGAGGAAATGGCAGCTGACAATCATAAAGCATCACCAGGCCCGCAATCAAGCAAATACATTTGAAATCAAGCCTGGGACGATTCAAATGATTCAGAATTCAGTTCAGTTTGGGGGACTGGCAAATGACGATCCGAATGAACATTTTGTTAGCTTCCTGGAGATATGCGACACCTTTAGGTATAACGAGGTGTCGGATGATGTGGTGAGACTTCGCTTGTTCCCATTCACCTTACGGGACAAGACGAAGAGTTGGTTACACTCTCTACCGCTGGGATCAATCACGACGTGGGAAGACCTAGCTCAGAAATTCCTGGCCAAATTCTTCCAACCGGCAAAAACTGCAAAAATGAGGAACGAGATAACGATGTTTGAACAGCAACACGGGGAGTCACTGTATGAGGCATGGGAAAGGTACAAAGAATTGCTTCGCAAGTGTCCACATCGTGGTTTGCCGAAGTGGTTGCAAATGAACAAGTCTTACAACGAATTAATTGGGAACCTCAGAACAAGTATTGATGCAGCTTCAGGTGGAGCATTTATGGCAAAGAGCTATAAGGAGGCCTACGAGTTAATAGAGACTATGGCAGCTAACAATTACTAGTGGCCCACGACAAGAATGAATCAAGCAAAGGTCGTAGGAGTGTTAGAAGTAGATGGTATGACGGCAATACAAGCGCATATTTCAACACTTTCAAAGAAATTTGATTATATGACAGGGGTGCAAGCACAGCAGGCACAACAAGTGGAAATTATTTATGAGTTGTGCGCAGGAGAGGATCCTATGGATCAATGCGCAATCAATCCAGCCTCTGTGCAATTTGTGGGAAACTATAACAGAATTCCATAAAACACATATCAGAATGCGTACAATCAAGGGAACAGGAATCATCCAAATTTTTCGTGGAGTAATAACCAGCAACAACAAGCTCCAAGATCATCATATCCCCCAGGATTTCAGTACCATTAACAACCAGCTCAACATCAAGAAAAGAAATCAGATCTAGAGGAGTTGGTGACAAAATACATAACTAGCAATGAGGCGGCTATGAAAAATTAAGCAATGGCGATCAAGAATCTAGAGAATCAGATCGGACAAATTGCGTCGACATTGAATTATAGACCACAAGGAACGTTACCAAGTGACACTGAGAGAAATCCGAAGGGTAATCACGAGCAATGTCAAGCTATTATGTTGAGAAGTAGAAAACATCTTGAGGGTAAAGAGACAGAAATTTTGGTCGCAAAGGAGGCTGAAACAGTGAAAGAAAATATAGCGGTTGAGGTAAAGCAGGGGGACGAAAAACCAGTGGAAAAGAGCAAACCAGTTAATGAACTAGTTGTTTATCCGCCCCCACCGTTTCAGCAAAGAGTTCAAAACCAGAGATTAGACAAGCAATTAGCAAAATTTTTGGAAGTTTTTAAGAAACTTCAAATCAACATCCCATTTGCAGAAGCCTTGGAACAGATGCCTAGTTACACAAAATTCATGAAGGGGATTTTATCCTGGAAAAAGAAGTTGGAAGATTTCGAGACAGTGGCATTAACTGAAGAGTTTAGTGCAGTGCTACAACAGAAGTTGCCACCAAAGTTGAAAGACCCATGGAGTTTCACCATCCCATGAACAATTGGGAATATGACATTCAATAAATGTTTGTGTGACTTGGGAGCAAGTGTGAATCTTATTCCCCTATCAGTTTATACATATTTGGGTTTGCCAGCGCCAAAGCCTACGAACATCTCATTGCAGTTGGTGGATAGGTCAGTCACATATCCAAGAGGCACTGTAGATGACATATTGGTCAAGGTTGACAAGTTCATATTCCTCACAGATTTTATTATTCTAGATTTTGTGGAGGATAAGAACATCCCAATCATCCCAGGGAGACCTTTCTTGGCTACGGGTAGGACACTCATCGATGTACAAAAAGGAGAACTTACTATGAGGGTCCAAAACTAGGAAATTAAATTTAACGTGTTTAACGGCATGAATTTTTTTACGGATGAAGAAGATTTTTTTAGGATGGATCTTGTTGACCAAATAATTAGCGAAGACATGGATAAGAGTTTGGTTAACAATCCATTGGTGACAACATTATTGGGGGATGAACAGCTCGACGATTCGGAATATGTGGATTATTTGCAGATGCTAGACTCCTTGCCATGAGTTAGTAGATTTAAAACGCCATTTGAAACATTACACAGGGAAGAGAAAGCCTCGGCAAGGATGAAATCGTCTTTGGAGGAGCCACCAACTCTTGAGCTAAAACCACTACCTAAACACCTCAGGTATGTTAGGTATTGTGAAAATCAAAGTAGCAATCAAATTAAAAAATTAGCGGAAGCGAAATAAAATCAGATTTTAAAATTTTTTCACAGACCAATTACCCGGATCATCCTTTATGCATATTATTAATTAAACGAAGAATAAAAAATTATGAAATCATACCCTTGTAGAAGCGAGCTTCCTGCAGTGCGAGTTCACCTCCTACTTCTCATGATCTCCTTGAATCTCCGGTAGATTCCTTCCTTTGATCAATGTAAGCCACCCAAGTGTGGCCTCTAGAGGTGATCCACCAAAGAAGAAGAATTTTTCAAGAAGAAGAAGGGTATTGGCTCAAACCCTAGTTTTTCCTATCTCAGTATGGAAAAAGGAGGCGTACTCTCAACTCTCGAATTACGTATATTAGATATCGATATAAGACTCCTCTTATAAAGATATCATGTAACCTATTTTAATTAAAATAAGGTATTATTTATTTAATTAAACTCTTTTAATTAAATGGGCTCCCTAATCTATTAGGGTAATTAATTAAACTCCTTTAACTAATTTTCCTTCCTAATCCAATTAGGAATAAATGAAAGTACTTATATTAAATTAATTCCTAAACCTTTTAGAAATTAAAATATTAATAATTGTAATAATATTAATAAGACTCCTCTTATTAATTTATATTTAATATTTCTAAAATATTAAATAATAAATATTAAGCTATTTAATTTATTCTATCACCATAGATTAAATTAAATATACTTAACTATATTATTACAATTATGCCATTAACTTTTAAATAATTATTCTTCCTTTTATGGTGTGACCTTTAGGTTCTCCGTATTAAGCCAGGTTGTGAATAAATCAATTAGAACAATTCTAATCTCATTTAAATAAATAAATTAAACAAATAATTTATTTAAATAAATAATATTTATTCTACAATAGGGATAGCCTCCCTAATGATCAGCGACTTTCCGGATAATATAGATTTCAACATTAATCATAAAAGAACCTTTGAGTAAATGAATTCTACGTACAATTCAATCCTTCCACCATCTGATGTCCCAATTAAATATAAGACATGGAATTACTGTCAAGTCTTATTTTATTTAATTATATGTATTTCGATTCCTAAATGCACAACTCCTAATGAATGCAAATTAGAAACTACTTTCTAATTTCATTCCACCTTGGCCAAGGATTTCTGGGTTGTCATTTATCGAATCACATAGGACATTTCTCCTTTTACTAGAAGTGGTAGATTCTTTATTGATCATTCATTATCTTCATATATAACTTATTACACCCAAGCATACCCTTTGATATACTCTAAGAGTCTTAAGGAATAAGTCAAAGTGTAATTCATTATATATAAGATACTACGATGATCTCAAGTCTAAGGATCATTTGTACTACTATCACTACAGGAATTCCTATTGACAGGTAAGTAAAACTCCATTAGGTATTCCTTAGCGAGTCACGTTCAAATGAACTTATTCTCTAATAAGCACCTACATACTTGCTTTAGTGTCTCCACACAAATGATCATGAGATCAATCATCCTCATCCAATGAGCAAACAACAAGCGTACGTACCAATCTATCCGGATTCATTAATCCCCTTTTAGTAATCCTTTGATTGGGAACATTTTAGTTTTAAGCTATCTAAGAATTTAGATCTCATTATCATGATCTTATCATGATTCTAAAAGCATTGCTTAAAACTATGGGTTTATCACATATTATTAAAAGCGACACCATGTAGGTAATAAATGCCTTTAATAAATAATTCTTTTATTAATAAATAAATAAGATTGATTACACAAGTATATGCTTTATCATCATACATGATTGGCTTGTATGCATAATACTTTCAATCTCCCACTTGCACTAAAGCCAATCGTAGTGGTATCTCATACCCATCTTCTCTAAGTGACGATCAAGCTGCTTTGTCGTGTTAGCGCTTTAGTAAATGGATCGCAATATTTTCTTGAGAGTCCACACGCTCGTGGTGACATCTCCCTTTCAATGATCTCTACGATCAAATGAAATCGTCATGACACGTGTTTGGATTTACGATGAGACTGGGTTCCTTAGCTTGCGCTTGTAAACAGCTCTAGTGTTGTCACAGAATAAAGGCCTTTGGTCCTTTAATACTAGGAACCACACCAAGTTCGGTAATGAACTTCTTCATCCAAACGACTTCCTTTTGCGACTTCACTTGCGATATGTACTCTGCCCTCATCCTTTGAATCAAGAATCTGTTTCTTTGCTTGGAACTTTTCGACTCATCGCTGCCACCGATTTAAGGTAAACACATACCCCAAAGCGGTTATTGTCATCTTGGTGCTGTTTGAAAACTTGAGTCTGTGAAGCCCTCTAGTTTTAATTAGGACCACCAAGTAGAAAGAAATACATCCTTAGTTCTTCTTAAGTACTTTAGGATATTTTTCACCGCCTTCCGGTGTTCTTCTCTGGATTCGATTGATATCGCTTGTTACACTAAGTGCATGAGCGACATCCGGTCTAGTACATATATCATCTAGTACATGATAGATCCTATTCTTTGAAGTATAAGGAATCTTACTCATACGATTTCTCTCCTCTCGGTGTCTTTGGGGCTTGTTTCTTGGAGAGATGTATTCCATGGCTCATCGGCGAAGAGACCTCTTTTGGAATCTTCCATGCTAAACCTTTTTAGCATCAAGTCGATGTCGTTCCTTGGGACAAGCCAAGCATCCTATTAGATCTATCTCTATAGATCTTTATCCCCAAAATATAGGATGCTTCTCCCAAGTCCTTCATGGAGAAGTGTTTAGATAACGATTTTAATTGATTTTGGCATAGGAATATCATTCCCTATCGGTAATATATCATCAACATATAATCTGAGGAATGAAACAGCGCTCCCACTAACCTTCTTGTACACACATGGTTCATCCTCATTTTGATAAAATCAAACTCTTTGATTGTCTCATCAAAGCGGATGTTCCACCTACGAGAAGCTTGCTTTAATCCATAAATGGATCGTTGTAGCTTCTGAGACTTGATTTGTTCCAACCTTTGAAACAAATCCCTCTGGTTGTGTCATATACACATCCTCCTCAAGTTTCCCATTGAGGAAGGCCGTTTTCACGTCCATCGCCAAATTTTGTAGTCGTGGTAAGGCTATGATCGCAAGCAAAATCCGAATGGACTTGAGCATTACTCTTTGGTGAGAAGGTTTCGTCATAGTCGACTCCTTGTCTTTGTTTGAAACCTTTTGCAACCGATCGGGCCTTATAGGTCTCTACCTTGTAAATGCTGCTCAGATCTTTCTTTTAAAGACCCATTTACACCCAATAGGCTTAATGCCTTGGTGGTGAGACCAAAGTCCATACTTGGTTCTCATACATGGAGTCCATCTCGAATTTCATGGCTTCTTGCCACTTCTACGAGTCTTTACTACTTATAGCACATTAAGTAATTCAATGGATCATCATCATCTATGATCGTACCTCATCATCATCTTCTATGACAAGTCCATACTGTCTGGTATCTTTGGTACTCTTCAGTTATGAATAGGGTGTGGTGCTGAAGGAATCTCTACTTGGTTAGGTACCTCACTTTGATCGTAGTATTTTGTGGTTCTTGAACCTCTTCAAGATATATCTTACTCCCATTGACCCCTTGAGGATAAACTCCTTTTCAAGAAAGCGGCATGTTTATAACAAACACCTTTTGATCGGTTGGATGATAGAAATAATACCCGATGTTTCTTTAGGGTATCCCACAAATCTACATTTGTCGGATCTAGTCTGCGACTTATTGTTTTCAAACTTTTTGACATAATTTGGACAACCCCAAGTCTTAACATGCTTAAGATTTGGTTTCCTCCTAATCCATGCTTTCATATGGGGTCTTGGGGACGGATTTTGTAGGTACCTTGTTAAGTAGGTATGCGGTAGATTCTAGGGCATATCCCCGAAAGAAAACGGAAGGTCGATAAAGCTCATCATAGATCGAACCATGTCCAACAATGTTCGATTTCTCCTTTCAGATACACCATTCATCTGTGGCGTCCACGGTGGAGTCCATTGTGAGATTATACCATTTTCTTTGAGACAATTGAGAAACTCACCACTTAAGTATTCTCCTCCTCGATCGGATCGAAGAATCTTAATACTCTTTACCGGTTGCTTCTCAACTTCACTACGAACTCTTTGAACTTTTCAAATGATTTGATTTGTATTTCATTAAATACACATATCCAAATCTTGAGTGGTGGCAAATTGAATGTAATAAAATAAGAATACCCTCCTCGTGCGATCGTTGTTGTAGGTCCACATACATACATGTGTGTACCCAGTAACGCTAACAACTCTGTAACTCTTTCTCCTTTTCCACTAAAAGGAGATTTAGTCATTACCCATGAGACAAGATTCACGAGTTGGATGATGATTCATAATCGAGATAGCTCTAGGAGCCCATCTTTATGCAACTTGGATAATCTTGTTTCATTAATACAATAGAGTCTCTGATTGCTCTGATTGCCACATGAAGGTATAATTAACATCATCTCTTTTCCTTTTCTTAGTTTGTTCGATTTGAAATATATTTTCATGCAAGTCAGTATATAAAGTCCATTTCGCAAATTACCAACACCATATAAAACATTATCATTATAAATAGAACAATTTGTTGTTCTTTATTATAATATTAAAACCATCCATATCAATCTGAGAGATAGAAATAATGTTTTAATGATATTTGGAACAAAATAACAATTATTTAAATTAATGAACTTGCCGTGGCGTGCTAAACAATAAGTCCCTCTGACTAATGCGTGAACCTTTGCTCTATTTCCCACTCGTAGGGCGACCTCATCCTTGCTTTCGACTTTCTACTTGACCGGTCCCTGCATATTATTACATATGTGAGAACCACATCCGGTATCCAATACCCAGTAGAAGATTGACTTTCGGAAAAATTAATTTCAATCATAAACAAACCTTGATTAGGATTGAAGCTTCTCAAGATTCTTACGCTTTTGTTCTGCGAGATAATCCTTGCAGTTCCTCTTCCGATGACGGCTTATTGCAATGGAAGCAAATTCCTTTGCTAATTTGGATCAGTTTCTTTTGATCCTTCACTTTCGCCTTTCCCTTAGCATTCTTGGATTTCTTCTTTTGAGGAAGATACCTTGGGCCTCTTCCTTTTCTTGGAAGAATCATCCACCAAGTAAAGACATGGTTCTTCTTGGATGGGAAGTGACCTTGGCGATTTTCAACATGTTAAGTAATTGAGCAAGTGACATCCAACTTATTCATGTGAAAATTCACAACAAATTGTGAGAAGGTGTGCAGGAGTAGCTGCAAGACTAAATCTTGACTCAATTCCCCATCCCATAGCGAACCCAAGTTTGTCCAAGGCGTTCAATCAGATTGATCATCTTTAGGACATGAGTCTCAGCGGTAGTGCCCTCGATCATCCGAGATCGGAAGAGCTCCTTAGATATTTTATATCTAGCGGTCTACTTTGCTCACCATCTGACTCTCGAAGGTGCGATAGCATAGTAGGAGCATCCATATTTTCATCTTTGTATTTGAAGCTCGTTACTCATGGATGCGAGCATGATGCATTGAGCCACAGATGCATCATTTTGCCTTTGTTTAAAAGTAGCAATCTCTTCCTCGAGGTTGTCTCGCAACTTTTTTGCAGTGCAGGCGAATTTAGGACATAAGAAATCTTTTCAACCGTGAGAACAATTCTCAGATTCCTTAACCGGTCCAAGTGTAGTTCGGTTAAAATCGGTTTGTTAGCATCAAGTATGCTCTGTGATGAAATTAGTGAATGTGACATTTCAAAATTCTGCGCATGTAAAAAGACAATATTTTAGCAAACATTCATTTAATTAATTACCAAAATAAATTAGGTCTTATTTTATATTGGCATCTCCCACTATTTTCTTCAAACTATATTACCCTCATTTATATAGTTAAACAAAATCTAATTAAAGTTTTTGCTAGTGAGAATAAGGATCCCATTTCAAATATATATAGCCTTGTGGTGACACTGACAAACTATATATAAATAAATAGGTGAACAACTCCTTATCAATTACATCAACATGTAACTCCTTATGTTTTGCCTCTTAGATTATTTTGATCAAGTGGTGGCACATCCGAATCAAAATTATCTAAGTTAAGTCAACCTAGCACTTCCGTATATTCAAAAAGAAAAATATCGCCCTTGTGGTGACCTGACAAAACAATATTGTTCAATTTTCTTTATAAGCATCAAATGTGATAAATTAACATCTTAAATACTTAATACTTGCCTTGTGGTGACCAACAAACTCATATTAAATATTTAATACTCTATTAATTTTATCATGCTAGAAAGCGACGTTCGATATTCTAAATATCTTTGAGCGCTTAAGACTTAATATATAAAAACTTTGAGGATTTGTTATTATTTGTCTCATCTTGTTTAGTAGCGCATGCAAATATATATATAAAATCTGGCGTCATATTATTAAACATGTGAAGCATGTTTGCATAATATATAATATATATAATACTAACATGCACATATAGAATACTATATTCTTCCGGATTGATTATGGACTTTTATTCTAGTTTGGTTCACTAGAGCCACCAAGTGAACCAAAAGGTCAAACCCTAGGGTGCAAAGAATAAACATTTAAATATAACTATTACATTTAAACTTAGGGCTCCATTACAAGCGGGTCTTTTAGCGCTCCTTGCTTCTTGATCCTCGGTTCTTGAAAAATTCTAACTAGTTCTATTACATAAACTATTTAATTTAAATAGAAACCTTGATCGTGATCGAGGGAAGTACATAGAGAGAGAGATAGAATTTACATCAAGAAGAAAACCGGAAAAGGCGAATTCACGCAGACCCCATTTAATAAAACTCATTCATTCAAACATCCAACTAAAATAAATCCAATCACATTGGTTGATTGTCCATAATCAATCACATTTATTATCATACATATCATCATATGTATCGATAAATTAAATCATTCCATATATATATGAATATCATTTAATGGGCAATTTTATGTTGCATGAAATCAATTTCAAGATTAAAATAAACTCTTTTATTTTAATTATAAAATTATTAAGGTATATATATATATATATATATATATATATATATATATATATATATATATATATATATATATATATAATTAGTAGTCATGCCAACCCTTTTGATTCACATAAAAAGGTTTAGTAACCTCCCCGTCCAAGTGATTCACGCAAATCAAGAATATAGGTATTACGCTTTTTATTTATTTATTTATTTATTTTTTGCGTGGGCATATATATATATATATATATATATATATATATATATATATATATATATATATATATGAACTTATATGAGGACTCATCTATCCAGATTTCAAAGTCACGTGGACAGCATTTGGAAACAAAGGATTCACACCTTGTTATTCTAACAATTTTATATAATGCGGCGAAATTCGTGTGGTTTAAAAGTAGCAACATTGCACGGACTCAACTTTTGAAGAAAAAAAAAAAAAAAACCGATTTTCATAAAAAAAAAGCTTTTTTTTTTTGAAAGCTTTTTTAAAAAAAAAAAAATATTTTTTTTCAATAAAATAATAATTTTATACAATAAATTATGCCCAATAAATTATTCAAAATACATACCCAAACATATATGGAATCAAAATAATTAATAATTCGCATAAAGTTTGGCTCGTGATACCACTGTTAGGTATTGTGAAAATCAAAGTAGCAATCAAATTGAAAAATTTGCAGAAGCGAAATAAAATCAGATTTTAAAATTTTTTCACAAACCAATTACTCGGATCATCCTTTATGCATATTATTAATTAAACGAAGAATAAGAAATTATGAAATCATACCCTTGTAGAAGCGAGCTTCCTCAGTGCGAGTTCACCTCCTACTTCTCTCGCGATCTCCTTGAATCTCGGGTAGATTCCTTCCTTTGATCGATGTAAGCCACCCAAGTGTGTGGCCTCAGAGGTGATCCACCAAAGAAGAAGAATTTTCAAGAAGAAGGGGTATTGGCTCAAACCCTAGTTTTTCCTATCTGTATGGAAAAAGGAGGCGTATTCTTCAACTCTCGGAATTACTATATGAGATATCGATATAAGACTCCTCTTATAAAGATATCATGTAACCTATTTTAATTAAAATAAGGTATTATTTATTTAATTAAACTCTTTTAATTAAATGGGCTCCCCTAATCTATTAGGGTAATTAATTAAACTCCTTTAACTAATTTTCCTTCCTAATCCAATTAGGAATAAATGAAGTACTTATATTAAATTAATTCCTAAACCTTTTAGAAATTAAAATAATAATAATTGTAATAATATTAATAAGACTCCTCTTATTAATTTATATTTAATATTTCTAAAATATTAAATAATAAATATTAAGCTATTTAATTTATTCTATCACCATAGATTAAATTAAATATACTTAACTATATTATTACAATTATGCCATTAACTTTTAAATAATTATTCTTCCTTTTATGGTGTGACCCTTTAGGTTCTCCATATTAAGCAGGGTTGTGAATAAATCAATTAGAACAATTCTAATCTCATTTAAATAAATAAATAAAATAAATAATTTATTTAAATAAATAATATTTATTCTACAATAGGGATAAGCCTCCCCTAGCGATCAGCGACTTTCCGGATAATATAGATTTCAACATTAATCATAAAAAAAGAACCTTTGAGTAAATAATTCTAAATGCAATTCAATCCTTCCACCATCTGATGTCTCAATTAAATATAAGACATGGAATTCTTTGTCAAGTCTTATTTTATTTAATTATATGTATTTCGATTCCTAAATGCTAACTCTAATGAATGCAAATTAGAAACTACTTTCTAATTTCATTTCCACCTTAACCCAGATTCACGGGTTGTCATTTATCGAATCACATAGGACATTTCTCCTTTTTACTAGAAGTGGTAGATTCTTTATTGATCATTCATTATCTTCATATATAACTTATTACACCCAAGCATACCCTTTGATATACTCTAAGAGTCTTAAGGAATAAGTCAAAGTGTAATTCATTATATATAAGATACTATGATGATCTCAAGTCTAAGGATCATTTGTCTTACTATCACTACTGAGAATTCCTATTGACGTGTAAGTAAAACTCCATTAGGTATTCCTTAGCGAGTCACGTTCGGTGAACTTATTCTCTAATAAGCACCTACATACTTGCTTTAGTGTCTCCACACAAATGATCATGAGATCAATCATCCTCATCGATGAGCAAACAACGTTCGTATCAATCTATCAGGATTCATTAATCCCCTTTTAGTAATCCATTGATTGGGAACATTTTAGTTTTAAGCTATCTAAGAATTTAGATCTCATTATCATGATCTTATCATGATTCTAAAAGCATTGCTTAAAACTATGGGTTTATCACATATTATTAAAACAGCACCATGTAGGTAATAAATGCCTTTAATAAATAATTCTTTTATTAATAAATAAATAAGATTGATTACACAGTATATGCTTTATCATCATACATGATTGGCTTGTATGCATAATACTTTCAAGGTATGCATATTTAGGCAATTCAAATTCTTTACTTGTTATTATCTCTACCACACTTAATGAATTTCAGGAAGAAAAGCTGTTGAGAGTGCTTAGGGAACATAAATCGGCGATAGGATGGACAATTGCTGATATCAAGGGAATCAGTCCATCTTTCTGTATACACAAAATCTTGACGGAGGACAATGCAAAACCGACCGTGGAACAATAGAGACGACTTAACCCTATTATAAAAGAGGTAGTCAAGAAGGAAATTCTGAAGTGGTTAGATGCAGGTATCATCTACCCGATTTCAGACAATAAGTGGATTAGTCCATTGCAATGTGTGCCAAAAATGGGAGGAATGACCGTGGTTCAGAATGATGATAATGAGCTGATTCCAACAAGGACAATGACTGGTTGGAGGGTTTGCATGGACTACAGAAAGTTAAATAAGGAAACCCGCAAGGATCACTTCCCTCTACCTTTTATCGATCAAATGTTGGACAGCTTGGCGGGACATGAATACTATTGCCTATTGGATGGATATTCAGGGTATAATCAAATTGTAATCGCTCCTAAAGATCAAGAGAAGACTACATTTATATGCCCATATAGTACATTCGCATTCAGGAGAATTTCATTTGGATTGTGTAATGTACTTGCTACTTTTCAGCAGTGCATGATGGCCATCTTCTCAGATATGGTGGAGAAGAATGTGGAAGTCTTCATGGATGATTTCTCTATCTATGGGGATAATTTTAACGCGTGTTTGGAAAACTTGGTAATGGTCTTACAAAGATGCACCGACACAAATTTGGTCCTTAACTGGGAAAAATGCCACTTTATGGTGGAAGAAGGTATAATTTTGGGACACAAAGTCTCGGCTCAAGGATTGTAGGTTGATAAAGCGAAGCCGGAAACATTTGAGAAACTGCATCCACCAAGTTTAATTAAAGGAATTAAAAGCTTTCTAGGACATGCTGGGTTTTATAGGCAATTCATAAAAGATTTTTCTAAACTGGCAAAACCCTTGTGCAGTCTTCTAGAGAAGGATTCTGTGTTCAAGTTTGATAAGGAGTACAAGTTGGCTTTTGAATTTTTGAAGAAAAAGTTGACTAGAACTCCCATGATCGTCGCACCGGATTGGAATATGCCTTTTAAACTAATTTGTGATGCAAGCAATTATGCAGTCGGGGCGGTGTTGGGTCAACGACGAGATAAGATCTTTCATGTTATCTATTATGCAAGTAAGACACTTATAGAAACTCAATTGAACTACATAACTAAAGAAAAGAATTACTCACAGTGGTGTACGCATTTGATAAATTCCGAGCTTATTTGATCGGAACAAAGGTGATAGTCTACACGGATCACGCGACTATTTGGTATTTGATTATGAAAAACGATTCTAAGCCACGCCTTATCCGATGGATTCTCCTCTTAGAAAAATTTGATTTAGAGATAAAGGATAGAAAGGGAACGGAGAACCAAGTTGTCGATCATTTGTCAAGGTTGGAGAATCAAGATAAACAGGAAGAGGATAAATGTGTAATTAACGAGTCATTCCTGGATGAGCAATTGTTTGGGATACGGTCAGAATTTCCATGGTATGCAGACTTCGTGAATTATATAGTTAGCAACATTCTACCCCCTGATCTTACACGACAACAGAAAAAGATGTTTCTGCATGACGTCAAATGGTATATGTGGGATGAGCCGTACTTGTTCAAACAGTGCACCGACAAGATGATCAAAAGATGTGTGCCTTACAGTGAAGTGAAGAACATCTTGCACGAGTGTCACTCATCTGCATATGGAGGACATTATGGTAGTGCAAGGATAATAGCAAAGGTGCTTCAATCAGGATTTTATTGCCCCACACTATTCAAAGATGCCCACCAGTTTGTCAATACATGTGATTGATGTCAAAGGGTGGGCAACATCTCATAAAGGAATGAGATGCCGCTAAAAACAATTCTAGAAGTTAAAATTTTTAATGTATGGGGCATCGACTTCATGGGGTCATTCCTTTCATCTCTGAATAATCAATACATTCTACTCGCAGTGGATTATGTGTCAAAATGGGTTGAAGTCGCAACACTACCATCGAACGATGCCAAGGTAGTTCTAAGATTCCTCTAAAAAAATATCTTTACAAGGTTTGGGACGCCGAGGGCTATAATAAGTGATGAAGGTAGTCACTTCTGCAACAAAGCGTTTACAGTGCTACTGGCAAGATATGGGGTCAACCACAAAGTAGCGACAACTTATCATCCCCAAACCAGTGGGCAAGCTGAGGTATCAAACAGGGAAGTCAAGAAAATACTAGAAAAAGTAGTGAACCCGAATCGAAATGATTGGTCGCTTCTATTTGATGATGCATTATGGGCATACCAGACTGCATATAAGACACCGATCGACATGTCACCATATCAACTTCTGTATGGAAAAGCTTATCACTTACCGGTCGAGTTACAGCACAAGGATTATTGGGCTATCCAGAAACTGAACTTCGATCAAGCAGCAGTGGGGGAAAAGAGACTACTGTAGTTAAATGAGCTTGACGAAATTTGCCTGCAAGCCTACGAGAATTCACAATTGCACAAGGAAAAGATTAAAAGATGGCACGACCAGAAAATTATGCACCGAACATTCTTGCCAAGTCAATCAGTACTCCTGTTCAAATCAAGACTAAGATTGTTCCTAGGAAAACTAAAATCACAGTGGTTGGGGCCATTCACCATAAAGACAGTTTTCCCACATGGCACCGTAGAGCTATACAGTAGAAATCCATTGGAGACTTTAAAACCATCCATCCCCCTCTCCAACCCACGTTGGCCTTCTACCTTCTATATGAACTCCTACCATCCACGAACTCATTGTCCTATACATCATAACAACAACACTCAAATCCTAAATCTAATCCACTCCTTGCACGAATCCATACAAATTGGGACATCTTTATAAAGAGGGAAACCTAAACTTAGTAAATGTAAGCACAATTATCTTCATTATTCATACAATTCTCTATTTTGATATCAATTTGAGTGGAAAATCTGGGGAATTGAGTGCCCAAAGAGTGGTTGTGTGTTTGTGAAAATTTGGCTAGCAAAGTAACATCAATCAACCAATTCTGGGGAAATAATCAGTCCGCACACCAATTGTTTGATAAAAGTTCAGAACCAGATTATTGTGATCAACAACACCGGAAACAACATGTCTTCCAACAAAAGACAATGGGCATCAACCTCCACGACTCGGCATGCATATGACCATACGAAATTTTTTAGTGAAAGGGCCGCGAAAAGATTCAAGTCATCCATCGATAAGATGAACTTGGTGCTAGAACGAGGGTTGAAACTGAATGCTAATTTGGATGGCGACATGGCTTTACAAATTGTAGAGCGTAATTAGTTTCAGTTAGTAGAGCAACCACTTCCAACGACAATCAACATAGTAAAAGAGTTTTATGCAAACACAATGGAACATATCGATCATGTTGCCATGGTTCGAGGAAAACCAGTGGTGTTTCACGCCGATGCTATCAACGTGTATTTTGGGTTAGAGGCACCACAAACTGACCGATATGAAGATGGATTGCCCAAGCTAGATGAGTTGATTGCCCGATTATGCAAACTAGGAACTCAATGGACAATTCAAGCCGGAACGAATGAAAAGATAAGTTTTCCTCAATCAACACTGAGTCGATATGGAAAAGCATAGCATGCATTTATATGTGCGTGGCTAATGCCCACTCACCACCAATACGATGTAAATAAGGCACGGGCTCGGCTGTTGTATGGGATTGTTCACCACCACTTCCGTATGAATAATTTAATTGCATTCTACAATGTTGATGTGGGGGAGTGTATTCAAGAATCTATTGACCGGGCATTACGTGGGAGTACTACAGGAGGTTTGCTTCACGGGTTCCTAATTACTGATTTATGCCGTAAAGTTGGGGTGCAGTGGCAACCTACTGAGCCTATACAACAGCCAATGGCATTAATTGATCATGCTACTATTAAGAGATACAAAGCATGGGATGGGGCGCAATCACACCCGCGTGGCGAAGGCTACATTATGATCCGCCAACCCTCACCCCTAGTGGGTGCGGAACAATCGCGGGTCCCAAGGAATCAATTTATGTGGTTATCCCAACATCAAGAGTTAATGCATCAGTACAATGCAAATGCATTCAACACGCTTGCTAATGCATTTTCCCGTTGCAATCCAAATGCTCAACTGGTGGTTATGCCTGTTCCTCCTGTCCTGCCAACATATCCTCCTTCGGACGACGACAAGCAGTGACTCATTTTTAGGGAAGTCCTCAATTTTTTTTATTGCACATAATTGACGTAATGAGGGAATTACTTGATATAAGTTTGGGGGGTTATGTTTTCTTCTGCCTAGTAATTTACATGTTTAGTTTTTAGTTTTTAGTTTTTTTTTTGTGCGTACTTAGAGCATATTATTATGAAAAAAAAACAAAAAAACAAAAGCATGTAGTTGCATGAATCCAGTTGATAGATTGTATATGTTTGTTCTTGGCCAATGATGAGATTGGAATTTGGTAAACAAGTACAATGCCAATTAAGGGAACTTTGAAGTAATTTCTTGTTATAAGTTGAATCTCTTGTCTGTTTGAAACTATTATAATAAGGAATGCACAAGAAAACCAACTTGTTAATTGATTGCGTTTAAATTGATTCATAATAAGTCTAAAGGATATTACTAGTTTAAATGAAGGAATGACACGAACAAGTAGTGATGGCTAAAGTTAGATAAGAACCTAAGTTTGGGGAAATATTTGGGGTATATAAGCTATCTATAAAAAAAAGTATAAATAAACACTGTAGCATGCTTGTCTAGTTTTGTGGCCTTTGTTACTTGAGTAAGTATGCCCGAGGGGATTGTCCTTGCACCTAGCGCCCTGAGGTCTTAATGATCTGGGAGTCGTTGGTCGAAAGCTCGTTAAGGTAGCATTGAAAAGCCTATGGGAATAAGACATTGCATAGTTATGTTTATCTAATATATATATATATATATATATACATATATATATAAAGCGGGAAATAAGAGCAAAATGCCCCCGTAAATGATAAGTAAAGCATAAGTATCCCATGTTGATCCTTAATATTGGTTATTGTTTGGCGCTGGTTGGAATTAGATTATTGTGGATTTCTTAAGTTTATACTGTATAATGCCTTAGAAGAGATTTGTTATATATTAAATTTTATTGTATTTCAATTTACATTGTTGGAACGCACACACACACTATAATTGTGATAACAGTTTGAGATGCAATGGTTGGCAATGAATTGTGAATTGGTTTTGTTATAAGCTGTTGACAGGTTTACTTGATTTCTCTGAGGCCATATGAGTGAACTATCATTATCATCATAATACTGGATTCGTAGTTTTAGTGTTAGATGCATTGCATTTTGCTTGAGGACAAGCAATGTTCAAGTTTTGGGGAATTTGATGAGTAGTTTTTAACCTATGATTTATGTTCGTTTGGCTTTTTATATTGTTAGTTTTTGGCGCTTTCATGTTACTTTTTATGGGTTTTGTGCTTACTATAGGATAATCAGGTTAAGTCATCAAGATGTGAGCATTGGAGGATTTTTTAAGCAATATGTCAACTTGCTGCCTACATAGCGCGGACCGCGCTGTGACGAAGAGCAATCTAGCGCAGAGTGCGCTAGAGAAGGATCGGCCACTGATGGCCTAGCGCGAGGCGCGCTATGCATGACTTATGGCTAGCGCGGGGCGCGCTGGTGCGGGAAGTTGTATTGGGCAGTTTTGTTGGATAAGGAGAATAGGTAGTCTTATGAGCTATTAATGTTTTATGTAATAGATTTATATTAGGATTGTGCCATGATGGTTATTGCATTTTCTTGGGAGTCTTTGGTGTACTTGTTGGTGTTTGTAATAACTTGGATTCTTTAAAGTCTTTCTTGGGGCATGAGTTAGAGTTAGACTAGGAGTGTTAGTGTGGAATTGAGGGAGGTGATATGGTGTGGAAATTACTTGTGAGAAGAGAGTCAATCAATATACACACTTTTGAGAACAAGATTGAGGGGGCAATTTGGAGGACTAAAGAAGAGGAGGATTCTCACAAAGATTACAGAGTTGAATTCAGAGAAGGGTGGTATATTATTATTCTTCTTTAATTTCAATTTATGTAATTGGGATGATGTTTTCTTTTATTTATTCAGCAGTTAATTCATTGATTATGAACTAATTTACTTTTTAGGCAATTGATGGATCCTTAAATGGAACGATTATTATGTAGCCTTTATTTCCAATTTAATACAATATTTCCAGTTTATCTATATTAATTTGAGCTTGAATTTATGAATTGCCTGATCAACAATTCTTTGTGGATTGGTATGGAATCGAGAGAGGATATTCGAATCTAGACTTAGTTGATATAGCATGTGTTCACGAGCTTTGTGAATAGCAGAATTATGATGAATTTTAAGGTAGAGATATGCTTAGCATCACATGTAATCGGATACAGAATTTAATCTTAAACCTTCTTTAATTATAATTCACATAGAGATATAGTGAGTTAGTTGATTAAGGTGTTTAACTTGTTTCTGTCTTAATTGTGGATTTAAGTTAATATAGTACTAATGCATCGAGAGGTGGTTAGTACTACATTCGTGTTCTTGGTTAATAAACTGGGATATTGAGTTAAACTGGAATAAAGGTGTATGAATCAAAGTGAAGTTTAGGGTGAAATCATGAGCCTAATTCTCTAATAATTGTTTGAAAATTCAAGTTCTATTAGTTGTTAGTATTTTGCAATAATTTGTTTAATAATAATTTAGATTTTATAATCATTAAAGTGAATAGTTAAATAAAATTTGGATTAATAGAAAATTGATAATTGTAAGATTAAATTTCTTACTTATTTGTCTCTGAGGGAACGATACTCTACTCATTACTATATTACTTGTTGATCACGTATACTTGCGTGTATTGCATATATAGATTTTACTCAACATTATGCCCTTTTCACCACTTACAACTTTGAACCTTTTCACGCTAGGTTCGAACTACACAAACCTGATCTCCTCCTCAATGGGAGTACATAGGCATCCATTCGTGGTTCGGTCTTACCCCTACCAAAATATAAAAACTTGTCAAATAGTACTGGGATCATCTTTCAACCTACACATCATCGGCTTAGACCAAAGGGATGGAATTACCTAGTCTCCCCACACAAATAGGAGAATCGACGACCATCTAAGCTGCGGTTGAATCCTGAAAGAGAAACACGAATCCATAAGAGATGGAACTACCTAGGCTCCCCCATACAAAGGAGTACCGGTGACCATCTGTGGTGCGGTCAACCTCAGAGAGGAAAGCCACACTCCACTCCATTACTACATACAAAAAAAACCTAGTCCCAAGACACCAAAGGGTAGGGGAATACACATATCAACGATCCATTCTAAAATATCCTGAGACATCTCAATGTCCATCCATCAAGGGGGAGTTCAGAATATATCAAGTCACAAGCCCTGGAGACATAGGCAACTATGAAGCAAGTAATAAGGCATAACTAAAAGGGAAGTGAATCAAAATATATTTCCTTGCAATATATAATACTGTTTGATATATACAATGTGTACTGTACATGACAAAAATGGCTAAGCTAGTCTGTGCAGGAAAATACAAGCTAATTTACAATCCAGTGGATATTCGTGCTATCAAATCCAACATGGCATCCTTCTCCAAAGAAGGGGGTAACTCTATGAGCTCCTGCCCAAGGGTATCAATGCGAGCCAAGAGATCCATAGCCATCTGTATAGTGACACTATTCTTATCAATAAAAGTGCTTATCTCTGTAATGATATCAGTAGTGTGGGACCGCAATGAAGTACTGTCTGTAATAGTGGCATCTCAGGCAGATATAACGCCATCCCGCTCAGTAACAACTGCATCTCTAGATGATCTAGCCTCATCCCGCTCAGCAACAACGGTATCTCTGTGACAACTCGAGAATTTAGACAATTAATAAAACCTTAAATAATTAAATAAAGGTTAAATAATAGGACCTAGAATGGAAATAGAGTTTGGATTTAAAAGTTTTATGAAGGACTTATGTGGTTTTGTGTATAGTGACCTAATCTAAGAGATTTTTGGATCATGTCTCAATCTATTAAATTATTTTGTATGAATATGTGAGTAAGTGAATATGAATATTATGTGATTATTTATAAACAAATTAAAGAAAACTATTTTGCCAAATTTTATATATTAGGAATGAGAATTAAATAACTTAATGGTTATAGTTATTGAAAAATGCTAGTATTTAAATTATGTACTAGTAAATCAATGAAATGAATAATAATCAATAGATGATTAGTTGATATGATTAATAATAAAAAGGGGAGCAAGTTAAAACTCAAAGCTTGAGTTAGGGAAAGAATTTTGAAGCACGGACTGTTCGGTTGTGTCCGGAACATCAAGATTAGTTAGAAAAGGCTGTAAACACAAAATGTGTCGGGTTTGACTTTTTTTTTCAAAGTCAACAGTTGACTTTTTAGAGAGAAAAGTAAAAATCAAAGATAGAAGTGGAATTTGAAGACACGACCAAGATAATTGAGTCCGAAACGTCAAAATTAGTAAGAATATACTCTAAACACGAAATGTGTCAGGGTTGACTTTTGGTCAAAGTCAATAGTTGACTTTTTCGGAGAAAAGTCAAACTTCAAATTTGGGGATGAATTTGAAGAAATGGATGTGCCCATGACGTTGGGAGTATCAAATTTAGTAGGAATTGACTATAAACTCGAAAATTTGAGTTTTCGGGTCCGAAAACTAAAAACGAAATTAAATACGCAAAACGAGGAAATAAAAATGGGACACACAAGATAAAATCTGCTGGAGATTTTGATCTTCCGATTCCTTCAAACGCAAGAAACTCTTTTGTCATCTCCATTGATGTATATGACACAAGTGCTTGAAGTTTCCATTTGTTCTTCTTGATCTTGCTTATAACTAGCTTTTCACATTTTACATGCTTGTATTTCTTCTCCATTTCATTATTTCTGAACTCATTTTGATCAAAATACTTCTCCATATTAACCCATTCAATACCTTCCACAACTTGAGTTTCTTTTTTCTTTGTCTTTGCATTTTCGACCTTTGGTTTGCACTCTGCTTCCAACTTGGACTTTGTATATGATGTTTCTTTAGCAGTTTTTGTGACTTGAACCTTTTTGGCAACCTTCTTCCTTGTAAAAGTTCTGACAACAGCAGGATTAGAAGATGTGACGTCCAATTGACTAGTAACTTCTGAGTGTGCAATCTTTTTTTCAACATCCTTATCCTCCAGCTCATTATTCAAATTTGTCACATTCTCTTCTTCCATCGCTTCACTCTCAAGTTCTTCTTTCTAAACAGATGCTTTAATTATTGTGTCTTCAAATTCTTTATTTTCGACATGATCTATTTCTTTTGCTTCCTGACATATGTCTTCAAAGTCTTCATTTTTCTTTTCTTCTTCAACTTCATCAATTTCTTCTAAAGTTTCTCATCCTCTTCTAAAAATCAAGACTCTTTAGGTAACGATGAACCTTTATAATTCTTGCAAATCAATTCAAGTTCATTCCATAACTGAGATAGAGAATCAAAACTCGCAACACGCATCCAGACTTCTTCATGCATTACTCCTTGCAAAATCTTCCTTGTTCTTTTTTCTTTCATTTTTTGAACTTTTTTTGAAATACACTTTTTTGGATTTGCAATGACATCTTGCCATAAATTGCATTCTCCAAGAAATACTCGAATCCTTATACTCCAAACATTGTAATTTGTGAACACTAATTTGGCACCAAACCTAGAAAAGATCATTTTTTTTATAATTTACCTCACCAAAAATGCTAACAATATGACAACCTTTTGGACGTGCTTCAATCGACAAACTTCTTCAAAAATTTCTCAACTAGCACATTTGCTAGATTGCAATCCGAGCTATAACGCGCACACTTTGCACTCGCCAATGTAAACACTTTGATAAAGACTAAGTCACCTTTCTTGGGTCATCGATTTTACCTTAGCCACTTTAGTTTAACCTTGAATTAACCTTAGCTCGATACCACTTGTTGGAAATTTATGGAAGATGATAAATTATAAAAGAAGTGAAATATAACTTTGGAGAATATAAGAAACGGTTTGATTTCACTTGATTAAAATGAACAAAATACAAGACTATTTATAGGACTCATATGACACTTCTAGATCCACAATAATAATTACTACATGACCCAGATTCATGTATACATGAACCTAACCATTATATGTTCCAAGACAATTCAAATACATTCATGTACTTAGATATCACCAATTCATGTACTAATATTAATTAAGATATTTCTTGAATAATCTAAAATATATTTGGTTTAGTTCTTTAATGACTTTTGTTGTGGTGAAAAATAATTATCGCAATCTCGCACATACACAAAGTGCATAGCTCACATGCCTTCTTGAAAAGGCCTGAACGACGCTTAGAGAAAGTAACATCTAGGTTACTTTTCACGGCAATCTTTTTCATGGCCAGCTTCTTCCTTCCTTGACTCCTAATTCTAGCCATGACTATACTATTATAATCCAAATAGACAAAAAAGAAGAATAAGATGGACTAAAAGTGATAGATTGATGGTTTTGTCTTGAAAACAACACTGTATTTATAGGACTTTAGTGTAACCTATTGTCTTTTGTAATTCCCTGTTAATTATTAGGTATAATCAAATTAAATTTAGTTTCTATTCATCAATAAAGACATTTGTTCTAAATCAACTTATATATTTACTCGCTGAATATGAAGATTATTTAATTATTATTCCAAATAAGATTATTGAAGAATACCAAATAAGGCTTAATTACCAGATATCAATATGACAAATTAACTACCCTTAATCTTTTCTTTTCTTTCCATTTTTTTAAAAAATTATCTAGCATTGAAAAGTCCTGCACATGTTATTAATCATAAAATATCTTCCATAGTAAGACTTACTATTTGCGCCATTTTGTTCAGTTTTGCATGAAAATAAAAGTTGAGGGGAAAATTTTTAGATTTGTCAAAATACATTAATTTATTGATATCATATTTCCTAATAATTTAATTGTGACAACCCAAAAAATCGAATTGTTCAAAATTTAAGATTTAAAGAATTTGTTATTAATAAAATAATTTCTTATTAATAATATTTTGTGCTATGTGTTTATTAATCGTTCTAGAACCTAAGATGATTTTAAATCGGGAGGATTCTGGCTACGAGCTAGATTGAACGAGTAAAAAATTTCAAAATGAAAATTAAATTTTTCCGAAAACAAAAATATTTCCGGGAAAAAAGACGAAATAGACACTATTCACACACACACACACATTCATATAACAGTTTCTTTGAGAAGTGGCGGTGACCGTAGCAACACGGATGTCGGGGGGTGCCTAACACCTTCCCTCCGTATAACCAAGCCCCCGAACCCTAAATGAATCTAGGTTTCACAGACCTGTTTAGCAGTGTCACATCACTAGGTCAATGTTCAAACCTTTTCGGTTGCGTTGGTGCAACCAGTTAAATGCACCAACTGGCGACTCTTAAAGGTAAATCGTCGAAATTATACATGTCGGACCTTTTTCACTTGTTTTTTCAAACAAATCTCACATTAACATGAGAACACCAAAGAACAAGTAACGAAAAGGGACATTAAAAAATTCCAACGTCGACAATTATGACTAAGATAATGCAGGATAAATTATCATTATCCTTCAACAATGTTAAAATGATAAAATACAATAGACATCAAGTTTAACTGCAGCTGAATAAGCAATCCATTAGAAGAGTCAAGTAGACCATGATATCTACTATCTTCTATGATTTAAAAATGTTTTCATCAATTTTTATCGCTGAGACTCACCTTAACAAATAAACCACATCATTGAATCATCCCTGAACTATGGGCCAAGGATATTAATTAAATCATCAATGGTCATGACTATACCGAATAATCCCTGGTCATAATCATATCAAAAACTGTCCATCAATGCACTACAGGCCACTAAGGACTTTTACCACATCATTTATAACATTACAGGTCATGATTATACCGAATAATCCCTAGTCATAATCATACCAAATCTATCTATGCACGTAAGCCAAAGATGACTTTTAACACAATATAAGCATGAGGATGATGACAATGACATAATAATTCAATAAAACAAGTTAAAGGATAAATTTTAAAGATCTATAAGTTAATTTATCCTGAAATCAATAACGTCCAAATTGTCAACATAATACTTCTTTGTGGAGTAAAATTTAAGAATAATATCTATGCACCAAAAATAATTTGGACAGAAAAGAATCAATTTTTCGTCGTGAATAGTACCCCATGAATAGTACTTCAGGAATAGTACCTTATGAATAGTACCCCGACATAAAAAATACTTTAAATACCCGAGTGAATAATATTTGGGTGAATAGTAATTTGGGTGAATAGTAACCCATGAATAGTAACTCGTGAATACTATTCCGGCATGAAAAGTGCCCCGAATACCTAAGTAAATAATACTAAAGTGAATAGTAACTGGGTGAATAGTAACCTGTGAATAGTAACTCGTAACAGAAAATACCAAAGAAAATGATATTTCATGACGAGTACAAAAGAAATGATATCTCATACGAGTATAATAGAATATACGAAACTGCAAATGGATTTTCATCCGTCATGCGGTAATCCACGTAAATAAATAATTTTTATAATTTAATAAAGAATGAATACGAAAGATCATCCACCATGCATGCAGTAATCCACATAGACAGGTTATTCCAACAGAAAAATAAGGAATGGAATAACAAAAGAATTCACCAGGCATGCAATAGACCGCACAGACAGGTTATTCCAACTAAATAATAAATAATGGAACCAGTCGTGCGTAAGAACGCATGAGAACAAGATATTAGGCGGAATAATATATATAGAGAACCAGTCGTGCGTAAACCCATAGACAGGATATTCTGACATAATAATAAATAATGGAACTAGGTCATGCGTGAAAGCGCACGTATGAGGATATTAAACGAGAATAATAAAAATGGAATAATAGAAGAATTTCACCATGTATATGCGGTGCTGATGCATAGGCAAAGTTATTCCAACAGTAATAATAAAGAATGGAATAACAGAAGAATTTCACCATGTATACGGTAGTCCGCGTATATTGGTTATTCCAAGAGAATAATAAGGAATGGAATAACAATAGCTCTCTTCATGAATACGAAAGAAATAATACCCCTTACCTCAAAAGAAGACTGGATACTGGAATAGTGAGTTAGCAGACTTCTCTTCTTCTTTCTCTCTATAATTTCTCTCTATAATAATTGCTCTAAAGCTTTAGTGAATTGGTGAAAAATAATGAAGGAATGAACTTCTATTTATAGGAAAATATAGTTTCGATAATTGCTCATTTTGGGGTTCGAAATATTACAGTATAATTCCTTCCTCTTTTCTTTCATTTTTAATTTAGTCCTGCAAGTATTATCAAATTTGCACCACCTCCCCTAATAGTAAATAATGTGAATCAATAGTTCAAACATGTGAACCAATAGTTATAATCATGTTAAAATATGAATTATAGTTTAGTACCTCCATCTATACCTCCATTTTTAACTTAGTCATGCAAGTATTATCAATCTTGCACCAACTCCCCTAATAGTACATGAATGTGATTCAATAGTACACACATGTGAACAAATAGTTATATAAGCATGTGAATAAGTAGCAATTAATTGCTCATTTATCTGATTAATTACCCAACTTTTCAATATAACCCCGAGACATCAATTATCATCAGAATAGATGTCAATTTCCACTAACACTAATAATCTCAACACAATGGAACTATCAAATTCATCTTTAATCAACACGAACTTATTCATCATTAATATTATAACTCACAATATTTAACAACTGTGTCGTTCCTCAGAAAAGGGGCTTTCCTATAAGGATTTCTCCTTATTGGCGCGCAATTAGGTGACCAAACCTCTCCTTGACAGAACTTCTAGACATTGTCAATATTTCAAATTATAATATAAATAACTTTTCCGTCTCAATTATTGATTTAATAATATATCATATTATGTAGATAATACTGTGACAATAATTGAATCAATAATATGAGAGATATGATACAACAATTATTGTAGCAATAATTGAGTATAACTGAGTGACTTCTTACGTAAGCATCAATAATCAATATTGTGTGCTACTATGCAACCACGCGTATTACTATACTTTTACTACCGGGTAGTTCAACAGTTTTAACGGTAACACTTTCGTCGTTATAAAAAGATAATTCTGTCGTTTTCTTACTACGATAATACACCCATTGTGGGGTACACCAATGATTGTGCCATCGTACGAATATTCCCTATTAAAATGAATATTCCCAGACTAATCGAATATTCCCTGACACAACGAATATTATATAACAACTTGCTTACTTTAAAAAATTTAAATATATTACCCGCAACTATAACATTATATCAAATCCACACCATAATATTAAAAAAAATATTTTGAGAAATTTAAATCTTTATTCATAAAATTTGGGGTCTTACAATCTCCCCTCCTTATGAAATTTTGCCCTCGAAATTTATGTACGTACCTGGTATGCCGAAGAGGTGAGGATACCTTGACTTTTTCATATTCCAACTCTTGAGGTATAACCTTTGAGTGTTGAATATGATCCTTCTTATCAAAAATTTTAACACGTATATCCTCATACGTTAAATCTTCTGTTATCTCATCTAGTTCTAATTTAATAACGTGGTTCGGGTCATCCACATATTTACGTAACATCGATACGTGAAAAACTTTATGAACACGCGATATACTTAGCGTTAAAACGAGTCTATAGGTCACAGTTCCTACTCAATCGAGGATTTCAAATGGGCCAATTAAATCAAGGGTTGAGATTTCCTCTCTTCATCGATTCTTGCTTCTAGAATAACGCCCTCTTGAACCTTCTTCTTCACATTCATCAGCTCTGAGTATGTAGCTTGCACGACTTTAACTTTATCGATTAAAGTCGATTCTACTCGTATATTTGATATCACCACGTGGGTCCTTAGAGTCTTTAACTCTATCTTCATTATTTGTAAGTTATACGAAATGGGTTTTTATGTTAACAACATCACACTCGTAAACGCATACGATCTTCTACTCAACGCGTCAGCTACCACGTTCTCTCTTCCACAATGATATTGAATGGTATGATCGTAATCTTTAATAGCTCGAGCCAACGTCTTTGGCGCATGATACGTTCATTTTGGGTGAAGAAATACTTGAGGGTTTTTAGAAATGGGTTTTGTACTGGGGTCAATACAAAATTCGATTTCACGCTCTAGGGTTAGGCTACGAAGTCTTCAAGAATTCGCCAGGAAATTTATTAACAATAGAAATATCATTCAAAAATGTGACCCTCATCCAAGACTTGGATAGCACGTCACATTGATACCTATCAACTTGCCATCGTTATTCACGACGTCCCCTACAGATATTCTGGCTTCGGTGTATTCCAAGACTTGGAAGTCACCAGCGAAAGGCTCAGGGCTCTTTATTTATGGCTTGATATGACAATGATTGACTTTAGTTGTTTGGTTGCTTGAATTCGCATAACAGGTTGGTTAGAAATATGAAAGCTAACCACCTTACGAAAAAGCATGATGAGTAGTTAACCAATCGATTCCTAAAATCACATCAAAGGCAAGTATTTTCAAAGAGATAAGATCGACAGGTAACGTGAAAGTGTCGATTTGAATTAAACAAGATTTATAAACAGTGGATGTAACGAAGGTTTCTCCTAACAGAGTTTTAACAGACAAGTCAAAGTCTAACTTCTCTGGGGTCAAATTTAAACGTTGAGCGCAAGCAAGAGAGATAAAAGAATGGGTAGAACCGGTATCTAATAAGGTATAGACTTCGGAAAAATTTATAATCAACTAACCCGTGCTAACTTTGTTCGGTTTACTCGCTTTTTGAGAAGTCATAAAAAACGCTCTTCCTGAAACCACCGACTTTGTTTTGTCCGTATCCGCCTTTGGTGCCACCGTCCCAGCTAGACTTGATTTCTCTACAGGACAAAATCGAGTTATGTGACCATCTTTTCCAAGACTAAAACATACCTTGGAAGGCTGTGAACAGTTTGGACTTATGTGTCCCTCCTCTCCGCATCTATAGCATCTAACTGGCGGTCGTTCTCCTCCCCTAGAATTTGTTGTTGCTGCCGACGTCTTCCCATCATCGTTAAATCTTCTCTTCTTGAATTTTCCACTTCTATTATGTTGGCCATGATTACCACCGAAGTGGTTACCATTCTTGGCATGATAATTTCCTCCACGATGGTTATCATTGTTCTGATAGTCATTGCCACTGGTACGATTATTATCGTGTTGTTGCTCGTTACCTTTTGGTTGTGCTGACTCATTATCACGCTCCAATAACTGAGCCCTATTCACAACATCTGAATACAAACATAATTTGTGAGAAATGAGGTATTGACGTATTTCGGGTTTCAAATCTCTTTGAAACATTCGCATCATTTGCTCCTCATTATCGACCAAATGGGATGCAAACCAGGATAACTCCGTAAATTTAGCCTTGTATGACGACATAGTCATATTATTTTGCTCCAACTTGATAAACTCCACCTCTTTCATGTGACGAATACTTTCGGGAAAGTACTTGTCGTTGAACAGCTCTTGGAACTTCTCCCAAGACATCTTGAGTGCGTCGAGTCGGAGTGGACGCGTTTTCTGATTCCACGATAATTTGCCTCTTCATGCAACATAAAGGTGGCAAAGGGAACCTTTGCTCCTCGAGCATCCCAAGACATCAAATATCTTGGTGATCCGCTTTAACCACGTCTCGCCTTTATGTGGTTCGGCTTTCCAAAAACTCGATGGTCGGCTCCTTGAATCGCTTAGCGGTGGCCGATCGTGGGTGGGTTGCCATTATTTCCACCTATATTTTGAACAGGAGTCTCTCTTACCTGATGTTGCATGAATTGCATAAAGCCTCTAAACATCCCATCGTTCATCACTTGATCGGTGTTGTTATTTACATGAGGATTATTGTCTTCCTGTTGCACATAATCCTGGGTATTGATCGTTGTTGACTCAACGGTCTCATGTGTTTCATTGCTGATCTCAACATTTTTAGATGCCATTTTCAAACACTGTCAAAAAACAAGGGTTAATTGACATATCACATATTATCCCTATACTCTGACCAACCAATTAAATACCAAATAAACTTAGGTAGGTCATACTAGCGAAGGAATTCAACGTCTCTCCCCTCATAGTTCTTGTCTCACATCTCAGCCAGGGATCATATCTCTAAGCTTTGATACCAACTATGACGCCCCCAAAATAGGTATACATCACCCATCTTGAGTCGCCAAATACATGGTACATAAATTCAAATACAACTTAATTATACAACAGTCGTGTAAAATATGATAAAACATAGCTGAGAGATTAAACAATAATATTGTCATCTATACAATATCCACACTCAATGGTGTCCTCATTACAATTATTATCACACTATTTTACAGCATAGTGAGGACTACTAATACTATCATCTGGACTGTCAATCCGTTCCCCGACTTGTCCCAACTATATTCTCATTTCTTGAAGAGAACAGTGAAAGAAAGTGTGAGCTCAACTATCCCAGTAAGAAATATTATGACTAAGATAATGCAGGATAAATTATCATTAGCCTTCCACAATGTTAAACTGATAAAATACAATAGACATCAAGTTTAACTGCAGCGGAATAAGCAATCCATTAGAAGAGTCAAGTAGAGCATGATATCTACTATCTTCTATGATTTAAAAATGTTTTCATCAATTTTTATCGCTGAGACTCACCTTAACAAATAAACCACATCATCGAATCATCCTTGTACTATGGGCCAAGGATATTAAATAAATCATCAATGGTCATGACTATACCGAATAATCTCTGGTCATAATCATATCAAAAACTATCCATCAATGCACTACAAGCCACTAAGGACTTTTACCACATCATTTATAACATTATAGGTCATGATTATACCGAATAATCCCTAGTCATAATCATACCAAGTCCATCTATTCACGTAAGCCAAAAATGACTTTCATCACAATATAAGCATGAGGATGATGACAATGACATAATAATTCAATAAAACAAGTTCAAGGATAAATTTTAAAGATCTATAAGTTAATTTATCCTGAAATCAATAACGTCCAAATTGTCAACATAATACTTCTTTGTGGAGTAAAATTCAAGAATAATATTCATTCACCAAAAATAATTTGGACAGAAAAGAATAAATTTTTTGTCATGAATAGTACCCCGTGAATAGTACTTCGGGAATAGTACCTCGTGAATAATTCCCCCCGAGTGAATAATATTCGGCTGAATAGTAATTTGGGTGAATAGTAACCCATGAATAGTAACTCGTGAATAGTATTCTGGCATAAAAAGTGTCCCGAATACCCGAGTGAATAATACTAGAGTGAATAGTAACTAGGTGAATAGTAACCTGTGAATAGTAACTCGTAACAGAAAATACCAAATAAAATGATATTTCATGACGAGTACAAAAGAAATGATATCTCATACGAGTATAATAGAATATACGAGACTGCAAATAGATTTTCATCCGCCATGCGGTAATCCACGTAAACAGATCATTTCCACAATTTAATAAAGAATGAATACGAAGGATCATTCACCATGCCTACGGTAATCCACATTGACATGTTATTCCAACAAAACAATAATGAATGGAATAATAGAAGAATTCAACAGGCATGCGATAGACCGCACAGACAGGTTATTCCAACAGAATAATAAATAATGGAACCAGGTCATACGTAAACGCACAGACATGATATTCTAATAGAATAATAAATAATGGAACCAGGTCATGCGTAAACGCATGGACAGGATATTCTGATAGAATAATAAATAATGGAACCAGGTCATGCGTAAATGCACAGACAGGATATTCTGACAAAATAATAAAGAATGGAATAATAAAAGAATTTCACCATATATGCGGTACTTCGCATAGACAGGTTGTTCTAACAGAATAATAAAGAATGGAATAACAGAAGAATTTAACCATGTATACGGTAGTCCGCGTATATTGGTTATTCCAACAGAATAATAAGGAATGGAATAACAATAGCTCTCTTCATGAATACGAAAGAAATAATACCCCTTACCTCAAAAGAAGATGGATCTTTGGAATAGTGAGTTAGCAGACTTCTCTTCTTCTTTCTCTCTATAATTTCTCTCTATAATAATTGCTCTAAAGCTTTAGTGAATTGGTGAAAAATAATGAAGGAATGAACTTCTATTTATAGGAAAATATAGTTTTGATAATTACTCATTTTGGGGTTCGAAATATTACAGTATAATTCCTTCCTCTTTTCTTTCATTTTTAATTTAGTCCTGCAAGTATTATCAAATTTGCACCACCTCCCCTAATAGTAAATAATGTGAATAAATAGTTCAAACATGTGAACCAATAGTTATAATCATGTGAAAATACGAATTATAGTATAGTACCTCCATCTATACCTCCATTTTTAACTTAGTCATGCAAGTATTATCAATCTTACACCAACTCCCCTAATAGTACATGAATGTGATTCAATAGTACACACATGTGAACAAATAGTTATATAAGCATGTGAATAAGTAGCAATTAATTGCTCATTTATCCTATTAATTACCAGATTTATCAATATAACCACCAGACATCAATTATCATCGGAATAGATGTCGATTTCCACTAAAACTAGTAATCCCAACACAATGGAACTATCAAATTCATCTTTAATCAATACAAACTTATTCATCATTAATATTATAACTCAATATTTAACAACCAGGTCGTTCCCAGGAAAGAGGGGCTTTCCGATAAGGATTTCTCCTTATTGGCGCGCAATTATGTGACCAAACCTCTCCTTGACAGAACTTCTAGACATTGTCAATATTGCAAATAATAATATGAATAACTTTACAGTCTCAATTATTGATTTAATAATATATCATATTATGCATATGATATTGTGACAATAATTGAATCAATAATATGAGAGATATGATGCATGTGATGCCCCCAAATTCGGGTATCTTCCAACTCGACATATGGTGCTCCACTATACTAATATCCATATAATCATTCTATTGAAATACAACAAAAAGAATGTAATTACTATCTTCTTATTATAATCAAAGTATAATCGTTCCTAGGTTCATAAACCGGTTACATCGTTCGTTGTTCATAATGTATAATACATAAAAACTTACTAATCTATTACACAATGGCTAAGCATCCATCTTAGCTTTTCCCTTATCTCTCTTAGCATTCTCAGGACGTTCATCCTTAATCTGCGGTTATATAATTCACGCAAGAAGTGAGTATGATTCAAAGAAGTTTAATAAAGGATAATAGTAATACCACATTTGTGAATTATATAACAATTCCTACATAAGCGAACAATAGTTATGAAGTATCATGAAACAATAATACTTTAACGGTTTATAACATCAATTCCCAAAGTATAGAATAGATTAGGAATTTAAACAAATTCGATAGACCATGAATAGTAACTTTTAGTTTTCATTCGAAAAGGATTTCCAAAGACTAAAAAGGTCGTTACATCCGCATTACTTACGAGCACTTCTAGGTGATCGATCTCATTGTACTCTATGTTGATCAACACTTATTCATTAAACGTATTTACGTTTAATATTTTTGGTAAACTCGCATGCCCATCGAATAATCGATGAAAAATACTTTTGTTTGTTCATAGACAAACCTTACCTTCACGTTAGTACCAATTACTTGGCATAGGATAGCGTTAACATTTCTATATAGAACCTTTCCCATACAAAGGTTTGTACAACTCAGCCATCAAATGAGTCCTCAATTGAAATCCCACCTAACCCTATCTTGCTCATAACTTGCTCTTTGCTCGATACGAATTCCTCGTATCACATAATCTATAACTCCTCATGAGTTATCTCATACTATTTTATAGTACATCATCTTCATAGCATCAAGCTATAATTATTCAAACATTACAGACCATCTTTCTTTTGTAACTTAAATAGATCACGTCGTGATCTTATTCTATAATCACCTCCCTTAAAATTCTTTTCTTAACTCGTGATCGTTTTGTTTTACGATCCTCTTTCTTTCCTTTTTCACCAGTTACGACATTATTCGTTATCTTGGCTATTACCATTTCTTATCTTTATATCTCTTCAAGATTCTTCTTTGAATTTTCTTGTTTATATAATAATTCTTACTTTAAGAATTTCTAACTTCATTTACATTGCTGAACATTTCATTTGAGTTCCACATTTTCACCATATGTATCCACTTTCTATACTTGGTACACATCGAGTCTCTAATAGTTTCAATATGGTACGCTGAGAGGTTTCCCACAAACAACCAACAAACTAGGTTCTGAGTTGCTAGTTCGTATATACCTCCGCTCTATGAAGGAATCATTTAGCCCAGATACCATACATCAACCATTAAAGAGTACAACTGTACCATACTTAACTATAACTTTTTATTCTTAACTTCTTTATCATTCTCTTCTTATAGACATTGTCTAATTATTATCACCTTACATCCCTATTATTGGAGTTGGGTAACCCCACATCCATACTCCTTATAACTCTATGAGATTCTTCTTTGAATCCTCTCACGCATGTTTTAATCCTTTCTTTATAAATTACTTCTTATTATACAAACTCTATCTGAGCTTAATCTTACATTATCTTCACATATCTTCTCTAAGGTTATAGCCTAAGGTACTCTTACCTAAGGTTTCTAACCTATCGACTTTGATACCAACTGTAATGACCCCAAAATTCATACAATTTAATTCTCAACTTCGGTCGTTAATAACACGTCTACCTTCTGATTTTACATCATTATTCGATGTTAAACTTTATAAAATGCAGAATAATTTAAACTTCTATATTTTTTTACTTAAATTCCCTAAATCAAAACCTTTATCATCTACATGTTTTTAAATCAATCTTATTTTATGATTCACTTTATCACCGTTGTTATATAAAATTTTACATTTCAATTCGATAACCTTTACATATCAGATAACTCTAACTTTAGCTTTACAACTCAACATAAAACTGTACAGCATAAAACATTTTATACATCTCATGAATTTTAATCATGGTATAAGGAAATAACAACTTTAGCTAAAATATTAATCTTCGTGTATTATTTTGGATCCACGTCATTCAAGTAGCACATAGTGTTACCTTCAATCCTTAACCTGGAAAAATGGTTATTTGCAAGGTTGAGCTCGATGACCAAGCCAAAATCTAATGATTTTCATGCATCACGTAGCACATAATAGCATGTTCAACATATATCTCATAAACATTGGACTAACATAACATACATGTTACAGTTCATATAACAAGTATAAAGATTGAGTTCCTTACTCAATCAGCATGCTTTACTCAATCAACGTAGTCATAAGTTGACTTTAATATTTCGTACATTCAACATATATATAACACATCATGCTCTTGGCAATAAAGATTTAAAACAATCAAATTCACATAGCAAATAAGAACTAAAAGACTTGCCTTGATCGTTGTTTACCAATAATAGTTTAACAGCTTACAGTTATCTGCACTTCACGTGCCCTACACAATTATATAATCATGCACATCAACTATTAGTCACATAGCAATGCATGGTATTTGTAATTTAAACTTTACTCTACCTCTCATAACCCTTCTTATTAATTAATACACAATGTTCAATTTGATTGTGCTAACTTTCAACTTATATCTCACTGTACTTCGTATTCGAAGTTCATTCAAGTGTTTAAGTCTTGCTAGGACTACTTATTGGTTTTATATTAACACTATTCAATATCTTATTATATTCATTTCATTTGATTTAAAACACTTTTTACGTTCATTATCACTTATCACGGCGTTTCGACGTTTATTTGTCACCCGCCCAATTTGTCTCTCTTGTGTGTGCTTAGTATATGTATTCAACTTATCTAATATATCATTTATTAATGTTAAGCATCATTATACTTTATAATATTCATGTTCTATAACTTAAAACAACATCTATTATCGTCGACATCACTATACTTGTGTATGTGCATGTCCGACGCCCTCTGATTGCCTCTGAATACACATCAGTCACAAAGATGACCATTTTGACTACAGTTTCCGATCTCAAATTGAAAACCTTAAAGACTAAAAGTTGTAGGTCTATTCGTCCTCGTTCTGGATCATCTTGAATCGCCTCAATCGAAGTTCGTATGCAAAGGTTATGCCTATTTTACTAAAACAGGTCAAAGCAGTCACAGCTGACATACTTTGGGCGCAAATTGTGTTCCAAATAACTTAGAACACAATGCAGTAATTTCTAGGTAGCGTAAACAGAACTCAAGCAACTGTTCTTCACAATTTTTGACCCTTTTCTCCTACTAATCTTCATAACTTGAGTTATACACATCCAAATTAGTCCGTTTTCGATTCTATGGATTCGTAATTCATAGAACTAAAACATACTAGGATTCTAACAATTTATAAAAACATTAACCAACCAAAAATTTGACCCAAAACACATGTTCATACTCTATTTTCATGTTTTAAACACATTTAGCGAATTCGATCGCCACGACTTCATTCCTTAACCAATTAACACGATTTAAACTACGTCGTTTTAGTATCTTCATATACTAACATAATCCAATACCAATTTATAGATTATAACACATATTAGACATAAAATTCCATACTTTCTTAAGCCATTTTTCATAAACATACAATGTTATAAACTTTTCTCCCTATAAACTCAAATTTTATGAAGTTAGTCATCAAATAACACTCACAGTTGATAATTAACAGATTATAACAACATACATACATGTATAAATCAAATATAACTACCAATTTACAGTAGATAATCACTAAGAAATCAAAACCTAGACATTAGTAGAAATTTATAGCTTAAATCCATGATTGTTGGGAAGAAGAAGAATAAGAACCTTGATACTCCAACTCTTTAGCAACATAAACAGAGAATCTCTCTCTTCCTCAGAACTCTCTTTCTCTGCTTTAAGGCTTAGGAGAAAGAAATAATAAACGTAAAAAAAATATACTAACTCCCACTAACGTCAGGTCACAAACCCAAAAGTTTGCGTCAGTTAGAAATAAGCCAAAGGCCATAGGGCCTTGTTTGGCTAACCCCAAATCTCCTCTACTAGATTATTTTTATATTATTTTTATTATATAGTTTTTATTTGTCACACATGCCACCAACTAAAATAGCTTACAATAATAATTATAATTTTATTATAATTATTCTGATAATTAATAAATAATTATATATCTAATTTAATTAATAAATTAGAAACATCACTTGATTTAATTTATTTATTTCCAAATAAAGTAAACAATTCATTTAATTTAATTATTTTCTTAAATATTAAGCAATTGATTTAATTTAATTATTTCCTTAAATTAAATCCTTGAGGATAAAATTATCATTACTCAATTTAATTTACATTAATCAATTTAGTTACTAAATTAATTCACCACAATTTTATCAACCATTTATTTATCTTAATAAATAAATAAATTTAAAATATTTATTTAATTCAATAAATATTTAAAATTAATTACTAAATTCATTTAATTCCTTGATAGTTAACTTAACTATTAAACCTCACTTTCCCAATATATGAATATATATTTCTCTTCACACCAGATCATATATTTCAACATATATAACACGTATATATACATACTCAAACTCAAAATATCTCATAATAAGAATTTTAATTATTAAATTCTTATTTTAATAATTTATAAAAATTCGGGTTGTCACATGTTTGCCTAGGAAGTATAAATTTATTTGAGGATATATCATGATTGAAAGAGTTTGAATAATAAGTTGGCTATAATTTAACAATATAGTTGTGAATTAGCACGAACAAACTTGCATAGCTGAAGAACATTTAACATGAACATATTAGTTATATCTGGACTGAATGATAATGAAGGTGATCAGCCTTTCATACCTAATTAATACATGCAATATGTACACAGTACAATTTAACAATTCTTAGACATGGCAATCAACAATGATTAACCATAAGTATATTTGAATGAAACAACTCGAGATCTAGTTAAGGAAAACTTGCATGTTCGGTTGATTACTTTTACATAACTTATTAAGCTTTGACTGAAGACCTAATATATAAATAATATCGATATACAAATTAGAATAATATCATCACAATATAATACTATATATATATATATATATATATAATAACCTAAACACATAACACATAACCCTATCAGTCTACAACACACATAAGACTTAGTATCAAGTCAAACTATTTCAGTCTGAGTTGAATCCGACACAATTCTAACATCCTAACGGTTTAGTCGGACAATTCTCGAGTTTAAGTTCAATTAAACTCTGTCTAAACACTTAACACTTAACTTGAATAATTATATTATCACTCAAAATAATTTTCCAAGTCTAATAATAATTTTTACATAATTATTATCATTTAAAAATATTTTTAAATCATTAATATCGTATTTATATTATATAAATACCACATTATTCTATTATCATTAATATTTATTTAATATTAAATATTAATGAAAATTATATCATAATATTATAATATATTTATAATATATCAAAGTATTTTTTTTAATACCTTAAAATCATATTCTTCTGTGTCTTTGTTAACTTAATATCATTAATAAAGTCAACTCGACTTATTACCTTTTGTTCCGGGTTATTAATCAACTTACGTTATTAACCGGACTCTATTATCATTCGCAAAGTACCAACGTGGTTTACCGATTAGGGTTCATCGATAACACTTCTTGTTTATCATTCATCACTTACGAACATGCATTCAATTCCTAAGTTCAATACCATATACCTTAGTATAGGTAGTATAGGAATAGTTTCAATACACTTATGAAGTGTACAAACATTACCCTTATAGATCTATGAACAATTGAAGTTCAAAACCTAAATTCTCTATCAAAAGCCCTGCACTTACGCCGCGGCGTGACCCACTTATTAAACACTGGCGGTATGGCGCCTTTTTTTCTATAGTCGAGTCCCGATCTCATTGTACACGAGACTTTACTTCTAACAAGTTGGTATGTGTGGCGCCATTTAGCGATAACCAACTACATCGTGCGGTACTGCGACGCATCATTTAACACCTAAATGTCAGTGGCTGCATTTGCTGGACCTCAATACCAGAAAATTTTCAAAGATAAAAATTTTGGTGAGATTCCCATAGCCATAATTTCTTCGTTATAAGACCGATTTGGTCCGTTCAAAAGCCTACACATCACAAATGACATACTCTACGCATTCATATAAGAATTTGACACTTTCGAATCCGTTAACTTAAAATTCACTATTGAGTTCATTTTCTAAGCATTCGTAAACATTAATGAGCGTTCATTGCTCATTTTCTTCGTTTTAAGTCGGAATCCGACGATTCTCGAACCCACAACTCCTAATGACCCTATCTCACGTGTTGACATTGAAAAACAACATTTTCAACTCATGACAACATTTGACCTCCAATACAGAATTTTAACATTTTCGACGTTCAACGTCTATTTCCGTGAAATTCGCCATAACTTCGTTATTATCGTTCTCTAGGCCAAATCACATGGAATACTCCATGGATTTCATATCTACATCCTAACCAAGCAAGATGCATATATTAATGTATTGATGGAGTCCAATTGTTTATTAACAATCGATCTCAACAATCAATATTTCCATGGTTTAAAACTATATCAAACCTTATAATTTCTATGATTTCATGACTTATAGAGATTGAATCTATGGTAAGTCATTCTTAATCCACTATACAAGACATATTCCATCCTTTTGTGATTCTCCAAGATAAAAGAAAACCAAAAGAGATGTAATGAGAAATAACGAATATTACCTTTAAGAACTATTAAATAATCTCTTAGAAAACTCTAAGTCAAAGCTTCCAAAATGTATGATTTGATGAGTCTAGCTCTATTTCTCTCTCAAATAATCTAGGTTGGGAAATTGAAAAACTCCCAAATGACCAACCTTGGCATTCTATTTATAGAAAATGAAATGGAGGGTAATCTAGACAATAAACAACCTACCTCCTTACTATTCACACTTGGTCACCAAGTAAAATGCTTTGTGACCAAGCATCAATCTTGCCTTGCACACCAAGGGCCAGCCCACCCTTGCCCATGGGTTATCCCCATGGGTTGCCCCATAGGTTTTACCCATTCGATGACCCACCGGTTCGATCCACGGTTTGGTTTTCATGCATTGGGCTTAACCAATCTAATATTGGGCCTTGACTTGGGCTTAACACACTAATACCTTGGGCTTGCTCATTCAATTGATTGGACTAAACATAATCCAACCCAAATGAATTAACATTAAGTCTTAACTTAACTCCATAATACGAATCGTATTCTATACGTACAATTCATGTATTCTCTCCATATAATACTCGTACAATAATCATTTTGTACTTCGTATTAACTCATCGTATTATACGTAGATACTAAATAATATCATACTTGTATAACACACGCAACAACAATAACGCAACTCCTTCTACACATTTCATTTCCTCCTTGGAAATCATCTCACTCAACCCTTAGGTTTTAAGTCCACAGGCAAAAACTTCATTTGCCATAAATGAAATATTATCGAATATTTCATCTAATCTCAATATTCTATCATTACACGTTTCTCGGAATTTCAAAATACTTCCCCGAGCAGAAAATAGTGTTTTTATAGAAATTTCTCGGAAAACATTTATTTTCGTCTTGGAAATTCTAAATAATTAATTGTAGCACGTAGCCAGATTACTAACCATATAAACACATTCTAGGTCATAGAACGACCTTCACATAGCTTACTCACATAATAAATCAATTAAATTCATTTAATTCACATAATCAAATAAAAATTTAATTTTTATAAAAATCCAATTTTCTCGGGCGTTACATTCTCTTCCCCTTATAAGGATTCTGTCCCCAGAATCTAGCTTATAATTACATAAACAAATAAGGAAAATCTTCCTTCATTTTACTCTCGAGTTCCCACGTTGCTTTTTCAGCATTGTGGTTTCTCCATAACACCTTTACTGAAGGTATTACTGTATTTCTTAATACTTGTTCCTTCCTATCAATAATTTGAATTGGAAGTTCCTAATATGATAAATCTTTCTCTATCTAGAGAGATTCATACTCTATTACGTGTTTATAGTCCGGTTTATAAGGACGCAACACCGACACATGAAACACATTATGAATACGTTCCATTTCTGGAGGTAAGGCTACTTCATAAGCCACCTCTCCTACCCTTCTTAAAATCTCAAAAGGTCCTACAAACCTTGGACTTAACTTCCCTTTCTTTCCAAAACATATCTTCCCCTTCCAAGGCGATACTTTCAGAAAAACAAAAGATCCTATATCGAATTCTCTCTTTTCTTTGTGAGGATCTGCATACTTCTTCTGCCTATCTTGGGTCGCAACTAATCGAGCACGTATTATCTACACCATGTCCGCCGTTTGCTGTACCATCTCAGGTCCCAACATCCGACGTTCACCCACCTCGTCCCAACACAATGGAGTTCAGCACTTCCTTCCATACAACACTTCGTATGGCAGCATGCCTATACTAGCGTGAAAACTATTGTTGTACGAAAATTCCACCAACGGTAGATATTCGTCCCAACTCCCTTTGAAATCCATAACGCAAGATCTTAACATATCTTCAAGCATTTAAATTTTCCGTTCACTTTGTCCATCCGTCTGAGGATGATACACCGTACTCAATCTTAATTGCGTTCCCATTTGCTCCTGCAAACTCCTCCAAAAGTTTGATGTGAATCGTGGATCATGATCTGACACAATTGAAACAGGTACTCCATGTCTGGAAATAATTTCCTTGACATACAGCTTAGCTAGCTGATCTAGGTTATACCTAACTCCTATTGGTAGAAAATGAGCCAATTTCATCAATCGATCCACTATCACCCAAATAGCATCGTATCCTTTCCTTGTTGTCAGAAGTCCCACCACAAAATCCATTGTGATATGCTCCCATTTCCACTCTGGAATTTCTAACGGTTGTAACAACCCGCTAGGTCTTTGGTGTCCAGCCTTAACTTTTTGACAAGTTAAGCACCTACTAATGTATTCTGCTATCTCCCTTTTCATGTTCGGTCACCAAAAGTTCTGACGAAGGTCTTGATACATCTTCATACTATCGGGATGTATCTAGTACCTTGAACTATGGGCCTCCATCATTATTTCCTCTTTTAATTCGGGATCATTCGGAACCCAAATTCTTCCTTCAAAATGAAGTAATCCCACCTTATCGAGGTTATACATAGTCTTCTCTTCATCTTCTATCCTCTTCTGTATCTTCTTGCATTCCTTGTTGCTCAATTGTACTTCCCTAACCCGTTCCACTATGGTTGGTTAGGTTTCCATGGAAAATAACATTTCCACCGCTTCCTCCGGTAACTTAACTTCTAGTTCCATATTTGCCATTGTTGTTATAAACTCATTCTGAGTTGTTAACATTGACAGTTTCTCTCTACCCTTCCTACTTAGCGTATCGGCTACTACATTTGCTTTCCCCGGATTATATAAAATATCACAGTCATAATCTTTTATCAGCTCTAATCACCTTCTCTGTCTCATGTTCAACTCCTTCTGTGTGAAGATATATTTCAGACTTTTGTGGTCCGTGTATATTTCACACTTCTCACCATATAGATAATGCCTCCATATCTTCAAGGCAAAAACTACAGCTACCAATTCCAAATCATGAGTAGGATAGACCTTCACATAATCTTTCAATTGACATGACGCATACGCAATGACCTTGCCATACTGCATGAGCACGCATCCCAGTCCTTTATGCGAAGCATCGCTATACACTACAAAATTCCCTGTATCGTCTGGTAAAGACAATACAGGTGCCTCACTTAACCTCTTCTTCAACTCCTAAAAATTGTTCTCACATTTTTCGGTCCACACATACGCATGATCTTCGGCGTCTTTGAATTAATAGTGTAACCTTAAAAATCGAACCTTTGTAAATACTTTAAATAATGAATAAAATAATATTATTTATTATTATTACATATGGATAAGTTGAATGTCGTTCTATAACCTAAAAACATTGGAATGTCGTAGTATTTTAACTACGTGGGAGAATTAAAGTGTTTTAATTTCTAAGACGAAAATAAAAGCTTTCCGAGAAATTTTCTGAAAAATACTATTCATCAATTTTTGCTCGGGAATTATTTTTGAACTTCCGAGAAATACGTAATGTTATAATATCAAGATGATATCGATTATGTAATAATAATCTAAGTATGGAAAACGTAATATTTTGAATGTGGACTTAATTTGGGAATGTTAGGTTTATTAAGCGTTAAGGGAAGAAAGTTGTGATCGTATAATGTGTATTCATTATATGATGGTAATGAATGTAAGTATAATACGATGTATTGTACTATTATGTATGAAGAATGAGATAACATATATTAAGAATTAATATACGAGTTAACATACAAAGATTATACGTGGAGTATAAATGTTAAGTTGTTAAATTTAAGGTAATGGATTCGTAGGATTATTAGCTTAATGGTAGAAGTCCAATATAATGTGACAATCAATCCCAAGAGTTTGATAAGTCATGAGTCCAAACTATGGTAGCACAAGCCCATTAAAGAAGTAGTTAGATTAATTATCTAAGCCTAATGTGAAGCCATGATCCATGGGGAAATCCAAGTGTATAATGGGTAAGCTTGATGGGTAAAAAAAATGTGGTGACCAAGTTTTAGAAGTGGCTAGCAAGTTTACTTAGTTGCTAGGTTATGAATAGTAAGGAGGTGGAGGATTAAGGAGGTGGAATGAGGAGGTTAGTTAAGGAGGTGGAAGGTTATAATGACCATTCTACCCTAGATTTGAATGGCCTATAAATAGAAAGCTCATTTCAATTTTTGTTGGTTGTTATTTCATCCAAGATTCTTCTCTCAATATAAAGCTACTTATTGGTTAGGGAGAATAAGCACTTTTAAGTTAAAGTTTCCTTTGTTAGACTTTCCAAGAAGAAGAAGTTAGACTTCAAAGGTAATGATCTTGTGTCCAATATTCTTTCATCTCTATTATAATAGGATGATAAGAGAAGTGTAATTAATGAACATGTATGTTAAGAACATATAAGAATTAAGTTATGAATGGACTTAAGCCGAATAAGTTGAATAAGCAACTTGAACTCTAATAAGTTGTTGGAATCTTGAAGAACTTGTCATATATTTGTCATATGATGTTAGTATGTTGATTATAGTATGAGAACATTGATTGGTGGACTTAAATTCATAGAAAGTCATAAGCATGAGGAATTATAGTTCATAAGTTAAATAAGTCATTGACTTATGAGAATAAGTCAAAACCTACTTTGTCTATAAGTCGGTTTAATAAGTAACTTGTAATAATCCTTTGTTGATTAAAATCCATTTAGAATCATTAAGAATGTAGTTTTTTCGGAATTCACACGATTGGACGATTATCGTCGAATTCGTAAAATTCTCGAAATGGAAGTCGTATTTTGTGTTTAAAGTCAGAAACGTTGGTTTTCGATGGAGACAAGTCATATTTGGCATTATAGAGTTGCGGACTCGAAAATGACCTAATTCCGACTTAGAACGAAGAAACGAGCGTTGAACGTTCACGAACATTTATCGTTTTCGTTAAAAATGAACTCATAGGTGAAATTTTTGCAAACGAAGTCAAATAGATAAAATTCTTGCATGAACGCATAGAGTACGTACTTTAAGAACCGTAGGCTTTTGAACGAGCCAATTCGGACTTATAACGAAGAAGTTATACGTCCGGGAAGTTCACAAAATTTGAAATCTGTAAAAATTTTCTAAGGCATAGAGTTGGCGCCGCAGCGCCAACCCAAGGCCAAATAGGTGGCGCCGCAACACCATAACAGTGTTTGAGCACACTGCTAACTCGCGCGCCACGCGAGATGAGATGAAGAATAATATATAATTGCCATATGCATGATTCGAAGTTAGTCATCTTTGCTAACTTTCATGCGCATGGCAATGAGATCTTGAGTAATGGGTGGGTGGCATGTTTTTGACCTTCTAGACCATAGACGATAAAGAATGCTTTCAAGTACAGAATGAAAGGGAACTTAATAAATAATGAACTATGATATAATCATAACATTGTTAAGACATTGTAAGACACTAATGTTTGTTGATTAAGAGTTAATAATCAACCAAAGATGAATGAAACATAAATGACGTAATGAAAACTGAAAACCTATAATAGAAGATCTAAGTCAGGATTTACATTGAGATGAATGGTAAGATATAATAGTATACATACTTGATTATATATGACCTAATGTGGTATGTTATATGAGCACATATTGTAGAAACGTAGAGACCTAAAAGTGTGCGTGGTGTTAATCGATGGCGAATCTTTGAAAGGCAAGTATTTTAACCCTTGTTCGATTCGATCTGCGGACAAGTTTTGTAATTCATGTATTCTTTCACATGAAGTCTTGAATGATGAAGTCTAAAGCCAACTCTTTCGGCTAGACTTATATTATGATTACATCAAGCATGATTTATATTTTTAGAGTTATATTGGTATGGTTTTCAATCGAAGACTAAGTATGCTAAAATGTTTTTGTCGTTTAACGGCGAGGCACGTGAGGTTGCCACAACTTAAGCGTATACACGTTTAATGAATGTAGTGTTGATCGACATAGAGTACTATATGGGTGATCACCTAGAAGTGCTTTCGTAAGCTATGCGGACTTACGGACTTAGTGTCGGGTTGTCCTTTTCAAAAGAATTATATGAGCGCTCGTAGTTACGAGCCTTAGTTGATATTCTCTTGAATATTGTTGTTGGAAAACATTTTGAATGAAAAGAAGTGCTATTTTGAATTATCGATAGTACTTCGTAACTATTGTTCGATTCTTGAAGATATATAAGTTCTATGTTTCAAGCATGTTGTTTATTAGAATTGTAGTAGTTGTTGAGCTAGTCATGCTCACTCTTGCTTGAACCATATGAACACGCCCGAATCGAAGCGGATGAAGGCTCGAGGCAAGGATAAGATAAGGCGGCGAAGACGAACCCTTAGATTATTTATGTAATAGAATAGTTGAATGATTGTAATATATTGAATATTATGACAAGAACAAGCGAATGGGTTACTAAAGAACACAGGAAATGTAATATTATTTTGGATATATATAGAAGTTATATTAGTCCTTTTGAGACTATTCATTGAATGAATGAATGAATGGTAGTGCTTGTGTAGCACCATCATCGGGTTGGAAGAGACCCGAATTTGGGGGCGTCATAGGTTGGTATCAAAGCATTAGGTTATAAAACTTAAGGGGATTAAAACCTTAAGTCATAACCTTAAGAGAAGTCAAAAAAGTAAATCTGAAGAAAATAACCTTATAAAAATGCATTATGATTATGTTATATGTTTTTTTATTATTCTCTTGCGTGTACTAATCAACTTAATAGTTTTTGTGTAGATGTCGGGAGTAAACATAATGTTTTTGTAGATGGTCAAGCCATTAGTGAAGAATCGATGAACCAAGTAGAGGTTATCTAGAACCTATAGCAATGAGAGCGGATGTAGTGATTATTGAGTGCGGAGACTCGGATGAAAGTGACTATATGTCGGTATTTGTGAGGATGATAGAGGAGGAGGTAGAGGCGGTCTCCTTTAACCCGGTGGCTATATAGTGGAGATAGCTCACAGGGGTGGATGATGTCTCTATTTATGTCGATGTTGGATAGAAATATCCATTCTTGTCGGGGAGGTCGAGGAGTTGAAGGCGAGAGCTCGGATGGTTATAGAGAGAGGAAAGGCGATGTCGAGTCCATGTGGGGCGAGGAACATGATGAAAGGATTTTGGCTAAGGACAAAGTCCGAGGATTTAAAGCCACGAGGTCTTTGAGCTCAAGGAGGAGCTAAAGACTAAGGTGCGAGAAGATAGGGAGGATGTCCTATATCTATAGGAGTTCTCTCATGATTTCAATGACGGTAGTTTGGATATCCGGTGGAGGTGGGCAAAACACGGCATACTATTAGCCGTGATATCATTCTCGGTCTTGCCAATGATTTCGATAATGCCTTGAGAGGCCAGATGTAGACTAGTGGTAGATAGATTAATATGTAAATATTGTGTAAGTAGTAGTGACGTAAAGCCCTTTTTGTATAGTAAAGGGTAGTCTTTTGTAAATCCCAATTTTTGGAAAGCGATAGCGGGAAAGTAATGTAATCAGCTTAAGCTGTGTATGTAATCGATGTAGTATTATACTACGAGAATGAATATAAAGATCTTTTTATGGAAAGCAATGTGTTATGGATGTTGGAGTTATTGTTTAATATTAAATGATAACTAATAAAGAGAGGAATAATAACGCAATGTGTTTATTGTATCAGCAAAATGCCGCCAAGAAGAGTGCAACGTAATCAAGTCTTGGCGTAAATCAACCAGGAGGAGGTCAGGTTAATCCGAATCAGGAGTTTGTTTAATCGATATAATTTGCCTTTAATAGAACGGGGCTAATATCCTCAGTAAATCCAGGAGTAGTACGAGCTACTACCTTTAAGGATTTCAAAGAGTGTGGGTCCATAGGAGTTCAAAGGAACTACGGACCTATTGAAGCCCAAACGTGGGTTAAGGAGATAGAAGGCATTTGTAATAGCAAATGTCGATGAGGCCCAAAAGGTTGCCTTTGCGACCTATATGATGAAGGAGAGGCCAACTTTTGGTGGGAAGCCAATCAAGCTAGGGTTGGGATAGAATCGGCGTGGGATAGGTTCGAGGAGATATTCTTGAGAACTACTTTCCCACGAGCATGAAAAGGAGGATGGAGATCACGGTTTTTTGGAGTTGAAACAAGGGGACATAGCGGTTCCCAATCTGGCATGCCAAGTTTAATGAAGCTGGCGAGGTTCGCTCCACATCAAGTGGATCTTGAGGTGAGGAAGGCGTGACAGGTTCGGCGGGGCTTGAAACCACGGCTCTATAGCAAAGTATATCGGTGTTCAAAGTACTTCTTTTGGGACCATTTAGAGAAGGCGATAATCATAGAAGGTGGTAGTGAAGCGTTGAGCGATACCACAAAAGAAAAAAGATAAGGGAAAGTAGATGGGGAGTAAAGATCGGGGCTAGTAGTGGTAGTGGCGAGGTCGAAGAGGAAGGTATTTAGCTCTGGGAATATCGGAGTGAAGCAAGGAGAGACAGAAGAGAAAGAATGGAGGCTACAAGACTGTGGGAAGACTCACTTAGGAGTCATCTCAAGGAGCCGTCGTCTGTTACAATTGTGGATGGGAGGGCACATTGCAGCCTAATTGTCGAGAGTCAGAAGAAGAACCATGGATGCTTTGTGTGTGGATCAATGTGACCACATGGAAAAGAAGCGCTAGAAGAAGGGACGGATGAGAATCGGGGGCGCTAATAGTGGTAAGTTAGCTATTAGTGGACCGACCTGTTAGGGTAGGCCGATGGATCGTACCTTTAACATGATGATCAAGATCACGGTTGCATCGGGGACGACGTCATCGCGAGTATTATTCGATTAACGATATCGATGCGTACGTCTTTGTTTGATTTGGGTGCTACTTGTTCGTTTATAGCATGCGATTTTGCTGAGCGATTAGGATTACTTCCGAAAAGTTGCCTATACCTTTAAATATTAAGGTAGCAAATGAAGAAATAATTCATGTTGAAGATGTTCATAAGAGTTGTTGTGTAGATATATGGGGTTGTAAATTATCGGTAGATTTGTTTGCAAATAAAGTTAGGAGAATTGACGTAATTCTCGGAATGGATTAGTTAGTAAACCATGGAGCAATTATAGATTGTCAAAATAAATGTGTGAACATTAAGGCGTTAAACAACCTCGGGTAGTATTTTACGGGAATAGATCATCGGGGACGTTCGTGTTGTCTAACCATGACACAAACTAGGAAATTATTGAGGAAGGGATGCGTAGGCTATTTGTGTCATGTTGTTGATACCCAGAGAGTGGTAGCAACCATGGAACAAATACCTATAGTGAGGAATTCACCCGATGTATTTCGAAGTGAATTGTCGGGTCTTCCTTAGGATAGGGAGGCGAGTTTGTGATAGACATTGTGCCGGGGGCGGCACGGTTTTCGAGGACACTTGCCGTATCGTATGGCGCCGGTGGAGATGAAGGAGTTGATGATGCGATTAAGAAGCTGTTGGGTCGGAAGTACATTCAGCCGAGTGTTTTTCCAGTAGGGAGCACCAATTATTTTGTGTAAAGAAGAAGGACGGATCGTTAAGACTTTGTATCGACTATCGAGAGTTGAACAAGTTAACGATAAAGAATAAATACCCATTGCCGGGATCGATGATCTCTTTGATCGAGTTGAAAGGGCTAAGTATTTTCAAAAATAGATTTAATAACGGGGTATCATCGGTTGAAGGTTAGGAAGGAGGATGTGCCAAAGACGGCATTCGAGGACTCGTTATGGTCATTCTGAGTTTACGGTGATGTCGTTTGGGTTGACAAATGCACCATTTGCATTTATGGATATGATGAATGAGTGTTCAAACAATATTTGGACAAGTTCATCGTGGTGTTTATAGATGATATTCTAGTCTATTCTAAGATGCGGAAGATCATCTTTGAACACCTATAGATTAGTGTTGGAGACACTTAGGAAGGAGAATTGTATCACGAAGTTCACTAAGTGTGAATTTTGGTTAGAGAAGTGTGCAATTTTTTAGGTCATGTCATTGACCGTGAGGGGGATTTAGGTAGATCCGGTGAAGGTGGAAGCCGTGATGAATTGGGAACAATGAAAAAATGCCGGTGAGGTGCGGAGTTTTCTAGGGTTAGCGGGTTACTATCGGAGATTCATCCAGGATTTTTGAAGATAGCTACTCGTTGACTAACTTAATGAGGAAGGCGGTGAAATACACTTGGGGATAACAAGTGCGAGGACAGTTTTCAAGAACTGAAGAAGAGATTGAGTGAAGCGCTGTTTTGTCATTGCCGATGACACACGGAAATTTTTTGTAGTTTATAGCGATGCTTCGCATAGAGGACTTGGTTGCGTGCTCATGCTGCATGGCAAGGTCATTGCGTATGCATCTAGGCGAGTTGAAGGATTATGAGAAAGTTTACCTACTCATGATGCAGGAACTGGCATGATAGTTTTTTGCTCTAAAGATATGGAGACATTATCTTTATGGAAAAAAATGTGAGATATACACGGACCACAAAAGTCTAAAATATATCTTCACACGAAAGGAGTTGAATATGAGGCGAGAGGAGATGGTTGGAGTTGATAAAGGATTACATTTGTGAAATCTGTATCACTGGGAAAAGCCGATGTAGTTCTTAGAGCGCCTTAAGTAGAAAGGGTCGGGAAAAGTTATCTTTGTTAATGGCTCAAAATTGAGTTAATACTTGAGAGATGGCTAGGATGGAGTTGGAAGTGAAGGCTGCCAAGTGAAGGAGGACAAATGTTCTTTTTGCGGCGGAGATGCAATCTACCATCGTAGAGAGAGTTAAAGAGGTCAACTCAAAAGCGGATGAGTGTGGCCCGGATAAAGGAGGCGGTTAGTGATGAAAAAAGATATTAAGTATAGTCTTGATAATGAGGGATTATTGAGATTTGAAGGAAGAATTTGGGTTAGAATGAGGCGGAATTAAAGGGAGAGGGTTACAAGAGGCTCATAGTTCGAGAGGTTTTGATTCATCTGGTAGCACTAAGATGTATCAAGATCTTGACGAGTTTTGGTGGTAGAACATGAAGAGAGATCATAGAATATGTGAGTAGGTGCTTGACTTGTCGAGAGAGTTAAAGTAGAACATCAACGACCAAGTGGCTTACTACTGGTCATTAGAAATTCCGAGTGGAAATGGGAGAATATCACGATGGATTTTGTGGTGGGACTTGACTACTCGGAAGGGGTATGATGCGATTTGGGTAATAGTGGACCCGGTTGATGAAGTCGGCTCACTTTTTGCCAATTAGGGTTCAAGTATAACTTAGACCGATTAGCTAGACTTTATATTAAGGAAATAATATCTAGACATGGAGTACCGAGTATCGATTGTGTCGGATCGTGACCCACGATTCACGTCGAACTTTTGGAGGAGTCTACAAGAAGCGGTTGGGAGCTTGATTGAATTTGAGTATGCGTATCATCCATAAAGCGGATGGACAAAGCGAGAGGACAATTCAGACGTTAGAAGATATGTTAAGATCTTGCGTCATGGATTTCAAGGGTAGTTGGGATGATCATCTACCATTAGTGGAGTTTGCGTATAACAATAGTTATCATGAAAGCATAGGTATCTTGCCTTACGAAGCTTTGTATGGGAGGAAATCACGAGCACCCTTGTATTGGGATGAGGTAGGAGAGCGCTTGAATGTTGGGACGAGAATTGGTGCAGCTGACAACAACGGATATTGTCAAGAAGATACAAATCGTCTTCTAGCGGCTCAAGATGCAGACGAGAAAAAGTTTCTGGATCCACTTAGAGAGAATCGGGAGTTTGAAGTAGGTTAAATACGTATTTCTAAAAGTATCTCCTAGAAAAGAAAGATCGTTTTGGGAAGAAGGAAAGTTAAGTCCGAGGTTTATAGGACCTTTTGAGGTATTAAAATGGGTAGGTGAGGTAGCTTATATGATAGCATTACCTCCGGACCTAGAAACGAATACATAATGTATTTCACGTGTCAGTATTACGTCCTTATAAGCGGATTATAAGCGCGTGATAGAATATGAACCTATTCATATCGAGAAGGACTTAACGCGTGAGGAAGCGGCGATTCAAATTATCGATAGAAAAGAACAAGATTCTGCGGAATAAAGTTATACCCTTGGTAAAGGTGATATGGAAGAACCATGATGCGGAAAAGAAGCGGCGTGGGAGTTAGAAGAAATGATGAAAAAGAATTACCCTCATTTATTTGTGTGTGTTTTTTTTTTATATATAGCGAGATACAGGGACAGAATCCTTATAAGGGAGAGAATGTAGCATACTAGAGAAAATCGAACCTTTGTAAATACTTTTAATAATGAATAAAATAATATTATTTATTATTATTATGTGTTGATAAGATGAATGTGGATTTCTATAACCTAGAAGCGTTGGAATATCGTAGTATTTTAACTTCGTGGATGAATTAAAGTGTTTGAATTTCTAAGGCGAAAATAAAAGCTTTCGAGAAATTTTAAAAAAAACACTATTCATCGATTTACTGCTCGGGAATTATTTTGAACTTTAGAAATATGTAGCGTTATAATATCAGGATGATATCGATTATGTAATAATAATCTAAGTATGGAAAGCGTAATATTTAGCATGTGGACTTAATTTGGGAGCGTTAGGTTTATTAAGCGTTAAAGGAAGGAAAGAAAGTTGTGATCGTATAATGTGTATTCATTATATGATGGTAATGAATGTAAGTATAATCGATGTATTGTACTATTATGTATGAAGAATGAGATAACGTATATTAAGAATTAATATCTGAGTTAGCATCTGAAGATTATCGTGGGGTATAAATGTTAAGTTGTTAAATTTAAGGTAATGGATTTGTAGGATTATTAGCTTAATGGTAGAAGTCGATATAATGTGACAATAAAGCCCAAGAGTTTGATAAATCATGAGTCAAAAACTATGGTAGCAAAAGCCCATTAAAGAAGTAGTTAGATTAATTATCTAAGCCCAATGTGAAGCCATGATCCATGGGGCAATCCAAGTGTAAAATGGGTAAGCTTGATGGGCAAAAAAAAATTGTGGTGACCAAGTTTTAGAAGTGGCTAGCAAGTTTACTTAGTTGCTAGGTTATGAATAGTAAGGAGGTGGAGGATTAAGGAGGTGGAATGAGGAGGTTAGTTAAGGAGGTGGAAGGTTATAATGACCATTCTACCCTAGATTTGGATGGCCTATAAATAGAAAGCTCATTTCAATTTTTGTTGGTTGTTATTTCATCCAACATTCTTCTCTCAATATAAAGCTACTTATTGGTTAGGGAGAATAAGCACTTTTAAGTTAAAGCTTCCTTTGTTAGACTTTCCAAGAAGAAGAAGTTAGACTTCAAAGGTAATGATCTTGTGTCCAATATTCTTTCATCTCTATTATAATAGGATGATAAGAGAAGTGTAATTAATGAACATGTATTTTAAGAACATATAAGAATTAAGTTATGAATGGACTTAAGCTGAATAAGTTGAATAAGCAACTTTAACTCTAATAAGTTGTTGGAATCTTGAAGAACTTGTCATATGTTTGTCATATGATGTTAGTATATTGATTATAGTATGAGAACATTGATTGGTGGACTTAAGTTCATAGAAAGTCATAAGCATGAGGAATTGTAGTTCATAAGTTAAATAAGTCATTAACTTATGAGAATAAGTCAAAACCTACTTTGTCTATAAGTTGGTTTAATAAGTAACTTGTAATAATCCTTTGTTGATTAAAATCCATTTAGAATCATTAAGAATGTAGTTTTTAAGAATTCACACGATTGGGCGATTATCGTCGAATTAAGTAAAATTCTCGGAATGGAAGTCGTATTTTGTGTTTAAAGTCGAAGCGTTGGTTTCGATGGAGACAAGTCATATTTGGCATTATAGAGTTGCGGACTCAAAAATGACCAAATTCCGACTTAAAACGAAGAAACAAGCGTTGAACGTTCACGAACATTTATCGTTTTCGTTTAAAATGAACTCATAGGAGAAATTTTAGCAAACGAAGTCAAACAGATAAAATTCTTGCATGAACGCATATAGTACATAATTTGTGAACCATAGGCTTTTGAACAAGCCAATTCGGACTTATAACGAAGAAGTTATGCGTCCGGGAAGTTCATAAAATTTGAAATCTGTAAAAATTTTCTAAGGCACAGAGTTGGCGTTGCGACGCCAACCCAAGGCCAAATAGGTGGCGCCGTAGCGCCGTAACGATGTCTGTCTGACACATACTGCTTAACTTTCGCATGCAAATGATGAGATGAAGAACAATATGTGGCGCCATGACTGCGGATCCGGGAAGTTAATCGCTGCTAACTTCTTGGCATGATGTGAGATGAGAGTAATGGGTGGGCCATGGCCCTGACCCCTAGACCATGGGCAGTAAAGAATGCTTTCAAGTACAGAATGAAAGGGAACTTAATAAATAATGAACTATGATATAATCATAACATTGTTAAGACATTGTAAGACACTAATGTATGTTGATTAAGAGTTAATAATCAATTGAAGATGAATGAAACATAAATGGCGTAATGAAATAGGAAACCCATAATAGTAGATCTAAGTCGGGATTTACATTGAGATGAAGGGTAAGATATAATAGTATACATACTTGATTATATATGACCTAATGTGGTATTTTATATGATCATGTATTGTAGAAACTTAGAGACCTAAAAGTATGCGTGTGTTAATTAGTAGCGAATATTTGTTGAAGGCAAGTATTCTAACCCTTGTTCGATTCGATCTGGACAAGTTTTTGTAATTCATGTATTCTTTCACATGAAGTCTTGAATGATGAAGTCTAAAGCCAACTCTTTTGGCTAGACTTATATTATGATTACATCAAGCATGATTTTATGTTTTGAGTTATATTGGTATGGTTTTCAATCGAAGACTAAGTATGCTAAAATGTTTTGTCATTTAACGGCGAGCACGTGAGGTTGCCACAACTTAAGCGTATACACGTTTAATGAATGTAGTGTTGATCGACATAAGTACTATGGGTGATCACGAGAAGTGCTCGTAAGCTATGCCGGACTTACGGACTTAGTGTCGGGTTGTCCTTTTCAAAAGAAATTATAAACTGCTCGTAGTTCTAAGCCTTAGTTGATATTCTCTTGAATATTGTTGTTGAAAAGCGTTTTGAATGAAAAGAAGTGCTATTTTGAATTATCGATAGTACTTACGTAACTATTGTTCGATTCTTGAAGATATATAAGTTCTATGTTTCAAGCATGTTGTTTATTAGAATTGTAGTACTTCTTTGAGCTAGTCATGCTCACTCTTGCTTGAACCATATGAACCTGACCAAGATCGAAAGTGAATGAAGGCTCGAGCAAGGAGAAGGAAAAGGCGAAGAGCGAACCCTTAGATTATTTATGTAATAGAATAGTTGAATGATTGTAATATATTGAATATTATGACAAGAACAAGCGAATGGGTTATAAAGAACACAGGAAATGTAATATTATTTTGGATATATATAGAAGTTATATTAGTCCTTTTGAGACTATTCAATTGAATGAATGAATGAATGAATGGTAGTACCGTGTAGCACCATCTGTCGGGTTGGAAGAGACCCGGATTTGGGGGTGTCACAACTAGAATATCATCAATGAACACTACGATGAACTTGTCCAAATACTGTTTGAACACTCTGTTCATCATATCCATAAATGCGGCTGGCGCATTAGTTAACCCAAACAACATTACCAAAAACTCGTAATGACTATAACGAGTTATGAATGCTGTCTTACGTACATCTTCCTTCCTCACCTTTAACTGATGATACCCCGTGCGCAAATCTATCTTAGAAAAATACTTTGTCCCTTTTAACTGATCAAATAGATCATCGATCCTGGGCAACGGGTAATTATTCTTAATCGTTAACGTGTTCAACTCTCGATAGTCAATATAAAGTCTTAACGACCAATCCTTTTTCTTTACAAATAATACAGGTGCTCCCCAAGGAGACACACTTGGTTGAATGTACTTTCTATCCAATAGTTCTTGTAATTGAACCATCAACTCCTTCATCTCAACTGGCGCCATTCGATATGGTGCCCTTGAAACTGGTGTCGTTCCCGGTAACAGATCAATTACAAACTCAACCTCCCTATCTGGTGGAATACCTGGTAACTCCTCCGGAAATACATCCGCGAACTCTTGCACTAAAGGTATCTGGTCCAAGGATGTTCCCACTCTTTGGGTATCCACAACATGGCACAGATAACCTACACACCCTCTTCTCAACATCTTCATAGCTCATGTCATTGACAGACAACAAGAGCATCTCGGTGATTTACTACCAGAAGAACACTACATTAGTTTTCTTAGAAAGCTGAAGGTTTACACTTTTCCTATGGCAATCTATTATCGCCTTATGGTTAACCAACCAATCCATACCAAGAATTACATTAAAATCTTTTAACCTTATCGGTACCAAATCTACCGATAACTTATTCCCTCTAATATGTTCAATAGGGATTATTTCTTCGTTCGCTACCTTAACGTCTAAAGGTATTGGTAACATCTCAAGGATTAAACTAATCGCTTAGCAAATTCACATGCTATAAAAGAACAAGTAGTACCTGAGTCAAACAGCACATAAGCATTTATCTCATTGACCGGAATGATACCTGCTACCACATCCGTTGATGCAACCGCATCTTGGACAGTCATATTAAACGTACGGGCTGAGGGTCTACCCATTGATGGTGTTGGTTCAGTAATGGCTAATTTACCACTACCAGAACCCTTATTTCCCTCTAATCCCTTCTTCGGGCAGTTTCTTACCATGTGGTCCAATGACCCACAGACAAAACACCCCTGGTTCTTCTTAGGGTTAGGACAGTTGGGTGACAAATGCCCCTCCTACCCACAGTTGTAGCAGACTAATTTCCCCTTTAAATAGACTCCCATTGAGTCTTTCTACATGTCTTACATGCTTCCGTCCTCTGCTTAGGATCTCCCTGCTTTACCCCAGTATTCCCAGGGTTGAAGCTCTTCCTCTTAGGCAAGTTCGCTTCTCTCCGCAACTTCAAATTTTACTACCTCCTTCTAACTTACTCTTATTCTTCCGCTTTTTGTGGTACTGAGACAATGCCTCACCACCACCTTCTGCTATTATCGCCTTTTCCAGAATGGTCCCGTAGGAAGCACTTTGAAAAATCGATATTCTACTGTAGAGCCAGGGTTTCAAGCCCTGCTCAAACCTACGCGCCTTTCTCTCTTCTATATCCACCTGGTGGGGAGCAAACTTTGCCAATTCATTGAACTTGATGGCATACTGGGGAACTGTCATATCCCCCTGCTTAAGTTCTAAAAAAATAATCTCCATCCTACCCTGTATGCTAGTAGGGAAGTAGTTCTCGAAGAAGACCTTCTTAAACTGTTCCCACGTAACAGCTTTGGTTCTAGCCCCACCCTGGTGAGCCTCCCACCAGTAGTTGGCTTCCCCCTTCATCATGTAAGTCGCAAAAGAAGTCTTCTGCGCCTCACTTATGTTTGTTATCACAAACGCCTTTTCAATTTCTTTTACCCATGTTTGGGCTTCTAGTGGGTCCGTCGTTTCTCGGAACTCAGGAGGACCCACACTCTTAAATTCCTTGAAGGTAGTTGTTCTTGCTACCCTAGGAGCTACAAGAATCCCTCCCCCACTTGGTTAAATGTAGCCGTTAATAAAATAACGAACTCTTGCATAGGGTTATTAGGACCCCCTTGATTTTCATTATGAGACTCGGCCTCTTGGTTACGTTGTCTCCTTCTTGGCGGCATAATTCTGATTAAATAAAATTTCGTTATTATCTATTTAACTACTTGGTTATCATTCTCATATAACAACTCATACCACAACAAGTACATTAAATAAAAATGTCATTATATTAATATGCTTTCATAGTCAAAACTATTTACATCATGTTCCCTTAGCCAAAAAGCTATTACATACTATCCCACGATTGCCTTCTACAAAAATTGGGATTTACAAAAAGACTACCCTTTAATTATACAAAAGAGGGCTTTACGTCACTACTTCTATACAAAAAGATCTAACGATCTACTAACACTGTCGAACGACATTCTCATATTTCTGGTTTGCCAGTATCGACACAATATCTCGGCTTATGGTATGTCGAGTCTGCCCGGACTCAATGGAATAACAAGCAATTTTTAGCTTGAAATCCTCATGGGCACATTCGTGGATGTATGATATCCTAGCTATTTTCTTGTCTTTCTCAACCAGTTTCTTTTGAAGCTCAACGGCCTCTTCCTTATAATCACGTGCCTTATCTGTCATAATCATTTTGTACTTCGTATTAACTCATCGTATTATACATAGATACTAAATAATATCATACTTGTATAACACACGCAACAACAATAACGCAACTCCTTCTACACATTTCATTTCATCCTCGAAAATCATCTCACTCAACCCTTAGGTTTTAAGTCTGCGGTTTTAAGTCCGCAGATTACTAACTATATAAACACATTCTAGGTCATAGAACGACCTTCACATAGCTTACTCACATAATAAATCAATTAAATTCATTTAATTCACATAATCAAATAAAAATTTAATTGTCATACAAATCCGATTTTCTCGGGCGTTACAGAAATATTCTTCTGAGCATTCTTGAATTTTACTCTACAAAGCAGTATCATGTTAACATTTTGGATGTAATTGATTTCAGGATAAATTAACTTATAAATCTTTAAAATTTATTCTTGAACTTGTTTTATTGAATTATTATGTCATTGTCATCATCCTCATTCTTATATTATAATAAATGTCATCTTTGGCTTACGTGCATAGATGGACTTAGTATGATTATGATCAAGGATCATTCGGTATAATCATGACCTGTAATGATATAAATGATGTGGTAAAAGTCCTCAGTGGCCTGTAATGCATTGATGGACAGTTGGTATGATTATGACCAGGGATTATTCGGTATAGTCATGACCATTAATGATTTAATGAATATCATTGGCCCGTAGTGCAGGGATGATTTGATGATGTGGTTTAGTTACTAAGCTGAGTCTCAGCGATAAAAATTGGTGAAAATATTTTTAAAACATAGAAGATAGTAGATATCATGCTCTACTTGACTCCTCTAATGGATTGCTTATTCTGCTGTAGTTAAACTTCATGTCTATTATATTTTATCAGTTTAACATTGTTGAGGACTAATGATAATTTATTCTGCATTATCTTAGTCATAATATTTCTTACTGGGCTAGTTGAGCTCACCCTTTCGTTTCACTATTCTCTTCAGGAAATGAGAATATAGCTGGGACGAGTCAGGAAATGGAGTGACGGTCCAAATAATAGCATTAGTAGTCCTCACTATTCTGTAAAATAGTGTGATAATAAATGTAATGAGGACTCCATTGAGAGTGGATATTGTCTAGAAGGCAATATTCTTGTTTAAACTCTCAGCTTATGTTTTGTTGTATGTTACACGACAGTTGTATAATTAAGTTTGTATTTGATTTATGTACCATGTATTTGGCGACTCAAGATGGGTGATGTATACTTGTTTTGGGGGCATCACAGTATGTATCAAAACTTAGGGATATGATCCCTGGCTGAGATGTGAGACAAGAACTAGGAGGGGAGAGACGGGGAATTCCTTCGCTAGTATGACCTACCTAAGTTTATTTGGTATTTAATTGGTCCGTCAAAGTATAGAGATAATATGTGATATGTTAATTAACCCTTGTTTTGTGGCAGTATTTGAAAATGGCATCCGAAAATGTTGAGATAAGAAATGAAGCACATGAGACTGTTAAGTCACTGACGATCAATGCCCAGGGTAATGTGCAACAGGAAGACAATAATCCCCATGAAAACAATAACACCGATGAAATGGTGAACGGTGGGATGTTCAGAGGCTTTATGCAATTCATGCAACATCAGGTAAGAAAGACTCCTGTTCAAAATATAGGTGGAAATAATGGCAACCCACGGTCGGTCACCGCTAAGTAGTTCAAGGAGCTGGGACCACCGGCATTTTTGGGAAAGCCAGAACCACTTAAGGCGGAGACGTGGTTAAAGTAGATCACCAAAATATTTGATGTCTTGGGATGCTCCAAGGAGCAAAAGGTTCCCTTTGCAACCTTTATATTGCGTGAAGAGGCAGATTACTGGTGGGAATCTGTAAAACGTATCCAGCCTAACACACTCAAGATGTCTTGGGAGAAGTTCCAAGAGCTGTTCAAGGACAAGTACTTTCCCAAAAGTATTCGTCACATGAAGGAGGTGGAGTTTATCAAGTTGGAGCAAAACAATATGACCGTGTCACAATACGAGGCTAAATTTGCGGAGTTATCCTAGTTTGCGTCCCATTTGGTCGATAATGAGGAGGGAATGATGCGAATGTTTCTAAGAGGTTTTAAACCCGATATACGTCAATACCTCATTTCTCACAAACTTTCTTTATATTCAGATGTTGTTAATAGGGCTCAGTTATTGGAGCGCGATAATGAGTCAGCACAACCAAAAGGCAATGACCAACAACACGATAATAATCGTACCAGTGGCAACGACCATCGGAACAATGATAACCATCGTGGGGGAAATCATCATGCCAAGAATGGTAACCACGTCAGTGGTAATCATGGCCAAGATAATTGAAGTGGAAATTTTAAGAGGAGAAGATTCAATAATGATGGAAAGACGTCAGCACCAGCACCTGTTGTTAAGGAAGGAGAACGACCGCCGGTCGTATGTTACAAATGTGGAGGGAAAGGACACATAAGTCCAAACTATACGCAGCAGTCCAAAGCGTGTTTTAATTGCAAAAGAGAAGGTCAATTAGCCCAATTTTGTCGCGCACCAAAGTCAAATTCAGCTGGGACGGTGGCACCAAAGGCGGATACGAACAAAACAAAGTCGGTGGTTTTAGGAAGAGCGTTTTTTGTGACTTCTCAAAAAAGCGAGTGACCCGAATGAAGTTAGCACGGGTTAGTTAATTATAAATTCTTGTGAAGTCTATACCTTATTAGATACCGGTTCTACCCATTTTTTTTCTCTCTTGCTTGCGCTCAACGTTTAAATTTGACTTCGGAGAATTAGACTTTAACTTATTGGTTAAAACTTTGATAGTAGAAACCTTCGTTACCACCACTGTTTATAAATCTTGTTGATTCAAATCGACACTTTCACATTACCTGTTGATCTTATCTCTTTGAAAATACTTGCATTTGATGTGATTTTAGGGATTGATTGGTTAAACTACTCATCAAGCTTTTCGTAAGGTTGTTAGCTTTCATATTCCTAACCAACCTATTTTGCGAATTTAAGCAACCAAACCACTAAAGTTAATCACTGTTATATCAAGCCATAAGTAAAGAGCCCCTGAGCCTTTTGTTGGTGACTTCCTTGTGTGGAATGCACCGAAGCCAGACTTTCTGTAGGCAACGTCGTGAATGACGATGGCAAGTTGATAGGTATCAATGTGACGTGCTATCCAAGTCTTGGATGAGAGTCACAGTTTTGAATGATATTTCTATTGTTAATAAATTTTCTGGTGTATTCTTGAAGACTTCTTAGCTTACCCCTAAAGCGTGGAATCGAATTTTGTATTGACCCCAGTACAAAACCCATTTCTAAAACCATCCAATATTTCTTCAACTAAAACGAACGTAACATGCGTCAAAGACGTTGGCTCGAGCTGTTGAAGATTATGATCGTACCATTCAATACCATCGTGGAAAAGCGAACGTGGTAGTTGACGCGTTGAGTAGAAAATTGTATGCGGTTATGAGTGTGATGTTGTTAAGACAAGAACCCATTTCGTATAACTTACAAATGATGAAGATAGAGTTAAAGACTCTAGGGACTCACGTGAAGATAACGAATATACGAGTAGAATCGACTTTAATCGATAAAGTTAAAGCCGCTCAAGCTACGCACTCGGAGATGATGAATGTGAAGAAGAAGGTTCAACAGGGCGTTATTCTAGAAGCAAGAATCGATGAAGAGAGGAAATCTCAACCCTTGATTTTATTGGCCCATTTGAAATCCTCAATCCAGTAGGAACTGTGGCCTATAGACTCGTTTTACCGCCAAGTATGTTGCGTGTTCATAACATTTTTTTTACGTATCGATGTTACGTAATTATGTGGATGACCCGAACCACATTATTGAATTAGAACTAGATGAGATAGCAGAAGATTTAACGTATGAGAAGATACGTGTTAAAATCTTGGATACGAAGGATTATATTCGACACTCAAAGGTTATACCTTAAGGGTTAGAATCTGAAATGAAGTCAAGGTATCCTCATCTCTTCGGCATACCAGGTACGTACGTAAATTTCGAGGGCAAAATTTCATAAGGAGGGGAGATTGTGAGACCCCAAATTTTATGCATAAAGATTTAAATTTCTCAAAATATTTTTTTGAATATTATGGAGTGAATTTGATATAATGTTATAGTTGTGGGTAATATTTATAAATTTTGCAAAGTATGCAAGTTGTTGTATAATATTCGATTGGTCGGGGAATATTCTTTTGTCGGGGAATATCCAAATGCGGTAAGTACAATCATTGGTGGACCACACAATGTAATTATTATCGGATTGAGAAAATGAAAAAATAATTTTATGAAAATAACGACGGAAGTTTTACTGATTAATCTGTTGAAACACGGTGTTAAAAATACAGAATACGTGTGGTTGCATAGTAGCACACAGTATTGGTTATTGATACTAACGTGAGAAGTCACTTAGTTATACTCAACTATCACTACTGATGAATTGTTGCATCATATCTCTCATATTATTGATTCGATTATTGTCACAAAGATCATCATCGCATAATATGTTATATTATTAAATCAATAATTGAGGCGATAAAGTTATTCATATTACTAAATTACAATATTTACAATATCTAGAAGTTACACGAGGAGAGGTTTGGTCACCTAATTGCGGCGCTTGATAGGAGATATCCTTATTGGAAAGCCCCACTTTCACAGGAACTACGGTTGTTAAATATTATGAATCATAATATTAATGATGAATAAGTTCGTGTTGATTAAAGATGAAATTGATAGTTCCACTGTGCTAAAATTATTTGTGTTAGTGGAAATCGACATTTATTTCGATAATAATTGATGTCTAGAGGTTATATTGTTCAATCGGGTATTCGGGGCACTTTTTGTGTCAGAGTACTATTCACAAGTTACTATTCATGGGTTACTATTCACCCAATTACTATTTACTCTACTATTATTCACTCGGGTATTTGGGACACTTTTTGTGTCGGAGTACTATTCACGGGTTACTATTCACAAGTTACTATTCACCCAATTACTATTCACTCTAGTATTGTTCACTCGGGTATTTGGGACACTTTTTGTGTTAGGGTACTATTCATGGGGTACTATTCCCAAAGTACTATTCACGGGGTACTATTCACCCGAAAAATATATTTCTTTTCAGTCCAAATCATTTTTACGAGTTAAAGACTCTAGGGACTCACGTGAAGATAATGAATATACGAGTAGAATCGACTTTAATCGATAAAGTTAAAGCCGCTCAAGCTACGCACTCGGAGATGATGAATTTGAAGAAGAAGGTTCAAGAGGGCGTTATTCTAGAAGCAAGAATCGATGAAGAGAGGAAATCTCAACCCTTGATTTTATTGGCCCATTTGAAATCCTCGATCGAGTAGGAACTGTGGCCTATAGACTCGTTTTACCGCCAAGTATGTTGCGTGTTCATAACATTTTTTTTACATATCGATGTTACGTAATTATATGGATGACCCGAACCACATTATTGAATTAGAACTAGATGAGATAGCAGAAGATTTAACGTATGAGAAGATACGTGTTAAAATCATGGATACGAAGGATTATATTCGACACTCAAAGGTTATACCTTAAGGGTTAGAATTTGAAATGAAGTCAAGGTATCCTCATCTCTTCGGCATACCAGGTACATACGTAAATTTTGAGGGCAAAATTTCATAAGGAGAGGAGATTGTGAGACCCCAAATTTTATGCATAAAGATTTAAATTTCTCAAAATATTTTTTTGAATATTATGGAGTGAATTTGATATAATGTTATAGTTGTGGGTAATATTTATAAATTTTGCAAAGTATGCAAGTTGTTGTATAATATTCGATTGGTCGGGGAATATTCTTTTTGTCATGGAATATCCGTACGGTGGTACAATCATTGGTGGACCACACAACAGAATTATTGTCGGATTGAGAAAATGAAAAAAATAATTTTATGAAAATAATGACGGAAGTTTTACCGTTAACTGTTGAAACACCTGGTGTTAAAAGTACAGGAATACGTGTGGTTGCATAGTAGCACACAGTATTGGTTATTGATACTTACATGAGAAGTACATTAGTTATACTCAACTATTGCTACAGTAATTGTTGCATCATATCTCTCATATTATTGATTCGATTATTATCACAGTATCATCTCCATAATATATTATATTATTAAATCAATAATTGAGATGATAAAGTTATTCATATTACTAAATTACAATATTTACAATATCTAGAAGTTCTGTAAAGGAGAGGTTTGGTCACCTAATTGTGCGCCAATAGGGAGATATCCTTATTGGAAAGCCCCTTCTTTCCTGGGAACTAACTGGTTGTTAAATATTATGAATCATAATATTAATGATGAATAAGTTCGTGTTGATTAAAGATGAAATTGATAGTTCCACTATGCTAAAATTATTTGTGTTAGTGGAAATCGACATTTATTTCGATAATAATTGATGTCTAGAGGTTATATTGTTCAATCGGGTATTCGGGGCACTTTTTGTGTCAGAGTACTATTCACGAGTTACATTCATGGGTTACTATTCACCCGATTACTATTCACTCTACTATTATTCACTCGGGTAGTTGGGACACTTTTTGTGTCGGAGTACTATTCACGGGTTACTATTCACAGGTTACTATTCACCCAATTACTATTCACTCTAGTATTGTTCACTCGGGTATTTGGGACACTTTTTGTGTCAGGGTACTATTCATGGGGTACTATTCCTGAAGTACTATTCACGGGATACTATTCACCCAAAAAATATATTTCTTTTCGGTCCAAATCATTTTTTTGGTACAATATTATTCCATGAGGAGATGTGCTAATTTTTTGATTGTTATTGAAATTATAATAGTAAATCAATATGGAAATTATAATAGTAAATCAATATGGATCATTGGTTTAAAGTTTTAATAGTAAATCAATATGGATAGTTGCTTTAAGTTTTAATAATAAATCAATATGGATTCGTCAGTTTAAAAGTAAATCAATCTGGATAGTTCATGAATTAGTTACTATAGATCCATTCTCCTATAAATAGAAGCTCATTCCTTCATTATTTCTTACGAATTCACTGAAACTCTAGAGAGAGAAACTATAAAGAGAAAGAAGAAGAGAAGTCTGCTACCTCGCTTTTCCAATATCTAGTTTTTCTAAAGTAAGGGGTATTATTTCTTTCATATTCATGAAGAGAATTATATTTTTTCAATACTCGTAAGGGATATTATTTGTTGTACTCGTAAGGGGTATTATTTCTTTCGTATTCATGAAGAGAGCTATTGTTATTCCATTCTTTATTATTCTATTGGAATAACCTGTATACGCGGACTACCGTATACATGGTGAAATTCTTCTGTTATTCCATTCTTTATTATTATGTTGGAATAACCTGTCTAACCGCATACATGGTGAGATTCTTCTATTATTCCATTCTTTATTATTCCGTCAGAATATCCTGTCTGTACGTTTATGCATGACCTGGTTCCATTATTTAATATTCTATTGGAATAACCTGTCTGTGTGGTCTATCGCATACTTGGTGAATTCTTCTGTTATTCCATTATTTATTATTCTGTCGGAATATCCTGTCTGTGCGTTTACGCATGACCTAGTTCCATTATTTATTATTCATTGGAATAACTCGTCATGCATGCGGTCTATCGCATGCTTGGTGAATACTTACATTATTCCATTATTTATTATTCAATCGGAATATATATCGTATGCGTGCGTTTACGCGCGTGACACGGGTTCCATTCTTTATTATTACATTGGGAATAACACATGCATGCGATCTATCGCATGCGCATGGTGAATCCTTCATTATTCCATTCTTTATTATTACGTTGGAATAATCTGTCTATGTGGATTACCCCATGCATGGTGAATGATCCTTTGTATTCATTCCTTATTAAATTGTGGAAATGATCTGTCTACGTGGATTACCGCATGGTGAGTGAAAATCCATTTGCAGTTTTATATATTCTATTATACTCGGTTGATTAAAGTTTTGACTTCTATACTCCATGAAATTAGTAGAATATCCTGGATATTTGCGCTTCATCCAGTATCTTTTCATGGAAATATTCTTCTGAGCATTCTTGAATTTTACTCTACAAAGCAGTATCATGTTAACAATTTGGACGTAATTGATTTCAGGATAAATTAACTTATAAATCTTTAAAATTTATTCTTGAACTTGTTTTATTGAATTATTATGTCATTGTCATCATCCTCATGCTTATATTGTAATAAAAGTCATCTTTGGCTTACGTGCATATATGGACTTAGTATGATTTTGAGCAGGGATCATTCGGTATAATCATGACTTGTAATGTTATAAATGATGTGGTAAAAGTCCTCAGTGGCCTGTAATGCATTGATGGACAGTTTTTGGTATGATTATGACTAGGGATTATTCGGTATAGTCATGACCATTGATGATTTAATGAATATCCTTGGCTCGTAGCGCTGGGATGATTTGATGATGTGGTTTAGTTACTAAGCTGAGTCTCAGCGATAAAAATTGGTGAAAACATTTTTAAAACATAGAAGATAGTAGATATCATGCTCTACTTGACTCTTATAATGGATTGTTTATTCCACTGCAGTTAAACTTGATGTCTATTGTATTTTATCAGTTTAACATTGTTGAGGACTAATGATAATTTATTATGCATTATCTTAGTCATAATATTTCTTACTGGGCTAGTTGAGCTCACCCTTTGTTTCACTATTCTCTTCAGGAAATGAGAATATAGATGGGACGAGTCGAGGAACAGAGTGACGGTCCAGATAATAGCTTTACTAGTCCTCACTATTCTGTAAAATAGTGTGATAATAAATGTAATGAGGACTCCATTGAGAGTGGATATTGTCTAGAAGGCAATATTCTTGTTTAATCTCTCAGCTTATGTTTTGTCGTATGTTACACGACAGTTGTATAATTAAGTTTGTATTTGATTTATGTACCATGTATTTGGCGACTCAAGATGGGTGATGTATACCTGTTTTGGGGGCGTCACATGGACTATCTCAGGTTTAAGCCCACTAAGAAAGCTTTCCACTTCATAATTGTAAATTGGGATTGCTATACTTGTGTAAATAAACTAATGTAATTGAGAGGAAATTAATTAAGAGAGAATTATCTAAGATCAGTTTCTTTTATACATGGTGTCAGAGCCTCGTTCCTTATCAGAAAACTAGCCTATTATTTTCTTTTCTCGTTGTCAACCTTATTTCTTATTAGAAAACTGGTTGAACAAATCTGTACGAAGAAATTAAAATCATAACTTGGTTACCTAGTGTCAAGCGACCATCACAGAGGTTTCAAACTTGTGACCCATCACCACACACATCCCCACGCGCTACGTCACTCGTGGTGTGTTGACGCCACGTGCCACCTTCAGTTGACGTGTGGGCCTTTTTTCGATGAGCTTCTGACGACGCGACCACTTCCATGGTTTTCGACTCTCTTTCCTCTTATTGTCTACAATAGTCGTGAGGTGTTTTGTTCAAGTTTATTCAATTTTATTTTAGTCTTAAAAATTCTTATTCGTTCAATCTAGCTCGTAGCCAGAATCCTCCCGTATTATAATCATCCTAGGTTCTAAAAAGATTAATAAACACATAGCAAATAATATTATTAATAAAAATTCATTTTATTAATAACTAATTCTTTAAATCTTAAATTCTGGACAATCCAATTTTTTGGGTTGCCACATTCTTCCTCCCTTATACAAATTCCATCCTCAGAATTTCTAAACCACGCCCATTCCCGGGTTATCACATTCAGTCCTCCTTTACAGAATTTCTCCCTCAAAATTTTAACCTACCCTTCTTCTCAACTTCTCTTCAAAGAAGTTCTTATCTTTTAGACATTCCCTCACCTTCATAACTTATCAAGAATTATGAAGTAGAATTAACAACGAGGAATATAAGAATTCCTTTAAAACATTTCATACTTTTGTTGAGGGTAAAATTGACCATGAACTCTTACTAGGTTTAACAACATGACACCGTAAACCTTCTTCCATGGTCAGTTCACAATCACCCAAAAAGTAAACTACCTCTTTCATACGTAGGCAATCAACCCATTGTATATCCCCATTCCGGGGTGTGTTCACCTCAGACTTAAATCAATAAATTCCGTACCAAAACAATTTGGTTTGGCACAACTTCTTCAAAGAAAGCTCGATTTTCTTTTAATCATAACATACGATTCATCTTAGCCAAATCAAGTAGCTTAGACCATAATAATAAATTGGATATCAACTTGAAACATTTGTCTAGTTAAATCAATTGACATCGACTACTTCTTTAAATTCTTTCGCAATACATCAAAACATTGTATGATGTCATGATACCATACTTTTCACAGTACGTTGAGGACTTCGTCAGTTTATAACTTCATTATTATACATCATACCATAGTGGGTTGTTGATATTAACATCACATCCAACACAAGGTTCAATTGCATTAATAACTCCATCTTTTTACCATCTTTGCATCAAATACACTGATGATATAAAATTCATTTTGATATTTCAAATCAATTTCTGTCTAGCCAAAAAAATTAGCATAGACATAGCAAGAATAGTTCTTTTAAAATCCATTGGTTCCCAAAGTTGAACCAATTCTTCCATTTTCAAAACGCGAACACATAAGCACGATTTCAATAAACTTCAAAATCTAGCGTAGCTAGATGACTTGGAATATCCAATTCTCCATCTTCCTTCATTTTCTTACTTGCGACAATACTTAATCTTCTCTAGCACCTTCAATGCTAAGTCTACTAAAAACAACTCGCTTTCAGTCTAAACATCCCTTTACCTTAGTATAGTCCATCAACTTACCACACTTTATGTGTTTAGGAACTTTCCACAATCATATGTGTTTAAGAACTTATCTTCGCAATATGTAATCCAATAACAAATCAAGGACTATCCATATACTCAGGGCTCAGAAACATAGCATATAACTATGAGTCACAAACTTTTCATAAGTATGAGTTTCAAGAACTCGTACCTAACTTATCATTCTCTACCTATCAAGCATATACATGAGAAAAGATTCATCTTCAAGTCATATACATATTGATAGCGCGATATATTCCAATGATTATCACTGTAATAAGCTAAGAAGTTGTTACACCACAGCACAAACCTCCGGTCCGTAACAGAGGTTCATACAACTCAGCTATCACATGAGTCCTCAATTGAAATTTTACAACTTCTAAATTTCTCTTTACTTAATATGAATTTTCTTTATTTTGTATACTATCCTTCTCAACTCAATCTGAGTTCTTCTTCCTGTACTACTTCGTAGTACCATTCATTTATAGCATTAGCTATAAATCATTCATCGTTTAACAACTCATCTGTTACTACGATTTACTATGATCACGTGGTGATCTTCTTATCCTTCTCTCTACGATTATAGTCTTAGGTACTCATAGCTAAGATTTATAACCTATCAACTCTGATACCAACTTGTAACGCCCCAAAATTCAGTCTATCTTCACACCCAGATTATGTACGTCACGAGTACATCATTCATCCAAACATACATAATTATATACCGAAATATAACAACATACATTCTCAATTCCCAAGTTCTAATACCTTATAACCTCGTTCATTACAAATAATGATAATTACATTATTCTTTACATCTTACAAGAGTGACTTTCATCTGCCACCAAGGATACATAACAGTTCATTAAACTAATCTGTAGTTCAATTAAACTATTCTATATTACAAGTCTTTGTTTGATCTTCACGCACATTCTTAATCTGAATGGCACTTCTTTTGGACACCGGTCAGCTTGATCTTTACGGGATCCTTAAGTTCTTCTAACATCGTTGGCTAAAAATATTTTTCATTTAAAGCAAGTGTAAGCATTTAATTGCCCAGCAAGTCATAACAGTTGAACAAATAACTTCAAGAATTCAAACATTCCGTTAGAACTTCGATAACCGAACAAAGGTTATGAAACAGCTTGAATAATAGGAATAATTCTAATTCCTATCATTTTAAAACCTTAATCATATTCACTTTGAAATACTTTCACTCTTCTACCTTTTTCATTAGCATAGACTTAAAAATAACGGTTCATGTATAAACAGAACATTTTCATATTGAACAGTTCATCCACAGAACAGTTCATATCATAGAAATACCGAAGTGTTCAAATTATGGCATAAGGCATCATACGTTCTACCACCTTGTACAAATATCTCACATTCGCACATAGACAGAACTTCTCAAGTTCAACATCTGAGAAGCTTAAGAAACTTGCATTCATTTAGAATATGAATGAAGTTCAGAAACTTGCCTTACGCACAGCTACAGCTTACGTTGAACTGCTCATTCCAATCCCTGTAAAACATATAAAGAAAAACACGTACACCAATTAGTCATATACTTGACTTACGCATTAGTTTATTTAACTTTACTTCTTAGGGTTCGCGTTCTTGTAACCTAAGTTTATGAGACCAACTTTCAGTACTGGTTTACGGCTTCATGACATACGGAGATGTCTTACTCATACGTTCATCATCTTTGATGATTTACATTCTTATCTTCTTCTTATAACTTCTCTAGGACTCAGCACACATCGCTTCTCTGCTAGTAGTCCATATGGTACTCTGAGTGGTTTCCCATAAACAACCAACAAACAAGTTCTCATCTCGTCTGCATTGCCATTATAGTGAGTTAGATCGGTTGCCAGTTTCGACTATACCTTTGCTCTCTAAAGAAATTGTTTAACTCAGCTCCCATATGTTAACCATCAAAGATTACGATTGTACCACAACCTATACATATCTTAACTTATCCGAACTATTAAACTATAATGTTCGTTAAGTCAATTTCTTATTACTTATGGCTTTCTGGCAATTAAATGTTATACCTCAGGATTCATTTCTTATCTGGCCCACATTCAACTTTTATTGATCTTATTACCATTTATTACGGCTTTATTGATAGTTTATATCTTACTTAATACTTTCGTCAACATCTACGTCATACAACCATTGTACACTTAGAACATTTGTCCAATGAGAATCATTTACGTATTCAGCGTTTACATTGCTCGTCTCTTAATCTCTCGTTCAACCTTTTCTCGAGGTTTTAATCACTTTCAATCGTTATCCATCCCATGAACCCCATATTCATTATTCTTACTTAATGTCGAAGCCATAATGTTTGTTGTATGCTAAAACTGCTCGTAACTGCATTACGTTTACGTTCATTACCTTCTTTGTCTTTTAATATCTTTTAATCATTTTGTTCAACCTTTACTAAGGGTTTAAATCACTTGTTTAAGTGTTACATTATGTGAAATACATGTTCATTATCTTCCCTTACACTTCCCCGCAGTAATTGAGCAATTAAAAGCTTATTATCGTGGCTTTTACCGCAGACCAAGCGTTGCGGTGGCGGATCCTCCTCCTTCACACCACTGGCGCCACTTTCAGTGATCGATGGCTTGGTCAGTGTTCATGCACCGCCTCCCAAGGCTTGGCTAGCCTTGCGGCGCTAGGCTCAACATCTCCAAAATTTTTCTAAGTCTGGAAATTGTTTAAGACGCTTACTTTGAAATCTCATATCTTCTTTGTTATAGCTCGGAACAAGGTCGTTCCAAAGCTATTCTCTTCCTTATCTTACGCACTTCAATCCTCCTCAAACAAAACTTTGCTCTGAATCCATTAACATGCCATTTGATTGGCTTAATCTTCACCCTGCATTCTTTTTATGTTTTTAATGTTCTTCGTTTGATCGTCCGTAATTCGGTCATCCGAACTCGAAATTCATTCGTTCTTGAGTCCACGACTCACGTTTCCTATGTTCTCTTACATTCTTATGAAACCCTACATCTTTGGGTTCATTTACACACTTTCTAATTCTCGTTCGTCTTTTATGAATTTTTTTCATAACTTCGTTATAGCTATGTTTTAATTCGTTCTTCATGAATGTTTCTACTATTCCTAACCAAGCAATAAGCATCTAACTTATACACGATGGTTTTAAAATTGTCCATCAACAACAATTACACTACGATGGTTTTAAATTTGTCCATCAACAACGTTCTTCGCGTGTTCTTCGCGTTCTTCGTCCGTTCTTCATTTTTAATCGATATTTTGATTACAATTTCACTTTTTATTAGAATTCGCTGCTATAAAACACCATTTATTACTTTTTTTTCACCGAATTGTTCATGTGATTCATTCGGATCGCTTAAATTCATTATTAATCTTATACTTCCTTAAGAAATTTATAAAATAAACTTCTAATTTTTATTTCTTCTTTTCTCAATAATTTCAACCATATGAAATCATTCCTAACATCATTTACTTGTTATTCTCACTAAGCTATGTTTTCAACATATAAAACGTAAAGAAAATCTAACTTAGAAGTTAGGTTTTAATACCTTTCTTCCTTATTTTTCTTCCTTTAGACAAAACAGGCGATTCACTAGCTTTTCTATTTCACAAACACTTTCGATCCGATCATTTATGCTCATTCTCTTCCTTCTCCGTCTTCTCCAAGCTCTCAAGCTCTCTCTCTCTTCCAAAGTGTTTGTTGATTTTGAAAAAAATCAACTAACACTTTCATTATATAGATTTTCAAAACTAAGGGCAAAATAGTCATTTTGCCCCTAGATTCACTATTCACACCTCCTTACTAACCCCCTTACTATTCACAAAGCTTCCCTTGGAAGCTTCGTACTTTCGTCTTACAGAATTCGTCCAACAGTTCGAAAACTGCGATTCTCGGAATCCAAATATTTTTGGATATTTCGTCATTCCTTTACCGATTAACTTTTACGTATTCTTCGGATTTCCAAAAAACTGAAAAATACTTTTTGACGTTAATCGTTTTCCTTCACGTTTTCCCCTAACGTAGTTAAACTAATGAAAAGTACATAACATTACTTTTTGTCATTTTTATTTCATCTGATTTCTACACGTTTTTTGAGAAAAACTTTTATTGGCTTACTTAACTTTTCACGATAAATTATCGTCAAATCTTTCAACGGAATGTCATTTCGACATAATGATCTCTCAAAAAGGCTTAGGTTATTCAAACCCTAACCCTTTGGTTTCGTCGGGTGAATAGTGTCTATTTCATCTTTTTCCCCAGAAATATTTTTGTTCCCGGAAATATTTTATTTTCGTCTTGAAAATTCTTATTCATTCAGTCTAGCTCATAGCCAGAATCCTCCCATATTATAATCATCCTAGGTAATAGAATGATTAATAAACATATAGCAAAGAATATTATTAATAAAAATTCATTTTATTAATAACTAATTCTTTAAATCTTAAATTCTGGAAAATCCAATTTTTCGGGTTGTCACATTCTTCCTCCCTTATAAAATTCCATCCTCAGAATTTCTAAACCACGCCCATTCCCTGGTCATCACATTCACTCCTCCTTTATAGAATTTCGCCCTCGAAATTTTAACTTACCCTTCTTCTCAACTTCTCTTCAAAGAAGTTCTTATCTTTTAGACATTCCCTCACCTTCATAACTTATCAAGAATTATGAAGTAGAATTAACAACGAGGAATATAAGAATTCCTTTAAAACATTTCATACTTTTGTTGAGGGTCAAATTGACCATGAACTCTCTACTAGGTTTAACAGCATGACGCCGTAAACCTTCTTCCACGGTCAGTTTACAATCACCCAAAAAGTAAACTACCTCTTTCATACGTAGGCAATCAACCCATTGTATATCCCCATTTCGGGGTGTGTTCAACTCAGAGTTAATAATTAGATTATGCCCCAAAATAATTTGGTTTGGCACAACTTCTTCAAAGAAAGCTCAATTTCTTTTAATCATGACAAACCATCCGTCTTAGCCAAATCAACTAGCTTAGACCATAACAATAAATTGTATATCAACTTGAAACATTCGTCTAGTTAAATCAATTGACATCAAATACTTATTTAAATTCTTTCGCAATACATCAAAACATTTTATGACGTCATGATACCGTACTTTTCATAGTATTTTGAGGACTTCGTTAGTTTATGACTTCGTTATTATACATCATGCCATAGTGGGTTGTTGATCCTAAGATCACATCCAACACTAGGTTCAATTGCATTAATAACTCCATCTTTTTACCATCTTTGCATCAAATGCACTAAAATTCATTTTAATATTTCAAATCAATTTCTGTCTACCAAAAATAATTAGCACAGACATACCAAGAATAGTTCTTTTAAAATCCATTGGTTCCCAAAGTTGAACCAATTCTTCCATTTTCAAAACGCGCACACATAAGCACGATTTCAATAAACTTTGAAATCTAGCGTAGCTAAATGACTTGGAATATCCTATTCTCCATCTTCCTTCATTGTCTTACTTGCGACAATACTTAATCTTCTCTAGCACCTTCAATGCTAAGTCTACTAAAAATAACTCGCTTTCAGTCTAAACATCCCTATACCTTAGTATAGTCCATCAACTTACCACACTTTATGTGTTTAGGAACTTTTCACAACTATATGTGTTTAAGAACTTATCTTCGCAATATGTAATCCAAGAACAAATCAAGGACTATCCATGTGCTCAAGGCTCAAAACATAGCATATAACTCATAACATCGTTCAGCTTGATCTTTACGGGATCCTTAAGTTCTTCTAACATCGTTCGCAGAAAATGTTTTTCATTTAAAGTAAGTGTGAGCATTCAATTTCCCAGTAAGTCATAACAGTTGATTAAATAACTTCAAGAATTCAAACATTCCTTTAGAACTTTGATAACCGAACAAAAGTTATGAAATAGCTTGAATAATAGGAATAATCTTGATTCCTATCATTTTAAAACATTATTCACTTTCACTTTGAAATACTTTCATTCTTTTACCTTTTCCATATGTATCCTGTCTGGCTAGAATCATTAGCACAGACTTAACAATAATGGTTCATGTATAAATAGAACATTCTCTTGTTGAACAGTTCAATCATAGAACAGTTCATCTCATAAAAACACCGAAGTGCTCAAATTGTGGCACAAGGCCTCATACGTTCTACCACCTTGTACAAATATCATACATTTGCACATAGACAGAGCTTCTCAAGTTCAACATCTGAGAAGTTTTAGAAACTAGCATTCATTTAAAATATGAATGAAGTTAGGAAACTTACCTTACGCCCAGCTACAGCTTACGTTGAACTGCTCATTCCAATCCCTATAAAACACATAAGGAAAAACACGTACACCAATTAGTCATATACTTGACTTACGTATTGGTTTACTTAAATTTACTTCTTAGGGTTCGCGTTCTTGCAACCTAAGTTTACACGATCAACTTTCATTACCGGTTTACGACTTCATGACATACGGAACATTTTACGTTACCTTATTCTTATCTTACAATGTCCGGTACATTCAATTCAGAACGTCATCCAAGTTATACACATTAACTTGGCTTCTTTACATTATACGTACTTGTTTTTAATTCAGTTTTTCATCGTTCCCAGGTTTAGTCATTAGTCTTCATTACTGTTCTTTACGGCTTTCTTGATAACTCATATCTTATTTACTACCTTCATCAATGTTTACGTCATACAACCATTGTACACCTAGAACATTCGTCCAACGTGAATACGATTCACGAGAATCGTTTACGTATTCAGTGTTTACGTTGCTCGCCTCTTAATCTCTCGTTTAACCTTTACTGAAGGTTTTAATCGCTTTCAATCGTTACCCATCCCATGAACCCTATGTTCATTATTCTTTCTTAATTTCGAAGCCATACTGTTCATTGTATGCTAAGACCGCTCGTAACTGCATTATGTTTACATTCATTACCTTCTTGGTCTTTTAACCTCTTTCAATCATTTCGTTTAACTTGTACTAACGGTTTAAATTACTTGTTTAAGTGTTACATTCGATGAACTACACGTTCATTAGCTTTCGTTACAATTCCCCTTGGTTTTGAGCAATTAAAAGCCCATTACTTGGCTTTGCCCTACACACCGTATTGACGGACGTTGCTCCTTTATATCGCTTTCGCGTTGCAAGTAGCATAAATAATACCCCTCGTGACTATGACTCATGTCATGTATGAAGTTTCAAATTCAGCTCTCCCGGTCCAGCGTTGCAGTGCCACCTTACATCGGCTTCTTTGTTTGGCTGCTACGCCAAGCCCTAATTCTTGAAAAACATTTCTAAGTCTTTAATCGTTCTGAGACGCTTACTTCCTGATCTCATAACTTTCTCGTTATAACTCAGAACGAGGTCATTCCAAAGACATTAATATGCCATTCACTTACGTACTTCGATTACTCATTATCTTACGTACTTCAATTACCCTCAGACAGAACTTCATTCTGAATCCATTAACATGCCATTCGCTTGGTTTAATCTTCTCCCATCGTTCATTTTATATTATTAACGTTCTTCGTTCGTTCGTCCGAAATTCAGTCATCTGAACTTGGAATTCATTCGTTCTTGAGTTCACGACTCACGTTCTCTACATTCTCTTACATTCTTATAAAACCCTACACGTTTGGGTTCATTTACACACTTTCTAATTCTCGTTCGTCTTTTACAAAATTTTCTCCATAACTTCGTTATAGCTAAGTTTTAATCCGTTCTTCATGAACGTTTCTAGCGTTCCTAACCAATCAATAAGCATCTAGCTTATACGCGATTGTTTTAAACTTATCCATCACTAACAAATTATTCTACAATGGTTTTAAATTTGTCCTTCAACAACATTCTTCGTGTTCTTTGTTTTTTCTTCATTTTTAATCGATATTTTGATTACGATTTCACTTTTTATTGGAATTCGATGTTATAAAACACCATTCCTTACTTATTTCACCGAATCGTTCATATGATTCATTCGAATCGTTCAAAATCATTACGAATCTTATACTTCCTTAAGAAATTTATAAACTAAACTTCTAATTTCTTATTTCTTCTTTTCTTATGATTTTAACCATATGAAATCATTCCTACCATCTTTTACTCTTTATTCTCATTAAGCTATGTTTTAAACATATAAAACTTAAAGAAAATTTATAAGAGACTAGGTTTCAGATTACCTTTCTCCTTTAATCTCTTTTCGTAAGACAAAGTTTGCTCACGAGCAACCTTTCCTCCTCCTTTCCCTCTTCTTTCTCCCATCCAAACTCTCTCTCTCTCTCTCTCTCTCTCTCTCTCTCTCTCTCTTTCTCTCTCATTCTCTCATGTTGTAGGATTTTCAAAATCCCATTCAAATGAAATTAGCTTCCTATTTATAGATTATCAAGGATAGGGGCTTTTTGGTAATTTGGCCAAACCGCCTTACTATTCACACCTCCTTACTATTCCCACCTTCTTACTATTCACGTAGCTTCCCTTAGAACTTTCGTGGTTCCATCTTTCGGGTTTTGTTCGACAATTTTAAAAACTGCGATTCTCAGAATCCAAATATTTTTGGATATTTCGTCTTTCGTTTATAGTTTAAATTTTAGCAAGAAATTTAACCTTACAATTATCAATTTCCTATTAATCCTAATTTTATTAAACTATTCAATTCAATGATTAAAATTATAGAAACTAAATTAAGAAATAAATAAACTATCACAAAACAAGCACAAAAATCAAAATCTGAAATTTCAAACAATTAATGGAGAATTAAGCTTATGATTTCACCCTAAGCTTCACTCTGATTTCTACACTTTTATTCCAATTCAACTCATTATTCCAATTTATTAATCAAGAACATGAATGCAGTACTAGCCACCTCTCGATGCACTAATACCGTGCGTATTAACTTTAATCCACAAATTAGATAAAAACAAGTTAAACACCTTAATCAACTAAGTCACTATATCTTTATGTGAATTATAATTAAAGAAGGTTTAAGATTAAGTTCTCTATTAGATTACATGCGATGTCAAGCATATCTCTACCTTAACATTCATCAAGATTCTGCTATTCACAAAATTCATCAACACATGCTATATTAACTAAGTCTAGACTCGAATATCCTCTCTCGATTCCATACAAATCCACAGAGAATTGTTGATCAGGCAATTCAAAAATTCAAGCTCAAATTAATATAGATAAACTGGAAAATAGCTTATTGAACTGGAAATCAAAGTTTAGAAAATCATCGTTTCACTTAAGGATCCACCATAAGCCTAAAAAGTGAATTAGTTCATCAAGAATTAAATAATAACTGAATAATTCAAAGATAACATCCTTTCCATTACAAATAAAAGACTAAAAAGAAGAATAGTGAAAAACACCCTTCACGTAGCCTAAATCTGTAATCGTCACGAAAATCTCTTTAAAATCTTCCTCCAAAGCTTGCTATGAAAAACTGGAATTAATCTCTATAATATGCCTTGTGTGTTCTTTAATTCGTTGTTAATTTAGCAATATTTATCCAACACACATTTTTCTAGTTAATTCTATGTCCAATAGAGTTCACTTGCCATCCAAATGCTAGAGTTCATGTCCCAGCAGAGTTCAAAACAAGAAAGGAGAGTTCAGCAGTCGAGACCCCGCCTCGGCGAGGGTGTATGCCTAAATCAGGCCCGCCCTGGCGGGCATCCTTTCTGTTAGTTGATATTGAAGACCCCCCCACCCCAGCGGAGGTACATAGGCAAAAAGGGTCTGCCCCGGCGGGGGTCTATTCTGCTAAACAATGCTGCTAACTTCCTGATTGCTTCCATAAATGCTCCAAATGACTTCAATTCTTTGCTAATCACCACAACAACAACCCCACACATACAAGAACACAAAACGAGTAAAAATGAACATAAAAACAAGAAAGTAACAACGATTAAGCTTGAAATGGACAACGATACGTGGATATGAAATCCACTTATCAAAATCCCCTAAACTTAAATCGTGCTAGTCCTCGAGCACAAAACAAACTACATACTATGCAATGCAATGCAATGAGATGGAATGTATATAATCTACATAATCACGAGTCCAACAGTATCACAGAATCAAAATTATCTCACTGGCTTTAAAGAAAACAAGCAAACTCTACATTATTAATCACCAAAACCAATCCATAATTCCTTATTAATTCTCAAATCTTAAACCATTATCACTGGTATAGTGTGCGTATGTGTTCAACATCCATGACAACTAATACGGACTCAAATTCAATACATAGCCAATTTCTTAGAAGGCATCATACAACGCAAACTTAAAAATTTAAAGAATAGTCCAATTCCAACTAAAACTAAACAGTACCATATTCAAGGGTTTATGCAGGGTACTTATACTTTATTTATATTATTATTTTTTTACACGGGGGATTTTTGCTCTTTTCCCGTTTTATTCATTTTTTTTTACATGACTGTGTAATGTCTCATCCCATTAGGCTAACAGTGATACCCCTTAGCGAGCTTTCGACCAATGACTCCCAGACTATAAAAGACCTTAGGGTGCTAGGTTTAAAGACAATCCCCTCAGGCATACTTGCTCAAGTAACAAAGGGCCCGAAATAAGACTAGTCACTACATATACTCCTTTTTTTTAGATAAAGCTTATATACCCCACATATAATCCCCCAAACTTAGGTTCTTGCCTAATTTTCGCTTTTACTGCCTATCCTTGTCATTTTCTCATTTACCCTTACATTATCCTTTAGAAACTATTTATGTATCAATTTGAATTGACCAGTCAACAAAGATGTTATTAGAGTGCTAACCTTTTTTTACCAGTTTCAAACAAGCACAAGATTCAATTCAAAACAGAAATTCTATCACAGTTCTAATAATCACTGTTGTAATAGTTAACTTATTCTTAATCTCATCATTAGCCCAAAATAACATGAACTTCAATACTGCTGGACAAATGCAAACACAATATTTAACCAAATATTTTTTATTTATTTATTTTTAAGATATTAGATAGAAAATCTAGCATAACATGACATAATGCAATAAAAACAAAAATAAAAATAAAAATGCAATAACAAAAGTGACCTAAACTACTATGTGACTATATGAATGCAACATCATAATTCCTAAACTAATATGCAAAACTAGAATGCAATGACAAATGTAACTTCATAACATATGCATTCAAACAAGAATTTAAATCCCCCAAACTTAAGTAATACAATGTCCTCATTGGATGAACAATCGCAATTAAGTATGTGAGGACTTCCCTGCAATCGCCTAAGTCTGGGAAGGTGGTGGTTGATCTTATTCTTCAGAATCACTTAGCGAAAACCTTGGCATTGGCATGGGCTGCTGGTGTGGGAATTGTGCAACTGAATTGAAGCTCTGAAGTATCATGTTGAGAGAAGCGAAAGACGTGTTCATAGCGTCAAATATGTGGTCTTGCCTCAATGCGAGTTGCCACATCTCCCGACGTGTTGCCTTGTTGTGCGCATCCATTTGACGTTGAAAGTCAAGAAACTGAGGACTGGATAATGCTTCGGACTACGGTACCTGCTCGGCTCCTTGATCTCCCACAACCTCATCCTCATCCTCTGAGGTGTCTGCAGCATCAACTTCGTCCTCCGAAGCCGATGGAAAAATAAACCCCAGACCTCGAGGATGGGAATCACCCCCGGCCCATACTAAATATCGCACTATCATTCTGGAGTCTAGCAACTGCAGCAGCATCTGTGTGGGTTCATCGTCAGACCATCTCACACCCACTTGGCGACACAACCCACATATTAGTGATGGGTGTGGCAAGCCACCCGAAAAGTTTCCTCGTAAGCACCGACGGATAGAAAAACATATAATGGCCCCGACATCAATGATGAAGTCTTGTACAATTGCGTATATCAGTAACGCCTTCTCTTTGGTCACGTTTGAGGTGTGTTGGGACGAATACAATTTAGCACATAGGAATGCATACCAAATTTTTCCATACCGACTAAGATCTTTACTATGGAAAATTGTGCCTCCCTTCCGACCCTTGATCCATGTTGTTCCCAACTTAGTCATTTCCTTGAGTATTGCCTCAGAGTCCGGATCAAAATCACGTAGGTGGGCATATTGGCATTATCGAGGCACACGCAACTGATAATAGGTGTTTATGGCATCAGCACTGAACGGGACTAAGCGACCCCGCACATAAGCGTTGAAGGGGGCTTTGTCCTCGGCGTTCACATAGAACTCCTTGACTATGTTTTACCACGGTAGGTTCTGATTCTTCGGTGAATTTATTCCAACCCTTTTGATAGATTTGCTGCATCATCTCCCCATCAACGTGATATGGTGCCAACCCCCGCTCCGGTGTAAGGGCTTTTGTCATCATATAATCATACCGGTCGGCGACGACGACACTTACAAATTTTCGGCGATCGAAGGTCCGTGTCAGTTATGCGGGCCTTGAACTCTCTCCGCTTTGGCATTTTGATGTGGGTTACGAAGCCATTGACTCTCGAATGCTTGTATCACAGTATCTCCCCCCCCCCCCCCCCCAAAAAAAAAAAAAAAACTTGGCTCACACACACTGTCGAACACTTGGTGGGCACAGACGATTTTCCCCCAAACTTGTCAATTTTATGTGGCAATTATGGTGAATGAAGTTGAAGAACTCAAAAATAGGGTACTCGCACTAACATGCACGATGAATTCCCACAGTAAGAATCCTAATTCATGGCTTCCTGAGTTTAATTTGAATAAAAATGATAAACTTGGGTTGTGAATGTGTGTTTATATAGAGGTGATGTAATGGAGAGAAATAAGGGCAGTGGATTGATGGAGTGAAGTAATGGGTTGATGGGATAATGTGTGATGAATGTTGGCAAAATCGTGGGTTGAGGAATGGAAGTAGTGGGAGTGATGTGGAGAATTATTTGAGGAAGAAATAATGAAGGTTATCACTTCCCATAACTGTCGAACACTGCTTCAACTTCTAGACCCCCGCCCCGGAGGGGGGTATTAGGTATAAACAGCCCACCCTGGCGGGCATACACTCTGCTAATTCGATTGGGGGACCCCCGCCCCGGTGGGCATGCCTTCTGCTAACTAACTCTTTTTCTCATTTTTTTCTTCATGCTAAGCCACTCAATGTACATTTCCCCATCCTGCAAGACATGAAACATATGAATTAGTGGATTGTTGAGAGATTAACAAGACTTTTACTATGTAATACCTACCTAATAACTTAATAAAAACTATATTCTAACAATTATGAAGGAAAATACAAAAAATAAACGTATGATTGGGTTGCCTCCCAATTAGCACTTAATTTTAAGTCGTTCAGCCTGACTACTTCCTGTTCATGGTACGTCAGACAATGTGATGGCGATGACATTGGTGTTGGACTCGCCACCCCAATAGTGCTTTAATCGTTGACTGTTGACTTTGAAAGTTTTTAAAGGATTCCGACTATAGAGTTCAATGGCACCATGAGAGAACACCCTTTTTATGGTGAATGGTCCTGACCATCTTGACTTAAGCTTTCCTGGGAACAATCTCAATCGTGAGTTGAACAAAAGGACTGATTGCCCCGGCTCGAATGTTCTATGCATAATTTTCTGGTCGTGTCATCTCTTGACCTTTTCCTTGTATAACTTGGAGTTCTCGTAGGCTTGAAGGTGAAATTTGTCGAGCTCGTTTATTTGCAGTAATAGTTTTTCCCCTACAGTTGGTTGATCGAAATTGAGTTTTTGAATCACCCAATAAGCCTTATGTTGTAACTCTACCGGTAAGTGACAAGCTTTTCTGTACAGTAGTTGATATGGTGACATCCCAATCGGTGTTTTATACGCAGTCGGGTATGCCCATAATGCATCATCAGACCAGAGCGACCAATCCTTTCGATTCGGGTTCACCACTTTTTTCGAAATTTTCTTGACTTCCATGTTTGACACCTCAGCCTGCCCACTGGTTTGGGGATGATAAGTCGTCGTTACCATGTGGTTGACCCCATACCTTGCCAATAGAGTTGTAAACGATTTGTTGCAAAAGTGACTACCTTCGTCACTTATAATTGCTCTCGGCATGCCAAACCTCGTAAAAATGTTCTTCTGTAGGAATTTAAGAACCACCTTGGCATCGTTAGATGGGAGTGCTGCAGCTTCAACCCACTTTGAGACGTAATCCACTACGAATAGAATGTATTGATTATTAAGTGACAAAGGGAATGGCCCCATGAAATCGATGCCCCATACATCGAAAATTTCAACTTCAAGAATTGTTTGTAGAGGCCTCTCATTCCTTTTTGAAATGTTGCCCACCCTTTGACATCTATCACATGTTTTGACAAACTAGTGGGTGTCCTTAAATAATGCAGGCCAATAAAACCTAGATTGCAGCACCTTTACTGCTATCCTCTCACTACCATAATGTCCATTATACACAGATGAGTGACACTCATGCAGTATGTTCTTCACTTCACTGTAGGGCATACACCTTCTAATCATCTTATCGGCGCACTGCTTGAATAGATATGGTTTGTCCCACATGTACCATTTTACGTCGTGAAGAAACTTCTTTTTTTACTGCCTTGTAAGATCAGGTGGAAGGATGTTGCTCACTAGATAATTCGCATAATCCGCGTACCAAGGAAATTCTGCATTTATCCCAAACAATTTCTCATCCGAGAATGATTCGTTGATTTCACACTTGTCCTCTTTCAGTTTCTCTTTATTTTCCAGCCTAGACAAATGATCGGTGACTTGGTTCTCCATCCCCTTTCTATCCTTTATTTCTAGATCAAACTCTTGTAGAAGGAGAATCCATCGGATAAGGCGTGGCTTAGCATCTTTTTTCGTAATTAGGTACCGAATAGCCGAATGATCCGTGTAAACTATCACCTTAGTCCTGATCAAGTATGCCCTGAATTTGTCAAACGTATACACCACTGCAAGCAATTCCTTTTCCATGGTTGTGTAATTCATTTGAGTCTATGTGACTGTTTTGCTTGCATAATATATGGCGAGAAATACCTTCTCTCGGCGTTGACCCAAAAAACAGCCACAACAACATAGTCGCTTGCATCACACATCAGTTCGAACGACATATTCCAATCCAGTGCGACGATCACGGGGGTTGTAGTCAACTTCTTCTTCAACAACTCGAAAGCCAACTTGCACTCCTCATCAAAATTGAAAACAGAATCCTTCTCTAAAAGACTGTATAAAGGTTTTGCAATTTTAGAGAAGTCCTTTATGAATCTCCTATAGAACCCAGCATGTCCCAAAAAACTTGTAATTCCCTTTACTAAACTCGGTGGAGGCAGTTTCTTGATTGTTTCCAGCTTAGCTTTGTCAACCTCCAATCCTTGAGCCGATACCTTGTGACCCAAAATTATGCCCTCGTCAAACATAAAGTGGAATATTTCCCAATTAAGTACAAGGTTTGTATCTTTGCATCTCTGTAACACCATCACCGAATTCTCGAATCTAGTATCAAAATTATCCCCATAGACAGAAAAGTCGTCCATGAAAACTTCCATATTTTTCTCCACCATGTCTGAGAAGATGGCTATCATACACCGTTGGAAGGTAGCAGGTGCTTTACACAAACCAAACGACATCCTTCTGAATGCGAATGTGTCATAAGGGCAAGTAAATATAGTCTTTTCTTGATCCTTAGGAGCGATGACGATCTGATTATAACCCGAGTATCCATCCAATAAACAGCAGTACTCATGTCCCTCCAATCTTTTCAACATTTGGTCGATAAAGGGAAGCGGAAAATGATCTTTTTGGGTTGCCTTATTCAACTTTCTATAGTCCATGCAAACCCTCTAGCCTGTCACTGTTCTTATCAGAATTAGCTCGTTATCCTAATTCTGTACCACGGTCATTCCCCCTTTTTTTGGCACACTCTAAACCGAACTAACCCACTTACTGTCGGAAATTGGGTAGATGATACCGACATCCAATAATTTTTGAATTTCCTTCTTTACCACTTCCTTCATGATTGGGTTGAGTCGTCGTTGTTGCTCCACCATCGGTTTTGCATCGTCTTCCATCAGAATCTTGTGCATGCAACAAGAAGGGTTGATTCCCTTGATATCCGTTATCGTCCATCCTATCGTTATCGCTGATTTATGTTCCCTAAGCACCCTCAGCAACTTTTCTTCCTACAAATCGTTAAGTGCAGCAAAAATAATAATAGGTAAAGAATTTGAATTGCCTAAATACGCATACCTGAGGTGTTTAGGGAGTGGCTTAAGTTCCAGAGTCGGTGGCTCCTCCAATGATGGTTTCATCCTTGTTGTGGCTTTCTCCTCTGTGTGCAATGGTTCAAATGGTGCTCTGAATCGGCTAACTCGTGGCAATGAGTCTAACATCTATAAGTAATCCACAAATTTCAGGTCATCGAACTCTTCATCCCCAATAATGTTGTTTCTAATGGATCGTTGACCAAACTCTTGCCCATGTCTTCACTGATAATCTGCTCAATTATATCCATCCTGAAACATTCTTCCTTATCTGTAGGGAATTTCATGGCCTTGAACAGGTTAAATTTGATTTCTTGATCTTGGACTCTCATAGTAAGTTCACCTTTTTGTACGTCGATGAGTGTCCTACCCGTAGCCAAGAAAGGTCTCCCTAGGATAATCGGGATGTTCTTGTCCTCCTCAAAATCCAGAATAATAAAATCTTCGGGGAATATAAACTTATCCACCTTAACCAATATGTTCTCTACTATGCCTCTTAGATATGTGACTGGCCTATCTGCTAACTGCAATGAAATATTCGTAGGTTTTGGTTCGGGCAAACCCAATTTTGTGTACACTGATAATGGCATAAGGTTCACATTCGCCCCCAAATCACATAAACACTTATTAAATGACATGTTCCCGATCGTGCATGGAATAGTGAAACTCCCTAGGTCTTTCAACTTTTGTGGCAACTTTCGCTGTAACACCGCACTACATTCCTCTGTTAATGCCACTGTTTCAAAGTCTTCTAATTTCTTTTTCCTTGACAGAATCCCTTTCATGAACTTCGCATAACTCGGCATCTACTCTAGGGCTTCTGCGAACGGGATGTTAATCTGAAGTTTCTTGAAAACTTCCAAAAACGTCGTGAACTGCTTATCTAATTTCTATTTTTGGACCCTCTGCTGAAACGGTGGTGGAGGATACACAACTGGCTTGTCATCTAACTTTGTTTTCTCACTTTGCTTATCCTCACCCTTGTTTCCTTCAACCACTTTGCTGTCATCAATTTTTTTCACTACTAGAAAATCAGCCTATAGCAACAGTCGCCGACCGTCGCTACAGGCCAAAAGACCGTCGCTAAAATTTTTAGTGACGGTCGCCGACCGTCGCTATAGAACCCATCGGTAAAGCCTATAGCGACGGTCTTTTGGCCTATAGCGACGGTCACCGACCCTAGATATAGGTCATGGCAAAATTGTGTATTTGCTCTTTACTATTGGTCGTTGAGAGTTATTGCTACGGTCATGACCATAGCTATAGATGTCTATAGTGACGCTCGTTGACCGTCGCTATAGGGATGTGTTTTATAGAACACTATAGCTACGATCGATGACCGTCGCTATAGCCTTTTTATATTTAAAATAATAATAATTAATAATGCACATTTATTCAACAAACACAAATACAATAAAATATAAAATATAAAAAATATTTTATACATCATTTAAAATCATTCACACTACAACATTACAATATAAGAAGAGATATTTTACAACATTACAATCATTCACAATACAATCTTTCACAATACAATCATTACAACATTACAATCATATTCTGCACAATGACCATCTACTCAATAAAATGAAGGAGTGACATCTTAGTCTAGATATCACTCAATAGCCTCTCATATTCTGCACAATGACCATCTACTAAGGGGCATTCACTGTCCATATTATCACGATCGAACACTTCCGATAACTGAGAATACACCGCAGAGTCAGGACCTTTGAGGGGCATTCACTATCCATATTAGGATGCTTTTTAGGCAGAAGACAAACTGAAAAAGCATAAATTAAGCAAACCAAACAATGAGAATGCACATAAATTAGATCCTTAAAATTCCGTAATGATGATTTTTTCATTCATTATTGTATTACTTTGTGATTTCAATTCATTATCAGACATTTCCACGTGTAAACTCCTTTCCACACCACCCTAGTAGTCTTATAGGTATTCCTTAGTGGCATTGTTGTCATATATCATTTAACAATATCACAAAGTAATACAATATAGGTATTACTTTTCGACAATATCTCTCGCTTAACAAGAAACTATATCTAAAACAATATCGGAATACGATTCACATGCACCATAATAAAGATTGGAAGATCACATGAGCAATACATACATCATTTACTCTTGTAACCTGGACTTCCATGGCCTTGTCAAGAATGTCACCCTACAAGCAACCACATATCTTCTTAGAACAATGAAAGAATTTATATTGAAGCCAAATAAAAGTGAGTGTATTGCACATAATTACCAGTCAGCCAACTGATAAGTCCACATTTTATACTCTGGCGTAAGCGTTTGCATTCATCCTAAGAGATCAAACAAATATACATGTCAACAACTTAAGTTAGTAGAAATACACTCATTTGTATAGACATATGTTATAATCCTTGAAAATAAAATGTGTTAACAATTTGGGAGCCCTTTTCTCATAATAAGGAAAGTTTCTACTCATAAGCATTTGCAATCAAGCTTACACATACACACATTCAGTTTTCAGAAAGGGTGCAAGTACTTTTATTTAATGCAACAAATACTCCGAAAGATTTTCCTTAAACCGCATGAAGAGTGAAATAAAGCAGATAGGTTTATAGTGCTTTCAAATTACTCACCACTGATAAACTCCTGGTTTGAAATTGTATGGATTGGTATAATCTCGGTTTTGCTAAGATTTAATATTTCTAGCATGATATCGTGAGTCCTTTTTCTAACTTTATAAAGCTCATCAGCTTTGCTTGTACCTGCATCAAAACCATTACAAAAATCTTTAAGATTCTTAAAATTTTACAATAATCAAAATGCACACCTCTGAACTAAATACAGAAGGGGTAATGTTATAATTAGTTACCTACAACTTGGACTAGCCTATATATGTCTTGCTTTTGATTACTACCAGAAATCCTTATCCCCACGAAAGTACCAACAACCTTATCAGAAAATTATGTACTACTTTGTATACCTTACTTAATGACCTTTGAAGTGCAGAAAGTATACCATTCCGGTGATGCTCCACAGGACAATGAGCATCCTGAATCACATCTCCTCCCCATGTCTGGAGAGTACATTCTGCATCTTTATTCTACACCATGCAACATCTGCAAAACAGGAGACAAAGCAACAAATATTACCAATAAGTAGTAATGCAATGTACCCTACACTAATAAACCTACTCTAGTTCACATAGAGCCCACATCCACTCGGCCTACACAAATCAAACATAGAACCATCACCTCTAAAGCAAAATCATGGACATATGTTGTGACGCCCCCAAAATAGGTATACATCACCTATTCTGAGTCGCCAAATACATGGTACAGAATACAAATACAATCTTAATTATACAACAAGAGCTGTGAATTTTAATACAAATATTGTCTTCTAGACAATATCCACTCTCAGAATAAGTCCTCGTTACAATTATTATCACACTATTTCATAGAATAATGAGGACTACTAATGCTATCATTTGAACCGTCACTCCGTTCCCCGATTAGTCCCTGCAACGTTCTCATTTCTTGAAGAGAACAATGAAAGCAAAAGGGTGAGCTCAACTAGCCCAGTAAGAAATATTATGACTAAGATAATGCAGAATAAATTATCGTTAGCCTTCAATAGTGTTAAACTGATAGAATATAACAAACATCAAGTTTAACTACAGCGGGACAAGCAATCCATTAAAAGAGTCAAGTAGAGAATAAAATCTACTATCTTTTATGATTTAAAAGGTTTTTCATCACTTTTATCATTTGGGACTCAAATTTTAATAAATAATCCACATCATCTCTCTTTGACTACTACCAAGGATATTCATTAGTATCACAACCACAAATTATCTATGACTACGGCCAAGGATATTCATGTATTCATCAATGGTCATGATCATGCCAACAATCGTCCATTAATGCACTACTACAGCCAATGAGGAATTTTACCACATCATTTGTAACATTACGATCATGATTACACGTATAATCCACGGTCATAATCATACCAAGTCCATCTATGCACTACAAAAGCCATGATGACTTTCAACATAATATAAACATGAGGATGATGATAATGATATAAGAATTCAATAAAACAAGTTCAAGAATTAATTTATCCAGAACTAATAACGCCCAAGTTGTCAACATGATCTTCGCTTTGTGGGGTAAAACTCAAGAATGCTCAAAAGAACATTTCCATGAAAAGATACTGGATGAAGCGCAAATATCAAGGATATTCCACTAATTTCATGGACTATAAAAGCCACAACTTTAACCAACTAAGTATAATAAAGAATGGAATAACAAAAGAAATCATCGGGCATATGATAGCCGCATGCATGTGATATTCCAATGTAATAATAAATAACGGAATCGGTCACGTAAGCACGCAGATAGGATATTCCATGAATAATAAATAATGGAAGCAGTCATGCATAAACACACGTATGTGATATTCCAATGTAATAATAAATAATGGAACTAAAAGTTATGCATAAACGCATGCAGATGGGATGTTCCAATGAATAATAAATAATGGAACCAGGTCATGCGTAAACTCACAGATAGAATGTTCCAACAGAATAATAAATAATGGAACCAGGTCATGCGTAAACGCACAGACAGGATGTTCTAACAGAATAATAAAGAATGGAAAAACAGAAGAATTTCACCATGTATGCGGCATTTCGCATAGACAGGTTATTCCAACATAATGATAAAGAATGGAATAACAGAAGAATTTCACCAAGTATAGGGTAGCCCGCGTATATAGGTTATTACAACAGTATAATAAAGAATGGAATAATGAAGTTCACTTCATGAATACTGAAAAGAAATAATACCCCTTACCTTAGAAGAAACCAGGATATAGGAGTAGTGAAGTAGCGAGAATACTTTTTTCTTCTTTCTCTCTATAGTTTCTCTCTCTCAGAGTTTTAGTGAATTCGTAAGAAATAATGAAGGAATGAGCTTCTATTTATAGGAGAATGGATGAATAGTAACTAATTCAATTCGGAACAGTCCCAGATTGATTTACTTTTAAACAGACTCATCCATATTAATTTACTATGCAAAGATTAATAAAATATTCTAATAAAACAAAATCTTTTAAATAAAATATAATATATTCTATTTATAATCTAATAAAACGAATAACTTTATAAAAGTATTATGTTTTATATAAAAAGATTTTACTATCGCAAACACTACGCAGCACTATGTAAACACTATGCATAATAGAATATTATATATTCTATTTATAGTCTAATAAAACAAATAACTTTATAAAAGTATTCTGCATTTTATATAAAAGATTTTACTATGCAAAACACTATGCATAATAGAATATAATATATTCTATTTATAGTCTAATAAAACAAATAACTTTATAAAAGTATTCTATTTTATATAAAAAGATTTTACTATGCAAAACACTATGCATAATAGAATTTAATATATTCTATTTATAGTCTAATAAAACAAATAACTTTATAAAAGTATTTTGTTTTATATAAAAAGCTTTTCTATTTTATTATATTAATAATTCTAATAAAAAAATTTTATATATATATATATATATATATAAACTTCCGTGACTTCATAAAAAGACACCTCAATATATTTAACAACATTTATCATCATTATTATAATTCACAATATTAATCGACCAGGTCGTTCCCAAGAAAGAGGAGGCTTTCCAATAAGGATTTTTCACTATTGGCGCGCAATTAGGTGACCAAACCTCTCCTTGGCAGAACTTCTAGACATCGTTAATATTTGAAAATAATAATATTAATAACTTTGTTATCTCAATTATTGATTTAATAATATATAAAATATCGACAATAATTGAATCAAATAACGTGAGATGATATGCAACAATTACTGTAGCAATAATTGAACAAAACTGAGTGACTTTTCACGTAATCATCAATAATCAATACTGTGTGCTATTATGCAACCACGTGTATTACTGTACTTTTAACACCGGGTGTTTCAACAGTTAATGGTAAAATTTTCGTCGTTATTTTCATAAAAAAATATTTGTAACGACCCCAAAATTCATACAATACAATTACCGACTTTGATCGTTAATAATACGTCTAACTTCTGATTTTACATCATTATTCGATGTTAAACTTAATAATATGCGGAATAATTTAAACTTTTCTATCTTCTTACTTTAATTCCGTGAATCAAAACCTTTATCATCTACATGTCTTTGAATTATATATAATCCATGATTCACTTTATCACAATTATTATATTAAATTTTACATTTCAACTCGATAACCTTTGCATATCAGATAACTCAAACTTTAACTTTACAACTCAACATAAAACTATACATCATAAAATATTTAGTAAATCTCATGAATCTTAATCATGGATTAAAAAATAACAACTTTAGCTAAAAATATTAATCTTCGTGTATTATTTCTGACCCACTTCATTCAAGTAGCACATAGTGTTACCTTCAATCCTTAACCTGCAAAAATGGTTATTTGCAAGGTTGAGCTCGACAGCACAGCAAAATCTAACAGTTTTCATGCATCACGTAGCACATAATAACATGCTCAACATATATCTCATAAACATTGGACTAACATAGCATACATGTTACAGTTTATATAACAAGTATAAAGATGTATAAAGATTAAGTTCCTTACTCAATCAGCATGCTTTACTCAATCAACGTAGTCATAAGTTGACTTTAACATTTCATACATTCAACATATATATAACACATCATGCTCTTTGTGATAAAGATTTAAAATAGTTAATCACCAAGTTCACATAGCAAAAAGGAACTGAAAGACTTGTCTTGATCGTTGTTTACCAATAACAGTTTAACAGCTTACAGATATATGCACTTCATGTGCCCTACACAATTATATAATCATTCACATTAACTATTAGTCATATAGCAGCGCATAGTAGATGTAATGTAAACTTTACTCTACATCTCATAACCCTTCCTATTATATATACACAATGTTCAATTTTATTATGTTAACTTTCAACTTATATCTCACTATATTTCATATTCGAAGTTCATTCAGGTGTTTAAGTCTTGCTAGGACTACTTATTGGTTTTATATTAACACTATTCAATATCTTATTATATTCATTTCATTTGATTTAAAATACTTTTAACGTTCATTATCACTTATCATCATGGCGTTCGACGCTTATTCATCACCCGCCTAATTTGTCTCTCTCTCTTGGTGTGCTTAGTATGCGTACTCAACTTATCTAATATATCATTTATTAATGTTAACCATCATTATACTTCATAATATTCATGTTATATAACTTAGAACAACATCTATTATCGTCGACATCACTATACTTGTGTATGTGCATGTCTGATGCCCTCCGATTGCTTCCGAATACGCATCAGTCACAAAGATGAGCATTTTGACTACTGTTCCTAACCTCAAATTGAAACACTTAAAGAATAAAAGTTTTAGGTATATTTGTCCTCGCTCTAGATCATCTTGAATCACCTCAATCGGAGTTCGTATGAAAACGTTATGCCTATTTTACTAAAATAGGTCAAAGCAGTCACACCTGACATACTTTGGGCGCAGCTGCGCCCAATTAAGCATTGGGCACAGTGCAACTATGCCCTACAATACAGATGCGCCCCAAATGACCTAGGGCACAGTGCAGCTGCGCCCGTTAGCAAAAACGAGACCTGAAGCTACTGTTCTTCGCGATTTTTGACCCTTTTTCTCCTACTAATCTTCATAACTTGAGTTATACACATCTAAATTAGTCCGTTTTCGATTATATGGATTCGTAATTCATAGAACTACAACATACTAGAATTCTAACAATTTATAAAAACATTAACCAACCTAAAATTTGACCCAAAACACATGTTCATACTCTATTTTCATGTTTTAACACATTTAGCGAATTCGATCGTCACGGCTTCGTTTCTTAACCAATTAACATGATTTAAACTACGCCAGTTTCGTTTCTTAACATACTAACATAATTCAACATCAATTTATAGATTATAACAAGTATTGACCATGAAATTTTGTACTTTCTAAAGCCAATTTTCATGCATATAACACTGTTATTTCTAACTTCTTCCTACTAACCAATTCTCACGAATTTGATCATCAAATAGTACTCACACATGATTATTAACAGATTGTAAACCATGCATACATGTATATATATCAACCCAACGTGATTTCCAAATCATATAGCATAAATACTATCAAAACTAAGAGTTAAAATTGAGAATAGATTATACCTTGATTTAGCAAACCCTTCTCTTCCTCTTGACAATCTTAGAGAGTTTTCTCAAGCTCTCAACCTCAATTTTCCTCTGTGTTTCCTTCGTCCTTCTCTATATTCTCTTAACTTAGCCTTTAGGAATTATGCGCAACGACTCCCCTCTCTCTCACATATACATCAGTTTAAAAAACTAATAGGCGTCAATTAAAATAAGCCAAAGGCCACAGGGCCTTGTTTGGCTAACCACAATTCTCCTCTACTAAGTTATTTTTATATTATTATATTATATGGTTTTTTATTTGTCACACATGCAACCCATTAGCATACACTTATAATTATAATAATTATAATTTTTATTATAATTATACTTATGATTAATAAATAATTATATATCTAATTTAATTAATAAATTAGACTTAAACATCGCTTTATTTAATTTACTTCTTTTCTTTAATATTAAACAATTTAATTTAATTTAATTATTTTATTAAATTAATCTTTCAAATAAAATTACCATTATTCAATTTCATTACAAAATAATGCACCACAATTCATCAATTATTTATTTATCTCAATAAATAAATTAATTAAAAAATTTATTTAATTCAATAAATATTTAAAATTAATTATAAAATTCAACTAATTTCTTCAATAGTTAACTTAACTATTAAACCTCATTTTCCTAATATATGAATATATATTTCTCTTCACACTAGATCACATATTTCAAAATATATAGCACGTATATATAAATACTAACTCAAAAAATCTCAGAATAAGAATTTTAATTATTAAATTCCTATTTTAATAACCTATAAAAATTAGGGTTGTCACAATATTTTTGTCGTTTTCTCAATCCGACAATAATTCTATTGTGGGGTCCACCAATGATTGTGTCATCGTACGAATATTCCCTATTAAAATGAATATTCCCCAACCAATCGAATATTATATAATAACTTGCATACTTTTCAAAATTTCTAAATATTACCCACAACTATAACATTATATCAAATTTACTCCATAATATTAAAAAAAATATATTCGAGAAATTTAAATCTTTATTCATAAAATTTGGGGTCTCACAATCTCCCTCCTTATGAAATTTTGCCTCTAAATTTACGTGACGCATTCGGTATCGTCAAGAGATGAGGATACCTTAACTTCATTTCAGATTCTAACTTTTGAGGTATAACCTTTGAGTGTTGAATACGATCCTTCTTATCCAAGATTTTAACACGTATCTCCTCATACGTTAAATCTTCTGCTATCTCGTCTAGTTTTATTTCAATAATGTGGTTCGGGTCGTCCACATATTTACGTAACATCGATACGTGAAAAACGTTATGAACATGCGACATACTTGGCAGTAAAATGAGTCTATAGGCCACAGTTCCTACTTGATCAAGGATTTTAAATGGGCCAATAAAATCGAGGGTTGAGATTTCCTCTCTTCATCGACTCTTGCTTCTAGAATAACGCCTTCTTAAACCTTCTTCTTCACATTCATCAGCTTCGGGTGTGTAGCTTGAGCGACTTTTAACTTTGTCGATTAAAGTAGATTCTACTCGTATATTCGTTATCTTCACGTGGGTCCCTAGAATCTTTAACTCTATCTCCATCATTTGTAAGTTATACGAAATGGGTCTTTGTGTTAACAACATAACACTCGTCAACACATACGATCTTCTACTCAACGCGTCAGCTACCACGTTCGCTTTTCCCACGATAATATTGAATGGTACGATTGTAATCTTCAACAGCTCGAGCCAACGTCTTTGGCACATTATACGTTCATTTTGGGTGAAGAAAATATTTAAGGGTTTTAGAAATGGGTTTTGTACTGGGGTCAATACAAAATTTGATTTCACGCTCTAGGGGTATGCTAAGAAGTCTTCAAGAATACGTTAGGAAATTTATTAACAATAGAAATATCATTCAAAATTGTGACTCTCATCCAAGACTTGGATAGCACGTCACATTGATACCTATCAACTTATCATCGTCATTCGCGGCTTCCCCTACAGAAAGTCTGGCTTCGGTGCATTCCACACAAGGAAGTTAACAACGAAAGGATCGGGGCTCTTTACTTATGGCTTGATATAACAGTGATTAACTTTAGTGGTTTGGTTGCTTGAATTCGCATAATAGGTTGGTTAGGAATATGAAAGCTAACAACCTTACGAAAAGCTTGATGAGTAGTTAACCAACCGCTTCCTAAAATCACATCAAATGCAAGTATTTTCAAAGATATAAGATCGACAAGTAACATGAAAGTGTCGATTTGAATCAAATAAGATTTATAAACAATGGAGGTAACGAAGGTTTCTCCTAACCGAGTTTCAACCAATAAGTCAAAGTCTAATTTTCCAGAGTCAAATTTAAACGTTGAACGCAAGCAAGAGAGATAAAAGAATGGGTAGAACCGGTATCTAATAAGGTATAAACTTCGCAAAAATTTATAATTAACTAACCCGTGCTAACTTTGTTCGGGTCACTCGCTTTTTGAGAAGTCATGAAAAACGCTCTTCCTAAAACCACCGACTTTGTTTTGTCCGTATCCGCCTTTGGTTCCACCGTCCCAGCTGGACTTGACTTTGGTGCATGACAAAATCGGGCTAGGTGACCTTCTCTTCCACAATTATAACATGCTTTGGACGACATCGCGCAGTTTGGACTGATGTGTCCCTCCCCTCCGCATTTGAAACATATGATAGGTGGTCATTCTCCTTCCTTAACAACGGGTGCTGGTGCTGACGTCTTTCCATCATTGTTGAATCTCCTCTTCTTGAATTTTCCTTTCTTATTATTTTGGCCATGATTACCACCGAAGTGGTTACCATTTCTGGCATGTTGATTCCCTCCACGCTTATTGTCACCGCTTCGATGACTGCTATCACTGGTATTATCATTTTGTTTGACTCTCTTTTGGTTGGGTTGATTTCATTATCACGCTCCAATAATCGAGCCCTATTAACAACATCTGAATACAAACACTGATTATGAGAGATAAGATATTGACGTATCTCGAGTTTCAAACCTCTTAGAAACATTCGCATCATTCTCTCCTCATTATCAACCAAATGGGATGCAAACCGGGATAACTCGGCGAACTTGGCTTCGTCTTTGCGACTGGCCATGTTATTTTTTTTTGACTTGATGAACTCTACCCCTTTCATGTGCCGAATACTTTTGGGAAAGTACTTGTCTTTGAACAGCTCTTGGAACTTCTCCCAAGACATCTTCGGTCGGCGGAGTTAGTACGCTTTACTGATTCCCACCAAGAATCCCTCCGCTGCATAACATGAAGGTGGAAAAAGGAACCTATTACTCCTGAGCATCCCAAGACATCAAATATCTAGCAGATCTGCTTTATCCACGTCTCCGTCTTAAGTGGTTTTGGCTCTCCAAAAAACTCCGGTGGTCCTAGTTCCTTGAACTGCTTAGCGGTGACCGTCCAAGAGTTACTAGTGTTTCCACCTGTATTTTGGACAGGAGCCGCTCTTGCCTGATGTTGCATGAATTGCATAAAGCCTCTGAACATTCCATCTTTTATCATCTGGTCAGTGTTATTGTTTGCCTGAGGATTGTCGCCTTCTTGATGCACATTATCCTGATTATTGATCTGTGGAGACTCAACGGTCTCTTGTGCTCCATTGATGATCTCAACATTTTCAAATGCCATTTTCAAACACTGCCACAAAACAATGGTTAATTGACATATCACATATTATCTCTATACTCTGACCAACCAATTAAATACCAAATAAACTTAGGTAGGTCATACTAGCGAAGGAATTCCCCGTCTCTCCCATCCTAGTTCTTGTCTCACCTCTCGATCCGGGGATCATATCCTAAGCTTTGATATTAATGTGGACGCCCCCAAAATAGGTATACATCACCTATTCCGAGTCGCCAAATATATGGTATAGAATACAAATACAATCTTAATTATACAACAAGAGCTGTGAATTTTAATACAAATATTGTCTTCTAGACAATATCCACTCTCAGAATAAGTCCTCATTATAATTATTATCATACTATTTCATATAATAATGAGGACTACTAATGCTATCATCTGAACCGTCACTCCATTCCCCGACTAGTCCCTGCTACGTTCTCATTTCCTGAAGAAAACAATGAAAGCAAAAGGGTGAGCTAAACTAGCCCAGTAAGAAATATTATAACTAAGATAATGCAGAATAAATTATCGTTAGCCTTCAACAATGTTAAACTGATAAAATATAACAAACATCAAGTTTAACTGCAGCAAAACAAGCAATCCATTAAAAGAGTCAAGTAGAGAATAAAATCTACTATATTTTATGATTTAAAAGGTTTTTCATTACTTTTATTGCTGGGACTCAGCTTAATAAATAATCCACATCATCCCTACACTACAGCCAAGGATATTCATTAGTATCACAACCACAAATTATCCAAGCACTACGGGCCAAGGATATTCGTGTATTCATCAATGGTCATGATCATGCCAACAGCTGTCCATCAATGCACTACGGGCCAATGAGGACTTTTACCACATCATTTGTAACATTACGATCATGATTACACCGAATAATCCCTGGTCATAATCATACCAAATCCATCTATGCACTACAGGCCATAGATGACTTTCAACATAATATAAACATGAGGATGATTACAATGATATAAGAATTCAATAAAATAAGTTCAAGAATTAATTTATCCAGGAACCAATAACGTCCAAGTTGTCAACATGATACTGCTTTGTGGGGGTAAAACTCAAGAATGCTCAGAAGAATATTTCCATGAAAAGATAATGGATGAAGCGCAAATATCAAGGATATTCCACTAATTTTATGGAGTATAAAAGCCACAACTTTAACCAACTGAGTATAATAAAGAATGGAATAACAAAAGAAAACACCAGGCATGCGATAGACCGCACAAACAGGTTATTCCAACAAAATAATAAATAACGGAAATAGGTCATGCATAAACGCACAGACAGGATATTCCAACAGAATAATAAATAATGGAACTAAAGTCGTGCATAAACGCACGTATGTGATATTTCAACAAAATAATAAATAATGAAACCAGTCACGCATAAACGCATGCATGTGTGATGTTCCAACAGAATAATAAATAATGGAACCGGTCATGCGTAAACTCACGATATGTGATGTTCCAATGAATAATAAATAATGGAACCGGTCACGTGCATGCAAACGCACGCATGTGATGCTCCAAATGAATAATAAAAGGCGCAAAAACAAAAGAATTTCACCATGTATGCGGTATTTAGATGTAGGCAAAGTTATTCAACATAATGATAAAGAATGGAATAACATAAGAATTTCACCAAGTATAGGGTAGCCCGCGATACAAAAGTTATTACAATGAAGAGAATAAAGAATGGAATACGAAGTTTACTTCATGAATACTGAAAGAAATAATACCCTTACCTTAGAAGAAACCTAGGATATAGGAGTAGTGAAGTAGCGAGAATCTTTTTTCTTCTTTCTCTCATAGTTTCTCTCTCTAGAGTTTCAAATTGAATTAAGTAAGAAATAATGAAGGAAAGAGCTTTATTTATAGGAGAATAGATCGAATAGTAATTAATTCATGAACTATAGGATTGATTTACTTTTAAACGCATACGGTCCATATTGATTTACTATGCAAAGATTAATAAAATATTCTAATAAAACAAAATCTTTTAAATAAAATATAATATATTCTATTTATAATCTAATAAAACGAATAACTTTATAAAAGTATTCTATTTTATATAAAAAGACTTTACTATGCAAACATTATGCGGACAATTATGCAAACACTATGCATAATATAATATTATATATTCTATTTATAGTCTAATAAAACAAAGTTATAAAAGTATTCATTTTTATATAAAAAGATTTTACTATGAAAAAACCTTATGTATAATAGAATATAATATATTCTATTTATAGTCTAATAAAACAAATAACTTTATAAAAGTATTTTGTTTTATATAAAAAGCTTTTCTATTTTATTACATTAATAATACTAATAAAATGTAATTTATATATATAATATATATATATATATACAAACTTTCGTGACTTCATAAAAAGACACCTCAATATATTTAACAACATTTATCATCATTATTATAATTAACAATATTAATCGACCAGGTCGTTCCCAAGAAAGAGGGGGCTTTCCAATAAAGATTTCTCCCTATTGGCGCGCAATTAGGTGACCAAAATTCTCCTTGGCAGAACTTCTAGACATCGTTAATATTGCAAAAAAATAATATTAATAACTTTATTATCTCAATTATTGATTTAATAATATATAAAATATCGACAATAATTGAATCAAATAACGTGAGATACTATGCAATAATTGTTGTAGCAATAATTGAACAAAATTGAGTGACTTCTCACGTAAGCATCAATAATCAATACCGTAGTGCTACTATGCAACCACGCCAGACATCGCATTTCTTTAACAATTAGGTGTTTCAACAGTTAATGGTAAAACTTCCTACCGTTATTTTTATAAAAATATTTTTGTCGTTTTCTCAATCCGACAATAATTCCGCTAGGGTCCAATTAATGATTGTAATGTTGTCGTCGTACGAATATTCCTTGTTAAAATGAATATTCCCCGACCAATTGAATATTATATAACAACTTGCATACTTTTCAAAATTTCTAAATATTACCCAAAACTATAACATTATATCAAATTTACTCCATAATATTCAAAAAAAAAATTGAGAAATTTAAATCTTTATTCATAAAATTTGGGGTCTCACATATGTCATCTAACCCTTGGTTTATTATATGTCTTCCTCTATGAAAGAAGTAATAATACAAAATTGAGGAACCAAAAAAAGTGCAAATCTTGTACTTTTCTAATTTATATTTGGAAACCCGTATATAGATAGCAATTCAAAATTTTGAGGCTACAATCATGAAACATCATATTCTTGGTCCTCTAACAAACAACTTAGTACTCCAGAAAGTAGCCTTCAAAAGAGGCCAGATCTCCCAATAACATTCGAGTGTACTTTAAAAACTATAGGTCATTTGACACATCAGTTGTACTGAACAGTCTAAACCTAATAAACAATATGCCACACCTCTATGAGTACCAAATGCAAGGATGGAATTAAAAAAAGAGTCAAATTATGATATTTACAGACAGAAAAGAGTTGGTAGTTGTTACTGTTTGAAATAGACGTAACACCATATATATATATATATAAGTATATGTATATGTATCCCTTCATTTCTCAAATTCTTAGTTGTTTTTTCCAGCAAACCATGTAAATGTGGTCAAAAAACAAATGAAGGTTAGATTTCCTTAAGAACTAAATGGAAAGCACACCGGTTTAAGAGCCAACCCAATGTGGGAATTCAGTCAGCAGCAGCCTGTTGTAACTCCCTATCTGCCCGCTCCCTGATTCTCCTTTCAAGCTCTGGTCTGAAGTGCCTGATAAGACCCTGAACAGACAAGAGAGGTACTATAGAACTCTGATATCAAAGAACAAAGCTAGTAGAAATATGACAGTACCAATGAGCCTGTGATACTGGGATGTCTATTCAAAGGACATATATATGTAGTTATATAATGCAGGCGACACTCAATGACAAGTATATCAACTGGCCAAACGCACCAACTTAAGCTCGAAGCAAAATTTGATATAACCATTAATAATAAAAGTTAACTATGAGAAAGTAGTAGTTAATATTACTCCCTCCATTCCAAAACAAAAGATCAAATTTGATTTTTCAAATTTAATATGAGATACTTTCAAACTCAAAATTAATGTGATAAATTTTGTTACAACTGAATATGTAAGACGTATATGACATATGGGATATCATTCCATTGTTTACATGTATGTAGACCTTTTTGACGATATGTATGTTCGGGTGATCAAATTACTATAGATAGCTTGAAACTAATTTAATCCGGAAAGGATACACTGGGAAAAAAACAAACACCAAACGTATGTATATTTAGAGTTTCAATACAGATTTCTGACAAAACTAAGGAAACATGCTAGGGCTTCCGTTTCACCTAACATGTTGAATAGAATAGGGGTATATCAGTAGGAGATTCTCATGGTTTATAGCAAACTCCGTCTCTAACTAAAGAAAAAAAACACAAGTTTCTTTCTCTTTAGAGTTTTTGAAAACTTCAAAAATTTAGCCTGTTGTAACTCCCTATGAGTACATAACTTAAACTTAAATTTAGTATTATTGAACTTGAACTTGAAATTGGAGCTGCAGTAGTATTACCAAGTCACTCTGGAGCTGTCAACTATGTAAGCTGGAATAAATCCAATACAGATCTAAACATATATCAGACAAAACAAATAATACAATACAGATCTAAACATATATCAGACGAAACAAATCTAAATCAGAGAATTCAAAAACCAAACAAAAACAATAATACAGAGTTTACAACAATAAAATTGATTAATAAAAACTCTAAGAAGCAAAGTTTACCACATATAATCAAAATCAATCGATTATAAATCAGTAGAAATGATGAACAAAATGAAGAGAATCACGAAACATATAAGATTACTAATATAAATTTACACATATAGATACATATGTACGGGTTTGAATAAGAGAACGGCCTTACTGAAAAGAGGCGGCGAGGTAACAAGAAGAAGAAGCCCTCAGTTATGCTTCCATACTAACAACATATTGCCCATGAGCTCCAAATTTGATCTTCACAATGGAGATATTGATACCTAGCCGCATGATTTGATGTTCTGCAGTCTCGATTGGCTTAGAGAAGAGGGAGATTAGGGAGATTTCTAAGGTTAGGGCTTCTCGTTAATGGCGGACAAGGAGGTATATTGGATGGAGCTCATCAAGCCCTTGAGAATTAATTGGGAAATAATTCAGAGAGAGGGAATGAAATAAGAAGTGGAACAAAAAATAATGAGGAAAGAATGAAAACTTGTCAATGTCGATGGCCAAATGGTGACCCTCGAAATAGATTATCATATACTAACGGTCAGCATGTGGTCGTCGCTATTGAGACCCTATAGCGACAGTTTCGTCCCGACCGTCGCTATAGCTCATCGCCTTATCTTGATTTTCTAGTAGTGTTTTTATCCGATATCGCTGAATTTTCTACATCTTTACCAACGAGATGTTTTCCACTCCTCAACATAATTTCCTGACACTGTTCGTGGTTTCCCTTCAGATTTCTCTCGGTATCACTCGGTAGAGTCCCTTGTGGCATGTTATTCATGTTAAGGCAATTTGTCCCATTTGCTTTTCCAAATTCTTGATGGCCATTGCTTGGTTTTTCATCGCTACCTCATTGCTTGTTATGTACTTCGACAACAACTCCTCTAAATCTGATTTTCTTTCCTGATATTGAGCTAGTTGTTGGTGATTCTGAAAACCTGGGGGATATGATGGTCATAGAGCTTGATGTTGCTAATTATTGCTCCATGAGAAATTTGGGTGATTCCTATTCCCCTAGTTGTAAGTATTTTGGTATATATTCTGTGGTCCCCTATTGTAGCTACCCACGAATTAGACGGATGCTGGATTGATTACACATTGATCTGTAGGATGGTCACCCGCGCACAATTCACACACGACCGCAATCTGCTGTACTTGAGCCCCTGTCATAGCGTCCAATTTCTTGGAAAGCGCAAAAATTTACGCTTGTATTGTTGTCACCCCATCTACCTCTAACACTCCAACTGCCTTTGCCTGTGTCATTCTTGTTGTGGGCCACTGGTAGTTATTAGCCGCCATTGTCTCAATCAAATTGTAGGCCTCCTCATAACTCTTAGCCATGAATGGTCCACCCGACGCTGCATCAATACTGGTCTTGAGATTCCCATGTAGTCCATTTTAGAAAGTATTCATTTGCAGCCACTTAAGCAATCCATGATGCGGGCATTTTCTGAGCAACTCCTTGTACCTCTCCCATGCCTCATATAATGACTCCCCATGTTGCTGCTCAAACATCGTTATCTTATTCCTCATTTTTGCATTTTTTGTCGGTGGGAAAAATTTGGCAAGGAATTTCTGAGCTATGTCTTCCCACGTAGTTATCGATCCCGGTGGTAGAGAGTGTAACTAACTCTTCGCCTTGTCCCGTAAAGTGAATGGGAACAAGCGAAGTCTCACCGCATCATCCGACACCCCCGTTATACCTGAAGGTGTCGCAAATCTCCAGAAAGCTAACTAGATGTTCATTCGGATCGTCATTTGCTAATCCCCCAAACTGAACAGAGTTCTGGATCATCTGAATCGTCCCAAGCCTGATTTCGAATGTATTTGCAGCAATTGCGGGCCTGGTGATGCTCAACTGCAGTTTAGTCACCTTGGGAGTAGCGAAGTCCCTTAACGCTTTCTAATCTTCAACTGCCATTGCCTCGTCTTTCTCAGAATTTTCAAAGTCTTGCCTCGTTTCCTTGATCCACTTACTTAACCTCTGGAACCGTTTCTCAATGTCGTCCTCAAAAGGAAGCAAGTCTGGATTTTTGGACTGAGTTTGCATAAACCACTTCAAAAACCTGAAATAAGAGAAACAAAACAAAAATAAAAATGTTTAAGTAAAACTGGACTAATTAAACTGATATTGTAAAAATATTAAGATCTATACTAAATCTGTCCCCAGCAGCGGCGCCAAAAACTTGTTGGGTAAAATCTATATACGCAGAACACACAAGTATACGTGGTCAACAAGTAATATAGTAATAAGTAGAGTATCATTCCCATAGAGACAAATTAGAAAGAAATTTAACCTTACAATTATGAATTTCCTATTAATCATAATTTTATTAAACTATTCAATTCAATGATTAAAATTATAGAAACTAAATTAAGAAATAAATAAACTATCACAAAAATCAAAATATGAAATTTTAAACAATTAATGGAGAATTAGTCTTATGATTTCACCCTAAGCTTCACTCTGATTTCTACACCTTTATTCCAATTCAACTCACTATTCCATTTTATTAATCAAGAACATGAATGTAGTACTAGCCACCTCTCAATGCACTAATACCGTATTAACTTAAATCCACAAATTAAATAGAAACAAGTTAAACACCTTAATCAACTAACTCACTATATCTCTATGTGAATTATAATTAAAGAAGGTTTAAGATTAAGTTCTCTATCCAATTACATGTGATGTCAATCATATCTCTACCTTAACATTCATCAAGATTCTGCTATTCACAAAATTCATGAACACATGCTATACTAACTAAGTCTAGACTAGAATATCCTCTCTCGATTCCATACAAATCCACGAAGAATTGTTGATCAGGAAATTCATAAATTCAAGCTCAAATTAATATAGATAAACTGGAAAATAGCTTATTGAACTGGAAATCAAAGTTTACAAAATCATCGTTTCACTTAAGGATCCACCATAAGCCTAAAAAGTGAATTAGTTCATCATGAATGAAATAATAATTAAATAATTCAAAGATAACATCCTTTCAATTACAAATAAAAGATTGAGAAGAAGAATAGTGAAAAACACCGTTCACGTAGCCTAAATCTGCAATCGTCACAAAAATCTCTTTAAAATCTTCCTCCAAAGCTTGCTATGAAAAACTAGAATTAATCTCTGTAATATATCTTGTATGTTCTTTAATTCGTTGCTAATTTAGCAATATACATCCAACACACGTTTTTCTAGTTAATTCCATGTCCAATAGAGTTCATTTGCTATCCAAATGCTAGAGTTCATGTGCCAGCAGAGTTCAAAAAAAGAAAGGAGAGTTCAGCAGTCGAGAACCCCCGCCCCGGCGGGGGTGTATGCCTAAATCAGGCCCGCCCCAGCGGGCATCCTTTCTGTTAGTTGATATTGAAGACCCCCTCACCCCGGCGGGGTTACATAGGCAAAAAGGGCCCGCCCCCGGCGGGGGTCTATCCTGCTAAACAATGCTGCTAACTTTCTGATTGCTTCCATAAATGCTCCAAATGACTTCAATTCTTCGCTAATCACCACAACAACCACCCAACACATACAAGAACACAAAAAGAGTAAAAACGAACATAAAAACAAGAAAGTAACAACGATTAAGCTTGAAATGGATAACGATAAGTGGATATGAAATCAAATTATCACATATCAGTACTTTTTGTCATTTTTATTTCGTCTAATTTCTGTACGTTTTTCGAGAAAAACTTTTATCGGCTTACTTAACTTTTCACGATATATTATTATCAAATCTTTCGACAGAATGTCATTTTGACATACCGAACTCTCGCAAAGGCTTAGGTTATTCAAACCCTAACCCTTAGGGTTTCGTCAGGTGAATAGTGCCTATTTTGTCTTTTACCCGAAAATATTTTTGTTCTCTGAAATATTTTATTTTCGTCTTGAAAATTCTTACTCGTTAGTCTAGCTCATAGCCAGAATCCTCCCGTATTCTAATCATCCTAGGTTCTAGAATGATTAATAAACACATAGCAAAGAATATTATTAATAAAAATTCATTTTATTAATAACTAATTCTTTAAATCTTAAATTTTGGACAATCCGAATTTTTGGGTTATCACATAATCTGAATGGCACTTCTTCTGGACACCGGTCAGCTTTATCTTTACGGGATCCTTAAGTTCTTCTAACATCGTTCGCTGAAAATGTTTTTCATTTAAAGAAAGGGTGAGCATTCAATTGCCCAGCAAGTCATAACAATTGAAGAAACAACTTCAAGAATTCAAATATTCCTTTAGAACTTCGATAACCGAACAAAGGGTATGAAGCAGCTTGAATAATAGGAATAATTCTGATTCCTATCATTTTAAAACCTTAATCATATTCACTTTGAAATACTTTCACTCTTCTACCTTTTTCATATACATCCTGTCTAGCTAGAATCATTAGCACAAACTTAATAATAACAGTTCATGTATAAACAAAACATTTTCATATTGAACAGGTCAACCACAGAACAGTTCATATCATAGAAACATTGAAGTGTTCAAATTGTGGCACAAGGCCACATACGTTTTACCATCTTGTACAAATATCGCACATTCGCACACAGACAGAACTTCTCAAGTTCAACATCTGAGAAGTTTAAGAAACTAGCATTCATTTAGAATATGAATGAAGTTAAGAAACTTGCCTTTACTCACGTACCACGACTTAATCGAATCGCTTCATTCCAATCCCTATAAAACATATAAGGAAAAACTGTGACGACCCGAGAATTTAGAAAATTATTAAAATCATAATTGATTGATTTAAGGTTCAATATTAGGACCTAGACTGAAAATAAGTGTATCGAATTGACAGGTCTATAAAGGAATATTAAGGATTTCAAAATTCTATGAAGGATTTTGGTGGATTTAAAATCTTTTGGTGGAGAATTATCAAGGTTAAGTATTTAAGTGTATAAGAAGCTATGTATGTGATTTTATGTGTACATTAATTGCTTATGTGTTCAGTTTGTGATTTAGGATCAAGGATTTATCAAATAAGTTACAACTTTAGCAAACCCTAAAGTTATGAGAGAATGGCAAGGTTAAGTTAGTAAACTCTAACGAACTGTTTAGAAACCCTAACGATACGCTCAGAAACCCTAATTCTAGTTCCGAGAATCTAAAACCCTAATTCAGTAACTCAAATGTTAAATATAAAAGCTTAAGTGTAATAAGTTATGGGATATATTTGAAATGTCCAATTTGCCCTTCAAATTAGAGGGGAAGAGACCAAATTACCCTTAGTGATTGCAAAATGACAAAAATACCCTTTTACTTAAAACTTAAGCAAAAGATTTGTGAAATCTTGTGAGTCATCACTCTATATTTATCCCATGTGTGTAAAAATCCTACCAAATCAGATATCTTGGACACTTAGCAACATTTGTGGCCATGGATTCAAAAATATAAAAGATTAAAAAGTAAGAAAACTTACTTTACTTAACAAACTTGTCCAAGTCTTTTCTCTCTCTATAATTCTGAAATCTAGAGTGAGAGAGAGTGAAAAGTTGAGTCATGATCAGTTCATAGCAAGCCCAGAACAGAAAACAAGGATCAGAATCATAGATCATGCTAGAAAAGGTATAAAACACTAACTCTTGTAAATCCATGTATTCGTTGTTAGATGTTGTTAGTTGTTGTTTAAAGTTGTGTTAAGGGATGTTATTGAGTGATCCAAGATGTTACATCAAGGATCCATAACATCTAGGTATTAGAAAAATCAAGTTTTAAGGACTGACCAAGAAACCTAAAATATGGTCTGACAGCCATATGTCAGGGCTCATAGATTCTTGTGTTAATTATTTGTTATGTTTTAAGTTATAGAATTGTTCTTTGTCATGAGGAGAGTAGACTGGAAGTGGAATCAAGTCCATACCATGTCTAGATCTCAAGATATAAGTGGTCAAACATTGTTGACCGACCATGGGAACTAATTTCTGGGCAACCCAGAAAATTCCCAGATTTCCAGAAAACTCTGTCAAGCTTTTCAAGACCTTAGATCTTACTGTGTTTAAGTGATTAAGCCATGTTGTTGTTTTGATCTTGTAGACTGGTATAAGGACTACACGATCATGCCTTTAGATTACCCATATCATGATCAGGATCGAAATTAATCATGGTCAAACTTGAGTTGACTGACTACCTTAATGAAGAAATCTGGAAAACCCAGATTTCTCAAGAACAACTCCTGATCAGTACTTTGACCGGCTCAAATCATGAGTTAGTGTTGTTATTTGACTGTACTAATGTTGTATAGTTGTTCTTTGACATCTATACTAAAATTACGAACCATTAGATCACACTAAGTGAACCCAGAATGAAAGTTATGAAGATCAAAAGAAAGCTACGCTGAATCGTTTCTTCATTTCTAGAAAACCTGTAAATGAAGAAACGTACGACGACAATGAATTTGAAGGCTTAGATCTCTCTGGTCTATTGTGGAGTGACCATGAAACTTGATTGTAGTTGTCGTATTACACTTATACTATATGATTAACACGAATTCCAGCCCAGATAACAACAAGAACACTGATTTAATTTAGGTCAAACTAGGCCCCTGGAAACTGAGTATGAAGATCTGGATTTGATGAAGAACACCTATAGCGACAGTTCTGTCGCTATAGGGCCCTTTTAGTGATATTTAATTTCTAAAAATTAATTATTTTATTTATAAATAGAAAAAATAGTTTTTAATTATTAAAATACATAATAAATTCCTAAAAATTATTATTATAAAGCCTAAAAATGGGTTTTTAATAATTTGGAATATATTTCATTAATATTTAATATTTTTGGAATATTAATGGTATTTAATTTATTTAATTATAATATTATATAAATTACTTAAAAATAATTTTAATACTTGAAAAATCATTTAAAAATATATTATGGTGTTAGAAAATATTTTAAGTTATTTTTTATAACTTTTGATATATTGTGATGAATTTCATTAATAAATTAATATTAATTGTAATTAATTTATTTCTTGAATATATTAAATAAATTATGGAAAAATAGAATTAATGTTTTAAAAATCATATAAAAATGATTTAAGGGTTAGAAAAATATTTTAAGTTATAAAATATAACTTTTGATATTTTGTCATGAAAATATTAATATTTTAATATTAATGTCAATTAGTGGATAATGGATTTAAAGGTTTAAAAATAATATAAATATGATTTTAAGGTATTAAAATACTTTGATATATTATAAATATATTATAATATTATGTTATGATTTTTATTAATATTTAATATTAAATAAATATTAATGATAAGGGAATAATGTGGTATTTAATTTATATAAATACGATATAAGTGATTGAAAAATTGTGATAAATGGTAATAATTATTTAAAAATTATTACGAGCTTATGAAAAATATTTTGAATGATAATAAAATTATCTAAGTTAATTGTTAAGTGTTTGGACCGAGTCTTAGTAATATTAGGTTCGAGAATTGTTCGACTAGACCGTCGAGATGTCAGAATTGTGTCGGATTCAACTCACATTAAAATAGTTTGACTTGATATCGAGTCTTAGGTAGTTTGTGGACTGATAGGGTTATATGCTATGTGTTTAGGATTATTTTATAATTATATATAACAATATTATACTGTGATGATATTATTCTAATATTGGAGATCTATATTATCAACAATAGGTCTTCGGATAAAGCGATATAAACTGTGTAGTAGTACTCGGTGATACAGGAAAGTTCCTAACCTTGAACTTCTAATTATTGTGCAAGTTTTTCTTTAACTCGACCTCGAGTTATTTCATTCAAATATACTTGTGGTTAATCATTGCTGATTGCCATGTCTAAGAATTATTAATTCGTACTATGTGCATATTGCATGTATTCATCAGGTATGAAAGGCTGATCACCTTCATTACCATCTAGTTCATATATATTTGTTTATGTTCAATGTTCGTTCAGTTATGAAAGTTTGTTCATGCTAATTCACAATTATATTATTGAATGTTAGCCAACTATTATTCAAATTCTTTCAATCATGATATATCCTCAAATAAACTTATACTTGATGGGAAAACTTATGCTCACCCTTGTTATATCATGATAAACATTACAGATTAAGATGAATACGTCAAATACAAGGAAAAGTCAAAGACAAGTCCAGCTTTGGAGTTTATGTGTAGTTAAATTTGTATCAGTAATGTATGATAATAACATTGTATGTTAGATAGGATATTGATTCAGGTTTATGTGAAGGTTCTCGACCTTGGGGTTAGTGTGTAAAGTTTAATATATAAATAATTTATGTTTATATCTTCCACAATAGTTATAGAAATAGTATACCAGATCCGTGGTGATTTGGGACTCAGATTTGGGGCTTTTATAGTTGGTATCAAAGCTGTACTTTATGAACCTTAGGTAGGAATACCTGAGACCAATAATCGCAGTGATTAGGATAAGATCTAACTCATATAGAGTTAGTTTGTCGGTAAGATTAAAAGACGAATCTCGGCGAGTTATAAAAGATACGGAGTTCCCTAACTCTGATAATAAAGGTGAACAATAGTGATGAATAGATCGAGTCTGAAAGACTAAAAGTACATGTATAGGAGATCATAAAACAAAACGATTATAGTATAGAAATGAATCGTAATATATACGATGAGATCACCCCATGATCTGATAAGGTTATAGTATGGAGAATGATCAAGAGAATGATTGAAAAGTTTACAGCAAGATTGATGTGTGTCAGTTGTACTATGAATTGGTACAGATTCAGGAAAGGATTATGAATACGAGTTGAATGAAATTCGTATTGAGAAGGGAGTTAGGATTAAGTAGGGATTATGAAATATTTGTGTCGCGCTATTTACTATATACATGTTGAGAAGGTGATTTTTTTCTCATGTGTATAACAGATAGGTAGGGTATAGGTAGAGAATATAAGGTTAAGTTATGAGTTCTTAAAATGCATACTTATGTTACGTTCGTGACTCATAGTTATATGAAATGTTTATGAACCCCTCAGCGAATGGACGCCAAAGGTCTGACTAGGATAAGTTCTTCAACTCATATAATAGTGGAAAGTTCTTGAACTCATGAGTATGGTTTAACGAACTGGAAATAGTTATGTGTGAATGGAGAATTGAGGATAATAGGAACAGATAAATTTTTTATGCAATTGATCATTAGTGGAGACATTAGGTTTTCCAAATCATCTAGCTATGCTAGACTCGAAATTTTTGACATCAAGCTAAATATGCACTATGTGCTTTTGAAAAAAGAATTTTTATTTTCAACTCTTGGTGACTATTGTGTAGGACTGGACTTCGGGCCACTTACACCTCCTTACCTATTGAGATGATAAAATAGATTTGTAATGATTTTTGAACGGTTTAAAGTATAGTCTATTCTACTTGTTCTGGCTAGACGATAATGAGTTGAAATATAAAGATATATTTTCTATTTATCACTCATGTACCATGTAACCTGGTGCAGAGATGATAAAAAGTTGATGGAGTTGTAAATACAAGAATACTTAGTGTTGAATTTGATCTAAAATCGTTATTCCACTATTATATGATGTGTTATAACAAAGTCACTCGACGACGACATCCTCAAACGGACTGTTAAATACAGTACGACATTATGACGTCAATTTCAAAATATTTAAAAAAAAAATTAATTTGCCAACGGCGTTTAGCTATACACATTCGTATTTCGATTGAAATTGATTATTGATATGGGTCTAAGCTATTTGATTCAGCTAGACCAACTTTTATGAAAATTCTTATTGTTATCTGAAAATTTTCCCGTACCAAATTATTTTGGTGCGGATTCTGATAAAGACTGAGGTAAAATTTTTGTGCCTATGGTAGAGACGAGAAATAGATCAAACCAGTATTACCCACTATGTCTATAAGATAAGACCGTTTACGGATGAATTTCTATATAAACCTTTGCGGAAATGAAAATTCATAGTCTATATAACTCCTCAACACAATTTGAAATTTTTTACTCTAGAGAGTGGTGTATTGGGTAGCATGTAATGATGAGAATGAATGGTTCACGATTCATGGTATAAGGTGTAAGTTGAATTTTGGGGACAAAATTCTTAGAAGAAGGGGTGAATTTGACGACCTGAGAATTTAGAAAATTATTAAAATCATAATTGATTGATTTAAGGTTCAATATTAGGACCTAGACTGAAAATAAGTGTATGGAATTGACAGTTCTATAAAGGAATATTAAGGATTTCAAAATTTTGTGAAGGATTTTGGTGGATTTAAAATCTTTTGGTGGAGAATTATCATGGTTAAGTATTTAAGTGTATAAGAAGCTATGTATGTGATTTTATGTGTACATTAATTGTTTATGTGTTCAGTTTGTGATTTAGGATCAAGGATTTATCAGACAAGTTGTAACTTTAGCAAACCCTAAAGTTATGAGAGAATGTCAAGGTTAAGTTAGTAAACTCTAACAAACTATTTAGAAACCCTAACGATACTCTCGTAAACCCTAATTCTAGTTCCGGGAATCTAAAACCCTAATTCAGGAACTCACTTACTAAGTATAAAAGCTTAAGTGTAATAAGTTATGGGATATATTTGAAATGTCCAATTTGCCCTTCAAATTATAGGGAAAAAGACCAAATTACCCTTAGTGATTGTAAAATGACAAAAATACCCTTTTACTTAAAAGTTAATTAAAAGATTTATGAAATCTTGTGAGTCATCACTCTATATTTATCCTATGTGTGTAATAATCCTACCAAATCAGATATCTTGGACACTTAGCAACATTTGTGGCCATGGATTCAAAAATATAAAAGATTAGAAAGTAAGAAAACTTACTTTACTTAGCAAACTTGTCCAAGTCTTTTCTCTCTCCATAATTCTGAAATCTAGAGTGAGAGAGAGTGAAACGTTGAGCCATGATCAGTTCATAGCAAGCCAAGAACAGAAAACAAGGATCAGAATCATAGATCATGCTAGAAAAGCTATAAAACACTAACTCTTGTAAATCCATGTATTTGATGTTAGATGTTGTTAGTTGTTGTTTAAAGTTATGTTAAGGGATATTATTGAGTGATCCAAGATCTTACATCAAGGATCCATAATATCTAGGTATTGGAAAAATCAAGTTTTAAGGACTGACCAAGAACCCTAAAATATGGTCTGACAGCCATATGTCAGGGCTCATAAATCCTTGTGTGTTAATTATTTGTTATGTTTTAAGTTATAGACTTGTTCTTTGCCATGAGGAGAGTAGAATAGAAGTGGAATCAAGTCCATACCATGTCTAGATCTCAAGATATGAGTGATCAATCATTGTTGACCGACCATGGGGACTGATTTCTGGGCAACCTAGAAAATTCCCAAATTTCCAATAAACTCTGACAAGATTTTCAAGACCTTAGATCTTACTGTGTTTAAGTGATTAAGCCATGTTGTTGTTTTGATCTTGTAGACTGGTATAAGGACTACATGATCATGCCTTTAGATTACCCATATCATGATCAAGATCTAAATTAATCATGGTCAAACTTGAGTTGACCGACTGCCTTATGAAGAAATCTGAAAAACCTAGATTTCTCAAGAACAGCTCCTGATCAGTACTTTGACCGGCTCAAATCATGAGTTAGTGTTGTTATTTGACTGTACTAATATTGTATAGTTGTTCTTTAACATCTATACTACAATTACGAACCATTAGATCACACTAAGTGAACCCAGAATGAAAGTTATGAAGATCAAAAGTAGCTCACTGGAACTGTTCTTCATTTCTGGAAAACCCAGAAATGAAGAACAGCTCTGACAAGGAATTCGAAGGCTTAGATCTCTCTGATCTATTGTAGAGTGACCATGAAACTTGATTGTAGTTGTAGTATTACACTTATACTATATGATTAACACGAATTCCAGCCCAAATAGCAACAAGAACACTGATTTAATTTAGCTTAAACTAGGCCCCTGGAAACCGAGTTTGAAGATCTAGGTTTGATGAAGAACACCTATAGCGACGGTTCTGTCGCTATAGGGCCCTTTAGTGACATTTAATTTCTGAAAATTAATTATTTTATTTAATAAATAGAAAAAAAATATTTTTAAATTATTAAAAATACATAATAAATTCCTAAAAATTAGAACGTTTGTACACTTAGAACGTTTTTCCAACGCGAATACGATTCACGAGAATCATTTACGTATTCAGCGTTTACGTTGCTCATCTCTTAATCTCTCGTTCAACCTTCTTCTTGAGGTTTTAATCGCTTTCAATCGTTATCCATCCCATGAACCCCATATTCATTATTCTTTCTTAATTTCGAAGCCACAGTGTTTGTTGTATGCTAAGACTGCTCGCAACTACATTACGTTTATGTTCATTAGCTTCTTTGTCTTTTAATATCTTTTAATTATTTTGTTCAACCTTTATTAAGGGTTTAAATCACTTTTGTTAGTGTTACATTACGTGAAATACATGTTCATTATCTTCCCTTACACTTCTCCGCAGTAATTGAGCAATTAAATGTTTATTACTGTGCCTTACTTACCACCGGCCGCGACCTTGAATTCTCCTTCTTCTCCTGCCATGGGCGCCACTCAGAAGTAGCTGATGGCCTGGTCTAGTGCTGCGGCACCGCCTCCCAAGGCTTGGCTGGCCCTGCGGCGCTAGGCTCAACATCTCCAAAAATTTTCTAAGTCTGGAAATTGTTTAACATGCTTACTTTGAAATCTCATATCTTCTTCGTTATAGCTCGGAACGAGGTCGTTCCAAAGCTATTATCTTCTTTATCTTATGTACTTCAATCCCCTTAAGATAGAACTTTTCTCTAAATCCGTTACCATACCATTCGATTGGCTTAATCTTCACCTTGTATTCTTTTTATATTTTTAACGCTCTTCATTTGATCGTCCGTAATTCGGTCATCCGAACTCAGAATTCATTCGTTCTTGAGTCCATGACTCACGTTTCCTATGTTCTCTTACATTCTTATGAAACCCTACATCTTTGGGTTCATTTACACACTTTCTAATTCTCATTCATCTTTTACAAATTTTTTCCATAACTTCATAATAGCTACGTTTGAATTCATTCTTCATGAACGTTTCTACTGTTCCTAACCAAGCAATAAGCATCTAACTTATACTCGATGGTTTTAAACTTTTCCATCAACAACAATTACACTACGATGGTTTTAAATTTGTCCATCAACAAAGTTCTTCGCGTGTTCTTCGCGTTCTTCATCCGTTCTTCATTATTAATCGATATTTTGATTACAATTTCACTTTTTATTGGAATTCACTGTTATAAAACACAATTCCTTACTTTTTTTCACCAAATCGTTCATATGATTCATTCGAATCGCTTAAATTCATTACGAATCTTATACATCCTTAAGAAATTTATAAAATAAACTTCTAATTTTTATTTCTTCTTTTCTCAATAATTTCAACCATATGAAATTATTCCTAACATCATTTACTTGTTATTCTCACTAAGCTATGTTTTCAACATATAAAACGTAAAGAAAATCTAACTTAGAAGTTAGGTTTTAATACATTTCTTCCTTATTTTTCTTCCTTTAGACAAAATCGGCGATTTGCTTGCTTTTCTATTTCACGGACACTTTCGATCTGATCATTCATGCTCATTCTCTTCCTTCTCCATCTTCTCCAAGCTCTCAAGCTCTCTCTCTCTCTCTCTTCCAAAGTGTTTGTTGATTTTGAAAAAAATCAAATAACACTTTCATTATATAGATTTTCAAAGCTAGTCATTTTACCCCTAGATTCACTATTCACACCTCCTTACTAACCCCTTACTATTCACAAAGCTTCCCTTGGAAGCTTCGTACTTCCTTCTTGCGGAATTCGTCCTATAGTTCAAAAACTGCGATTCTCAGAATTCAAATATTTTTGGATATTTCGCCATTCCTTTACCGATTAACTTTTACGTATTCTTCGGATTTCCAAAAAATTGAAAAACACTTTTCGACGTTAATCGTTTTCCTTCACGTTTTCCCCTAACGTAGTTAAATGAATGAAAAGTACATAACAGTATTTTTCATCATTTTTATTTCGTTTGATTTCTACACTTTTTTGAGAAAAACTTTTATTGGCTTACTTAACTTTTCACGATAAATTATCGTCAAATCTTTCAACGGAATGTCATTTCGACATACTGAACTCTCGAAAAGGCTTAGTTTATTCAAACCCTAACCCTTAGGTTTCGTCGGGTGAATAGTGCCTATTTCGTCTTTTTCCCCAGAAATATTTTTGTTCCCAAAAATATTTTATTTTCGTCTTGAAAATTCTTATTCGTTCAGTCTAGCTCGTAGCCAAAATCCTCCCGTATTATAATCATCCTAGGTTCTAGAAAGATTAATAAACATATAGTAAAGAATATTATTAATAAAAATTCATTTTATTAATAACTAATTCTTTAAATCTTAAATTCGGGACAATCCAATTTTTCGGGTTGTCATATTCTTCCTCCCTTATAAAAATTCTATCCTCAAAATTTCTAAACCACGCCCATTCCCGGGTCATCACATTCACTCGTCCTTTACAGAATTTCGCCCTCGAAATTTTAACCTACCCTTCTTCTCAACTTCTCTACAAAGAAGTTCTTATCTTTTAGATATTCCCTCACCTTCATAACTTATCAAGAATTATGAAGTAGAATTAACAACGAGGAATATAAGAATTCCTTTAAAACATTTCATACTTTTGTTGAGGGTCAAATTGACCATGAACTCTTACTAGGTTTAACAGCATGACACCGTAAACATTCTTCCACGGTCAGTTTACAATCACAAAGAAAGTAAACTACCTCTTTCATACGTAGGAAATCAACCCATTGTATATCCCCATTTCGAGGTGTGTTCACCTCAGACTTAATCATTAGATTCTGCACCAAAACAATTTGGTTTGGCATAACTTCTTCAAAGAAAGCTCGATTTTCTTTTAATCATGACATACCATTCGTCTTAGCCAAATCAAGTAGCTTAGACCATAACACTAAATTGGATATCAACTTGAAACATTCATCTAGTCAAATCAATTGACATCGACTACCTCTTTAAATTCTTTCGCAATATATCAAAACGTTTTATGACGTCATGATACCGTACTTTTCATAGTATGTTGAGGACTTCGTTAGTTTATAACTTCGTTATTATACATCATACTATAGTGGGTTATTGATCCTAAGATCACATCCAACACTAGGTTCAATTGCATTAATAACTCCATCTTTTGACCATCTTTGCATCAAATGCACTGATGATATAAAATTCATTCTAATATTTCAAATCAATTTCTGTCTAGCCGAAACAATTAGCATAGACATACTAAGAATAGTTCTTTTAAAATCCTTTGGTTCCAAAAGTTGAACCAATTCTTCCATTTTCAAAACGCGCACACATAAGCACGATTTCAATAAACTTTGAAATCTAGCGTAGCTAGATGACTTGAAATATCCTATTTTAGGTTTGTAATATTCAAGAACCTTGATCAAATTGCATAAAAGTGTGAAAGCGATGTAAAAATCGAGTTTAAAATTTTACAAACCATATACCCGGATCACCCTTTATGCACAATTATTAATTAAGCGAAAAGATAAAGAATAAAATCATACCATTGAAGATCGAGCTTCCTCGGTACAAGTTCACCTCAAATCCTTTTCGCGTTCAACTTGAATCCACAGGGTTTAGTTCCTTCCTTTGATCGGCGTTAGCCACCCATATGTTTGGCCTCTAGAGGTGATCCACCGAGGAAAAATAAAGATTCAAGAAGATGGGTGGTTGGCTAAACCTAGTTTTTCTATCTCTATATAGAAAAAGGCGTACTCTCCGACCATTGGAATTATCACGTAGTCTTGATATCTCGATATAAGACTCCTCTTATAAAGATATCAAGTAACCTATTAAAATAAGGTATTATTTAATTAAACCCTTTTAATTAAAGGGCTCCCTAATCTTATTAGGGATAATTAATTAAACTCCTTTAACTAATTTTCCTTCTAATCGATTAGGAATAAATGAAAGTACTTATATTAAATTAATTCCTAAACTCTTTTAGAAATTAAAATAATAATAATAATTGTAATAATATTAATAAGACTCATCTTATTAATTTATATTTAATATTTCTAAAATATTAAATAATAAATATTAAGCTATTTAATTTATTTTATCACCATAGATTAAATTAAATATACATAATATATTATTATGATTATGCCATTAACTTCTTAAATAATTATTCTTCCTTTTATGGTGTGACCCTTTAGGTTCTCCATATTAACCAGGTTGTGAATAAATCAATTAGAACAATTCTAATCTTATTTAAATAAATAAATTAAACAATTAATTTATTTAAATAAATAATATTTATCTCTGATAGGGATAAGCCTCCCTAGCGATCAGCGACTTTCCGGATAATATAGATTTCAACATTAATCATAAAAGAACCTTTGAGTAAATAGTTACCGTACAATTCAATCATTCCACCATCTGATGTCCCGATTAAATATAAGGCATGGAATTCTTTGTCAAGTCTTATTTTATTTAATTATATGTATTTCGATCCTTAAATGCTGACTCAAATAATGCAAATTAGAAACTCCTTTCTAATTTCATTACGCCTTAACCAAGGACTCTTTGGGTTGTCATTTATCGAATCACATAGGACATTCTCTTCTTTTAATAAGTGGTAGATTCTTTATTGATCATACATTATCTCCATATACAACTTATTATACCCAAGCATACCCTTTGATATACCCTAAGGGTCTTAAGGAATAAGTCAAAGTATAACTCATCATACTTACAAGATACTATGATGATCTCAAAGTCAAGGATCACTTGTACTACTATCACTACTGAGAATTCCTATTTGACGAAAGTAAAACTCCATTAGGTATTCCTTAGCGAGCCACCGTTCGGTGAACTTATTCTCTAATAAGCACCTACATACTTGCTTTAGTGTCTCCACACAAATGATCATGAGATCAATCATCCTCATCCGATGAGCAAGCAGCGTATGTACCAATCTATCCGGATTCACTAATCCCCAATTTAGTAATCAATGATTGGGAACTATTTTAGTTTTAAGCTTTCTAAGAATTTAGATCTCATTAGAATGATCATCATCATTATTATAAAAGCATTGCTTAAAACTATGGGTTTATCACATATTATAAAACGACATCATGTAGATAATTAAAAGCCTTTAATAAATTAATACTTTTATTAATAAATGAATAAGATTGTTTGAAGTATATGCTTTATCATCAAACATGATTGGCTTGTGTGCATACTACTTTCAATCTCCCACTTGCACTAAAGCCAATAAATCATTGTATCTTATACTCTTCTTCTCTAAGTGGCGATTATCCTGCTTTGTTGGATAAGCTTTAGTTAATGGATATATAATGTTGTTCTTGAGAGTCCACTATCTCTATAGTGATTTCCCATCTTTGATGATTCTTATAATCAAATGAAAGTGCCCTGACACATGTTTAGATCCAAGATGAGACTTAGGAACTATTTCTAGTTACGTAATGAACTTTTAATCCAAACAATCAACTTGCGACTTCATTTATAGCTATATACTTTGTCTTTATCACTAAAACCAACAACTCTTTCTTTGTTTGGAACCTTTCAATTCTTTGCACCTTTGTTTCAAGATAACCTTTACCTTAAAGTGGATTTTTACAGTAGTCTTGGTTTGTACGAAAAACTTAAGTGCATTAAGCCCTCTAGTTTTAATTAAGACCCACCATGAATATGATCACATCCTTAGTCTTGGGTTAAGCACTTTAAGATGTTTTCAGCGACTTTCGTAGTGAACTTCTCCATAATATGGTGATCGACATCAGGTCTCGTATATTTCATTGCATGCATGATTGTCACTCATGCGGCCTCTCTTTTTTAGGAGTCTGTGGGGACTATTAAAGAGATACACTCCATAGCTCATCAACATGAGACATCTCTTGGAGTTTGCCATGCTAAGCGACTTTAGCATCAAATGAATATACGTTCCTTGGGTTAAGTCGAGCATCCTCTTAAATCTATCTATATAGATTTATATCCCCAATTAAGATACTCTTCCAAATCATTCATGGAGGAATGTTTGACAACTTTATCTTTCTTGATTGTAGCATTGGTATGTCATTCCTTATCCAGTAGTATATCAACATATAGTACTAGGAATGTCACGATGCTCCCAATTGACCCTTTTTACACACTAGGTTCATTCTTATTTTTGATAAAATCAAACTCTTTTGATTGCCTCGTCAAAACGAATGGTCCATATTTGAGAAACTTGCTTGATCCATTTCTCGAAAGTGTCTACAACACTTACCTCATCGTATGTAACTAACGGATCATCATCTTCTATGATGTGTATCTCATCATCATCATCCATGATGAATCCATACCTCCTAGGTATCTTGATACTATTCGATTCTGATTGAGGTTGTGGTACAATAGGCTCTATCTGAGTTCCTCTTATTTGACTTATAGTGTTTTGTGGTTCTTGAACTCTTCAAGATCTATTATCCTCCACTAGCCCTTTCATTTATAAACACCTTTATCTTAAAAGGCGGCGTGTTTCATAATAAACACCTTTTGCTAAGTAGGATTATAGAGCATATACCTAAACTTACTTTAGGATGTCCCACAAATCGACACTTGTCAAATCTTGTCCCAAGCTTATCCTTTGAAACCTTTTCACATAAGTTGGACAAACCCTTATCTTAACATACTTAAGATTAGGAATCCTCCCCATCCATAACTTTTATGGAGTCTTGGGGTGGATTTTGAGGTTACCATTTTAAGTAGATGTCGACCATTTCTAGGACATTATCCCTAGAAAAAGATCTTTGGAATGTCGGTAAAATCATTATGGACCGCACCATGTCCAACAAGGTACGATTTTTCATTCGGATACATCAATCAATTATTGCGTATCGAGGATGTGTCCATTATGAGAAAACCATTTGAGATGATCTAGAAACTTATTGCACAAGTATTTATTCCTTGATCTAATCAAAAAATCTTAATACTTTGCTAATTTGTTTCACTTACGAATTCTTTGAACCTTTCAAATAATTCACACTTATATTTCAAACAAATACATACATTCAACTCTTTGAATGATCATCTCCTTTTCTTATACTAGTTTGTTTGATTTGCAAAATTATTTTCACGTAAGTCAGTATACAAAATCCATTAAGTAATATTTCGGTTCTTTATAAAACATTATTATTATAAATAGAACAACAATTGTTCTTAATTATAATATCAAAAATTTCATTGTCCAACAATAAAATGAAATAATGTTTTAACGAAATGGAATCTGATAACAACTTATTGACTTAATAGATTTGCCGTAGGCAATGCTAAACTATAAGTTTCTATAGCTAATGCAAGCAACCTTTGCTTCATTTTCCACACATAGGATTACTTATCTTTGTTTAACTTTCTACTTACCTTGGTCCTTCATAAATCTATATTTATGATAACCAAAGTCGGTATCAATACCCAAGTAGAACCTTGACTTAAAGAAAAATTATTTTAAATCATGAACAAATTTGTATTTGTAACCAAAACTTCACTAAGCTTCTTTGGTTAGCCTCTACAAGATGCTTCTTCCAGTTTCTTTCCAGTGTCCAGGCTTATAGCAGTGGAAGCAAACTCCTTTGCTATCCGTATCAGTTTTGTTCTTATTATCCTTTGTTTTTGCCCTTTCTATTTATACCTTCTTCGAATCGTTCTTCTTTTCAGAAGATCCTTTGGCCCCTACCAGTAAGACTCGGTCTTTCTTGGTTGGAAAGTGACTCTCAACATTTTTCAACATGATAAGCAAATCAGCGAGGCTGGTATCTAGCTTGTTCATATGAAAAATTCACAACAATTGTGAAAGGAGTCCGGGAGTGAGTGCAAGATCAAATCTTGGCTCAACTCTCCATCCATGACAAAACCAGTTGTCCTAATTGATCAATCAAATTGATTATGTTAAGAACTTTTTTTATGCATACTATAGTGCCATTGGCCATTCTAGATCGGAAGAGCTCCTTAGATATCTCGATATCTATCGGTCCTACTTTCTCACCATCAACTACTTGATGTGCGGGAATATAGTAGGAAGCATCCATAGTTTCATTTCGTATTTGAAACTCGTTACTCATGGATGCGAGCATGATTCATTGAGCCAGACTGTGCATCATCTTGCCACTTTCTAAAAGTAGCAATCTCTTCCTCGGAGGCATTATGCGCAACCATTCTTGAGGATAGGCGTATTAAGGAGATAAGATAACTTTTCAATTATGAGAACTATTCTCAAATTCCTTAACTAATCCGTTTAATACGGTTTGGTTAAATAACATCTAATATGTTTAGCGATGATAGTAATTTAGACATTGTTAAATTACGTAAATGAATTTGTAATTAACAACATTTTAACATACATTCTTTTATTAATTACCAAAATAATTTAGGTCTTGTTTTAAATTGGTATCTCCACTATTTTCTTCAAACTATATTACCCTCACTTATATAGTTCGGCAAAATCTAATTAAAGATTTGCTAGTGAGAATAAGGATCCCATTTCAAATGTATATAGCCTTGTGGTGACACAACAAACTATATATAAATAAATAGGTGAACAACTTTTGTCAATTACATCAACTATGCAACTCCTTTATTTTGCCTCTTAGATTATTTTGATCAAGTGGTGGCACATCCGAATCAAAATTATCCAAGTTAAGTCAGACCTAGCACTCCATATATTCAAAAAGAAAAATATCATCCTTGTGGTGACCTGACAAAACAATATTGTTCAATTTTCTTTATAAGCATCAAATGTGATAAATTAACATCTTAAATACTTAATACTTGCCTTGTGGTGACACAACAAACTCATATTAAATATTTAATACTCTATTAATTTTATCATGCTAGAAGGCGACGTTCGATATTCCAAATATCTTTGAACGCTTAGGACTTAATATAAAAATTTGAGGGGTTTGTTATTAATTTGTCTCATCTTGTTTAGCGCGCATGCACATATATATATAAAATACGCGTCATATTAATGAACATGTGAAGCATGTTTGCATAATATATAATATATATAGTATAAGCATGCACATATAGAATACTATATTCTACTCGGATTGATTATGGACTTTTATTCTAGTTTGGTTCACTAGAGCCACCAAGTGAACCAAAAGGTCAACTCCCTAGGGTGCAAGAAATAATATTTAAATATAACTATTACATTTAAACCGGGCTCCATTACAAGCGGGTCTTCAAGCGCTCCTTGCTCCTTGATCTCCAATTTTTCAAAATTAATTCTAACTATTCCTATTACAAAACTATTTAAAATAAATAGAAACCTTGATCGTGATCGAGGGAAGTACATAGGAGGAGATAGAATTTACATTAAGAAAAATTAGAGAAGGCGAAATCTGTGAGACCCATTTAATAAAACTCATACATTCATGCATCCAACTAAAATAAAATCAATCACATTGGTCGATAGTCCATAATCAATCCCATTTATTATCATACACATCACCATATGCATCGATAAATAACATTCATCTTATGAATAATAAACATTTAATATATATATTGATATCATTTAATGGGCAAATTTAGTTAGTATAAAATCTATTTTTGAATAAAAATAAACTCCTTTATTTAAATCCAAATTTAAATCAAAATAAAACTATTTTATTTTAATTTATCCAATTTTGAATAAAATAAACTATTTTATTTTAATCAAAATCTTTAATCAAAATAAACTCCTTTATTTTAATTAATTATGGAATCAATTCCATGTAAAAAAAATTATTATTAAAGGAAACACGGATTATCTTTCTTATTCACAAATAAACTCCTTTATTTTGAATAATATGAAATCTCTTATTTCATATCTAAATAAACTCCTTTATTTAAGGAAAGGTGATTCTTTTCCTATTCACAAATAAACCTTTTATTTTGAATAATATGAAATCTTATTTCATATCTAAATAAACTCCTTTATTTAAGGAAAGATGGATTTACTTCCTATTCATAAATAAACTCCTTTATTTTAGGAAAAATGAAATCAATTTCAACTCCAATTAGTTATCATGGAATCCAATTCCAACTCTAATTTTTGCATGAAATTTAATTTTAAAATTAAAATAAACTTTATATTTTAATATTAAAATAAACTTTTATTTTAAAATTAAAATAACTTTTTTTTTTAATTAATTATAAAAATATATATATATATATATATAATATATATTACGATATATATATATATATATATATATATATATATATATTATGCATGGAATATAATATTCCATGATTTGCATTCATATGCAACATATATCTCAAAAAAAAAAATATATATGCATGCTCCCTTTTAAAAAGTTTCAATATTCTGGGATATGTTTTCAACTTTTCTGCCTTGATTCCTTAATATTAACGTGAATCCTTTTTTTTTTTTTATTTAAGGAAGCACGTGGCCATTAGATGAGGATTATATATATATATATATATATATATATATATATATATATATATATATATATAGTTAAAGTAATCACGATATCTTGACCATGATTTAGTAAATCATTTTGGCTCCTTTTTTTTCTTTTTTCTTTTTTTTAATTTTATACAATAAAATTATGCCCAATTAAATTGTTCTAAACACATATCAATATAGATATTAAATTAAAACAATTAATAATTTACATAAAGGTTTGGCTCGATGCCTTTATTAGGTTTGTAATATTCAAAACCTTGATCAAATTGCAAAAAAGTGCGGAAGCGTGTAAAAATCGAGTTTAAAATTTAACAAACAATATACCGGATCACCCTTTATGCACAATTATTAATTAAGCGAAAAGATAAAGAATAAAATCATACCCTTGAAGATCGAGCTTCCTCGGTGCAAGTTCACCTCAAATCCTTTTCGCGTTCAACTTGAATCCAAGGGTTTGGTTCCTTCCTTTGATCGGCGTTAGCCACCCATATGTTTGGCCTCTGAGGGTGATCCACCGAGGAAAAATAAAGATTCAAGAAGATGGGTGGTTGGCTAAACCCTAGTTTTTCTATCTCTATATAAAAAAGGCGTACTCTCCAACCATTGGAATTATCACGTAGTCTTGATATACGATATAAGACTCCTCTTATAAAGATATCAAGTAACCTATTAAAATAAGGTATTATTTAATTAAACCCTTTTAATTAAAGGGCTCCCTAATCTTATTAGGGATAATTAATTAAACTCCTTTAACTAATTTTTCCTTCTAATCAATTAGGAATAAATGAAGTACTTATATTAAATTAATTCCTAAACTCTTTTAGAAATTAAAATAATAATAATAATTGTAATAATATTAATAAGACTCCTCTTATTAATTTATATTTAATATTTCTAAAATATTAAATAATAAATATTAAGCTATTTAATTTATTCTATCACCATAGATTAAATTAAATATACATATTTATATTATTACGATTATGCCATTAACTTCTTAAATAATTATTCTTTCCTTTTATGGTGTGACCCTTTAGATTCTCCATATTAAATAGGTTGTGAATAAATCAATTAGAACAATTCTAATCTTATTTAAATAAATAAATTAAACAATTAATTTATTTAAATAAATAATATTTATTCTCTGATAGGGATAAGCCTCCTAGCGATCAGCGACTTTCCGGATAATATAGATTTCAACATTAATCATAAAAGAACCTTTGAGTAAATAGTTACCGTCTACAATTCAATCCTTCCACCATCTGATGTCCCAATTAAATATAAGACATGAAATTCTTTGCCAAGTCTTATTTTATTTAATTATATGTATTTCGATCCTTAAATGCACAACTCCAAATAATGCAAATTAGAAACTCCTTTCTAATTTCATTTACGCCTTAGCCAAGGACTCTTTGGGTTGTCATTTATTGAATCACATAGGACATTTCTCTTCTTTTAAGAAGTGGTAGATTCTTTATTGATCATACATTATCTCCATATACTGACTTATTATACCCAAGCATACCCTTTGATATACCCTAAGGGTCTTAAGGAATAAGTCAAAGTATAACTCATCATACACAAGATACTATGATGATCTCAAGTCCAAGTATCACTTGTACTACTATCACTCACTGAGAATTCTATTTGGAAAGTAAAACTCCATTAGGTATTCCTTAGCGAGCCACGTTCGATGAACTTATTCTCTAATAAGCACCTACATACTTGCTTTAGTGTCTCACACAAATGATCATGAAATCAATCATCCTCATCCAATGAAAGCAAGCAACGTATGTACCAATCTATCCGGATTCACTAATCCCCAATTTAGTAATCAATGATTGGGAACTATTTTAGTTTTAAGCTTTCTAAGAATTTAGATCTCATTAGAATGATCATCATCATTATTCTAAAAGCATTGCTTAAAACTATGGGTTTATTACATATTATAAAACGACATCGTGTAGATAATTAAAAGCCTTTAATAAATTAATACTTTTATTAATAAATGAATAAGATTGTTACAAAGTATATGCTTTATCATCAAACATGATTGGCTTGTGTGCATACTACTTTCAACATAGCATATAACTCATAACATCGTTCAACTTGATCTTTACGGGATCCTTAAGTTCTTCTAACATCATTCGCTGAAAATGTTTTTCATTTAAAGTAAGTGTGAGCATTCAATTTCCCAGCAAGTCACAACAGTTGAATAAATAACTTCAAGAATTTAAATATTCCTTTAGAACTTTGATAACCGAACAAAAGTTATGAAGCAGCTTGAATAATAGGAATAATCTTGATTCCTATCATTTTAAAATAATATTCACTTTCACTTTGAAATACTTTCATTCTTTTACCTTTTTCATACGTATCCTGTCTGGCTAGAATCATTAGCACAAACTTAACAATAATGGTTCATGTATAAACATAACAATCTCTTATTGAACAGTTCAATCATAGAACATTTCATCTCATAAAAACACCGAAGTGCTCAAATTGCGGCACAAGGCCTCATATGTTCTACCACCTTGTACAATTATCACACATTTGCACATAGACAGAGCTTCTCAAGTTCAACATCTAAGAAGTTTTAGAAACTAGCATTCATTTAAAATATGAATGAAGTTAGGAAACTTGCCTTACGTCCAGCTACAGCTTACGCTGAACTACTCGTTCCAATCCCTATAAAATACATAAGGAAAAACACGTACACCAATTAGTCATATACTTGACTTACGTATTGGTTTACTTAACTTTACTTCTTAGGGTTCGTGTTCTTGCAACCTAAGTTTACACGATCAACTTTCATTACCGGTTTACGGCTTCATGACATATGTAACATTTTACGTTACCTTATTCTTATCTTACAATGTCCGGTACATTCAATTTGGAACGTCATCCAAGTTATACACATTAACTCGGCTTCTTTACATATGCGTACTTGTTTTTAATTCAGTTCTTCACCGTTCCCAGTTTTAGTCATTAGTCTTCATTACTGTTCTTTACTGCTTTCTTGATAATTCATATCTTATTTACTACCTTCGTCAAAATTTACGTCATACAACCATTGTACACCTAGAATGTTTGTCCAACGCGAATACGATTCACGATAATCGTTTACATATTCAGCGTTTATGTTGCTCGCCTCTTAATCTCTCGTTCAACCTTTACTCAAGGTTTTAATCACTTTCAATCATTACCCATCCCATGAACCCTATGTTCATTATTCTTTCTTAATTTCGAAGCCATACTATTCGTTGTATGCTAAGACCGCTCGTAACTGCATTACGTTTACGTTCATTACCTTCTTGGTCTTTTAATCTCATTCAATCTTTTTGTTCAACCTGTACTAACGGTTTAAATTACTTGTTTAATTGTTACATTCAATGAACTACACGTTCATTAGATTTCATTACAATTCCCCTAGGTTTTGAGCAATTAAAAGCTCATTACTAGGCTTTGCCACCCGTGACATTTGCGGCTGCAGTTCCCCCTTTATACCACTTTCGACTGCTGACATGCAAGATCACTCCCTGCACTATGACTCATGCTAAGGTGCGAGTTTCCAGTACCCAACTCTCCCAGTCCGGTGTTGCAGTGCCACCTTACACGGCCTGGCTGGCGCTGCGGCGCCAAGCCCTAATTCTTGAAAAACATTTCTAAGTTTTTAATCGTTCTGAGACGCTTACTTCCCGATCTCATAACTTCCACGTTATAACTTAGAACGAGGTCTTTCCAAAGCCATTCTTTTCCTTATCTTACGTACTTTGATTACCCTCAGACAGAACTTTATTCTGAATCCATTAACATGTCATTCTCTTGGCTTAATCTTCTCCCATCGTTCATTTTATATTATTAACGTTCTTCGTTCGTTCGTCCGAAATTCGATCATATGAACTCAGAATTCGTTCGTTCTTGAGTCCACGACTCACTTTCTCTATGTTTTTTTACATTCTTATGAAACCCTACACCTTCGGGTTCATTTACACACTTTCTAATTCTCATTCGTCTTTTACAAAATTTTCTCCAGAACTTCGTTATAGCTAAGTTTTAATTCGTTCTTCATGAACGTTTCTACCGTTCCTAACCAAGCAATAAGCATCTAGCTTATACGCAATTGTTTTTAACTTATCCATCAACAACAAATTATACTACGATGGTTTTAAATTTGTCCTTCAGCAACATTCTTCGTGTTCTTTTCGTGTTCTTTGTTCGTTCTTCATTTTTAATCGATATTTTGATTACGATTTCACTTTTTATTGGAATTCGATGTTATAAAACATCATTCCTTACTTATTTCACCTAATCGTTCATATGATTCATTCGGATCATTCAAATTCATTACGAATCTTATATTTCCTTAAGAAATTTATAAACTAAACTTCTAATTTCTTATTTCTTCTTTTCTTATGATTTCAACCATATGAAATCATTCCTAACATCTTTTACTCCTTATTCTCATTAAGCTATGTTTTAAACATATAAAACTTAAAGAAAAATTATAAGAGACTAGGTTTTGGATTATCTTTCTCCTTTATTCTCTTTCCGTCGGACAAAGTTTGCTCACGAGCAACCTTTCCTCCTCCTTTTCCTCTTCTTTCTCCCATCCGAACTCTCTCTCTCTCTCTCTCTCTCTCTCTCTCTCAAGTTGTAGGATTTTCAAAATCCCATTCAAATGAAAGTAGTTTCCTATTTATAGATTTTCAAGGATAGGGGCATTTTGGTCATTTGGCCAAACCGCCTTACTATTCACACCTCCTTACTATTCACGTAGCTTCCCTTGGAAGTTTTGTGGTTCCGTCTTTCGGGTTTTGTTCGACAGTTTTAAAAACTACGATTCTCAGAATCCAAATATTATTTTTGGATATTTCGTCTTTCGTTTATAGTTTAAATTTTACGTATTCTTCGGAATTCTGAAAAACTGAAAAACACTTTTTGACATTAAGCATTTTCTTTCACATTTTCTCCTAACGTAGCTAAACTAATGAAAAGTACATAGTGTTGGGTAAAATCTATATACGCACAACAAGCAAGTATATGTGGTCAACAAGTAATATAGTAATAAGTAGAGTATCGTTCCCACAGAGACAAATTAGCAAGAAATTTAACCTTACAATTATTAATTTCCTATTAATCCTAATTTTATTAAACTATTCAATTCAATGATTAAAATTATAAAAACTAAATTAAGAAATAAATAAACTATCACAAAACAATCACAAAAATCAAAATCTGAAATTTCAAACAATTAATGGAGAATTAGACTTATGATTTCACCCTAAGCTTCACTCTAATTTCTACACCTTTATTCCAATTCAACTCATTATTCCAGTTTATTAATCAAGAACATGAATGCAGTACTAGCCACCTCTCGATGCACTAATACCGTATTAACTTAAATCCACAAATTAGATATAAACAAGTTAAACACCTTAATCAACTAACTCACTATATCTCTATGTGAATTATAATTAAAGAAGGTTTAAGATTAAGTTCTCTATCTGATTACATGCGATGTCAAGCATATCTCTACCTTAACTGTGACGCCCCCAAATTCGGACCTCCACTTGGTCACTCAAATTCGGTTCATCACGTTCTCATGGTAAAACCATAATAACTAAAATAACGCATACACAACGGAAAATCTACTTTAGAATAATATACAAAGATTTAATATAATTATTCCACCAAGCCTCACAACATACAGTGCTTAATAGATTACATAATAATATCGAATAAAGACTTATTACATAACCCTACTTAAGCTTAAACATAGTATTAGTGCAACATAATAAATTTTAAACATAAAGGGACAAGCTAGTCGGTAGCCTTGCTCTTGCCCTTGTCTGTTCCAGAGACACCACCCTGTTCCTCATTAACTGAAAGGTTTTAAATAAGCAAGGATGAGCACAAATTGCCCAGCAAGTAATATACAGTAAGGGTGTAGGATATAATATCACAAGGTTTGAAATATCGAAGGGTCATTTCTAAGATAGGTCGAAGTGTCAGAACAATATCATGAATAAGGGATATTACAATTCAATATAAATCAACAGATATATATGAATTCAATGACTAACAATGTATCCAATTGGTTAAGCAATTTGTACTGAGCAGTCACTAAGGAACATTGAACTTCCACTTGAGTTACCAATATTAAACTGATAACCAAAAATATCAAGTACTATAGATGATCAATCTACAATACTTTACGTTATGCATAACACCACAATGATATTTATTCATGTGTTGGGGTTTCCAACAACATACACTCCCCTTACCAAAAGGGCTGTCCAAATCAGTTTTCAAGATTTCCACACCAATCAATTGGTTTGGACAGTTTTTATAAACATGCATATAGTCTAGCCGAATCAAATGCTATCGACTCTTTCACCATATTCAAGGACAATACCAGTTTTAACATGAATAATAGCTTTCACAAGGGTTTAACATACTAGCTCATTTGAACGAGAAAGTAATGAAACTTGTATTCAAAGGGATATGCTTATGGTATTTGTCTAATAAATAATGCAATGGTATTGCACGACAATATTTTGAGTAAGGTTAGAGAAACTTGCCTTAAGCGTAGTTTATCCACGTTAATAAATCAACACTTTCGAATCCTATTTATAGCGTATTATATGATCAAGATATTCATTAGCTAACATAGTCTTTAAACAAATTCGACACGATACAAGTATGCACATATGGTACAAAATCAGTTTACACGTCATCATGAATCAACTACTTAGTTACTTCACAAGCAAATCAAAAATGCTCAAGGTTAAGACCTCCTACTCATGGACTTTTCATTTCAATGCAACACCAACTTATCAACTAGGCATTACTCATATATATATATATATATCAGTAGGTTTTAGATCACATTTAGTATCATAAGTATCACGTAGTTACTGTCCAAAAGATCAGAACTCACTATCTGGGATTCAGATCATTACAGCTGCAATTTATGCCATGGCTAAGTTAGGGACCTGGCAGTACACTTGCCATCCCCCGACCAAACCAAAACTCATCTCATTTGTCTTGTGGTCTCTATTTGTCTTGAACACATAATCATATTTTGTCATGTTAAAGGCTTTCACATGCTTCTTAGATCAATCTAGGTCCCTTCTTGTATAACATGGTTCTAAGTTCGATCATTCTAATAATTTAAGGTCATTCAAGGTTATGAAACCACAAAGTCTAGAATGTTTTCTTTCTAAACATACAAGATAGTTATAAAACTCATATTAGGCATGCTTGGGTGTATTCATAACACATACGTGACACTAACACCGCTTTAGTTGAAAAATAGGCTTTGTTCATACTTTTCTCGAAACGTGCTACACAAGAATGGTATATATATGTTTATGCTATATGAGTGAGTCTAAGAGTGTCATAAAACATGATCACAAATTTTAGATTCCAGACTTCAAGGCATCATGACAATATTCATCTCCTAAGCTTGCTAGTAAGTGCAACATGCTCATGTTCCCTTACTAATCAAATAAACACAAGCTAAAGGTTTATTCATGCATTTCTAAGTCAAACTAACATGCTTTACAAAGTCAGAATATACATCGTGTAGAAATCATGCAAGTTAGCTCACTAGATTAAGTCTCTTCTTGAATACATCTCTAACACAAGGCCTAATAAGTTGATCATGCTCGAAGGAACTATGTACACTACAACATGTTCATCAATGTGCAAAATCAGTCATGCATAGCTTACTAGGTTCATAATTTGTAGAACATTATCTTTACATAGTTTGTTTTCAAAACATAAGGTTCAAATCTCATTTAAATCATACATCTCCATTTATCATGCAAGTCTATTCTAAACATGCTCATATTAGGTTAACATATCCATATATACATCATACACATGTTCACAAGCTAGCTTAAGTCATAGTACTATATCGCATTTCAAAGTAAACCAAAAAGCGAACTTCAGAAGCTGGGCAGAATTACACATGCTGCTTCAAAGATAACTAAGGCGTAGTTGCGCCAGGTCGAGTTCAGAAGCAGTATGCCTACTCGATTTTGCAACGAAATTTCCAACTTTTTTACCAAAGATTCATGCATGCTTTAAACTTTTACTGAAGTGTTTATACATGTTAGTCAATCTCTTAAACACATCCTAACATGTTAATTCATCATGCTTGGCATAGAATTTTAAGGAATTACAAGAATTAAACAAAAACCCATCTCAAGATCATAAATAGAAATTATACCTTCTTGAGCTTAACTTGAACTTCCTACACACTGAATGGGCTTTTACAATACTCACCAACTTAGAAATCTTCACTTAAGCAACTCTTAACAACACAAAAATCTGAACTCAAGCTTAATTTATAGAGAAATTATGGACTAGTCATTGGCTTTACACAATTTTGGAGCCCATGGTGCAATGGCAAGACACGTAGATTCATGAAGAATGGTTTAACAACTCCATACCAACTACATAGCTAGCAATGATCATCTAGGATTTAGCCTTGTGGAGAATACGTGTTTTCAATCTCAGCTACTGTTCATGTACTTGTGCCACTCATTTTGGGACAAAATGAAAAACTCAGTAATCTTGTTATCTAGGCTTGGTTTGGTCTATTTAATTTCCACAATGAAACCTTAATGTACAATTGTTACCCTATTAGGAATATAGGGATTAATTTATACACTCATATCATATAGTCCATGTACATTTTTATCACTTTGGTTTACCGCATTAAAATAATAATTTATAATATGCTTATGGTATTGTATTTTAATATATATACCCACACACATAATGTCACATAGATATTTCATAACATATTTATAACATATAGTTCCAATATATTTAATCGCATTGCCTCATACAATATAATTTTATAAGACTTAATATATAGTCACACAATGTCATACTACACTATATGGTATAGTTATATTATTACTCATATGTACATAACTATCAATATAATAGTATTATATTACTAACTTACTCATTTATGTGAAATAAATAATGTAGACACTCAAAATTTTCTTTTTCTATTACTAACTATGCAGGAGGGCAAAAGCATCTTTTTCACACTCCAGAGGTAACCCTGGAGGACTAAAACATCATTTCCCGACCCCAGAGTTAACCCCGGGAGGTCAAGCCAACCTCAGAGATAACCCTGAGTACATTTAGAGTCAACAGCATGACCATCTCAGAGATAACACTGGGAAAAACCCGCTACAACTATGCAAAAACCGGAGATAACCCCGGGAGGGGCAAAATGGTCATTTTGCCAACTTAACTTCACTTCAAATCATATACACTCATGTCAACTCAAATTGATTTAAAATTTGTCCCACAAGACTCATATCTTAACTTCGGAGCGAAAACTACGCGAAACAGCTCACCGAATTGCCTGACGGGAACTCGGGAATGCTATTTCGGTCATGGACCCATCTTCCTGGAATCAAAAAGGGCAAATCCCATGTCATTGTGTAACTCTCAACAAAAGTAGTCCAAAGATGGTCTTGTACACCTCGTTCGGATGCTCGGATTGAAGCTCTGCAGGTTCGAGCGGACATTACATTGCACGAGTGCACGTACTTCGAGATAACAGGACCCGCGAGGCCCGGATGCACCACGACCAGTCGCAGGTGTATCAGAGGTTGCCGCAAGTACACCTGCGGCCATCAGTTCTATATATATGGGGCTTGGGCCAGCTATATTTGCAAGGGAAATAGCGAGGGAACCCTGTCCAATTGGCTTTGTACATCCCCATATTGAGTGTTTGCTCTTTTTATACACCTGTTAGCCCACATAAAGTTATATATTTACCCGCAAGAGCTGAGTGTTTGTCCACATAGATTCATAGAAGTCTACTTTGGCAGCCCACTATAAGCCTTCTTACATTCTATAAAGCTTTCTTCTCATATTATCACACATTGTTGTACACATTGAGAGTCGTGTGAGTGTGTTTGCGGACTTCTCATTCGTGGTTTTCATTTACATCAGTATATATATACTTATATATATATATATATTTTTTATACGGACTAACATTATCGAGTTATGCCTCGATTGAGCCTAGACTTCATTCTGGAGCGTTTATTAGCTTATATATATATATATATATATATATATATATATATATATATATGTATATATACTTATATATATAAACTATTGTCGGACATATCCGATGAGCCTGGATTTTACATCCGGTGCATTTACTGCTATATATATATATATATATATGTATATATATATGTATATGTATATATTTACATTTTGTCCTGCCTGGAGTTCACTTCGTGGAAGTTGATAGCTTTTTACAGCTTTATTTACATTTCGTCCTGCCTGGAGTTTACTTCGTGGCAGTTGATCGATTTTACAGCTTTATTTACATTCCGTCCCACACAGAGTTTACTTGTGGTGGTTGATCATATGTATATATATATATATATATATATATATATATATATATATATATATATATATATATATTTACCACTTTTATATATTTACATTTTCGATCCCCCATGGAGTTGCTTCGTGGTGGTTCATCATGTCTGTATATATATATTTACAGCTTTTATATATATAACTGATTACTGCTTTCTATACAAACTGCAGTATCATGTGAGCCTAGGAATCATGTGATCACAGATTCAATCTACTGAATCTAGATTCGGTTCCCATGATGGACTTTTTCCAGCTGTAAGTAGCTTGTACATTATATATAGTGTCTGAATTTCCTTGGATGGCTGTCATGCCCATAAAGAGTTCGGCACTGCTGTATATTATTTTCTCGAAGGTGCCTCGCATCTCGAAAAATAAAAGCAAACCAGCCAAACATTTAATAATAAAATGGAAGTATGAAAAGGTCTCGATTCCTATTGAGCACAGGGTTTGAAAAACCCTCTTTTACAAAACTTCATTGCTATATCTTGGTTAAAACTGAATTTTTCTATAAATTCAAACCTGGTGTATATAGGTGCGAACGAGGCCTCGTATTACTTTCAAATAATTGCACATTGATCCACACATATACACACACACACATTCATATAACAGTTTCTTTGAAAAGTAAGGTCAGTAGTAAGTAACCACGGATGTCGGAAGTGCCTAACACCTTCCCTCTGCATAATCAAGCCCCAAACCCAAATGAATCTCGGTTTCACAGACCCGTTTAGCAGTGTTACATCATTGGGTCAATGTGCAAACCTTTTCGGTTGTGTTGGTAAGACCAGTTAAATACACCAAATGGCGACTCTTAAAGTCAAATCGTCGAAATTATACATGAAGAACCTTTTTCACTTGTTTTTTCAAACAAATCTCACATTAACATGAGAACACCAAAGAACAAGTAACGAAAAGGGACAAATAAAAATCCCGACGTCGACAGGTGGCGACTCTGCTGTGGACTCCAGTAAGAGGGCTTAAGCCTCTATTACAAGCTTTTCAAAATTCTTATATGCTTGTGTGTGAATGTTGCATTTACATTTATGATGAATGTGTACGAATGCATCTTAATTATGCCTTTGCTAAATATCTATCTGTGATATTAGTGCTTGACATGTCATCATTTTGCATAAACGGTGAGACACGTTGTATGTGAATGTATGTTGTGTGGTCCCTCCACCAGGAGGCTATCCTGTCGGTGTTTGATTACTGGACTCGTGGGAAGAATAATTCCCCGGGGCTCAGGAAAGGCACCACTCAGATTCGCTCCAGTTGAACGACGGGATTAACTTCCCATCAAGTAGATTGCGATGATCTGGGAACCTTCATACCAAAAAGCCGCGAGAGTAACCTAAGATAGGTCAGCCTCTGATAAACCAAATGCGAAGGGAAGTCTCTTCATACTCTCCCATTTTAATTACTTGTCAATCTCAATGTAATGGAAAATATGAAGAATATGTGAATGCATATTAAGGCTTGACATGCTATCAAATGACACCCATTTTGCAAGATAATATTCCTAAAATGGACATGTTATGATAGCATGTAAAATTTTTATACATTTCCCTAAGACTAAACTACATAAGTTTTTGTAGGGAAGCAATTGATCATATTTCCCGTTCAAAGTCCAAAAGGGCATTAAGCCCATAGTTATACATGGATAAAAGTGCCCAGCCTGATCCTACTCCTGTCTCTCGCGAGGAGTTCGAAAGATTAAGCTATCAAATGACAGAGTTGGCTGTTATGCTCAAAGAACTACACCAATCTACTCAGGGTCCAAAAATACCCATCCATACAGAATCCTCTACACATGGAGGAATCCAGGGCCAAACAATGCCTACTCAACCAGAGTTATCCACCCGTAAGCGGTCGTGGTATTGGCAAAAAGATGGAAACCCAGATACCTAAACCTCATTCCAATAAAGAGATCACAAATCTCAGGGATGATCGAGAAACTGGGGATCTAAGAAAGAAAGTCTAACAAATGGAGGATACCATCCGGTCAATCAAAGGGACTGGAAATTATGGGAGTGTCAACTATTCAGATCTCTGTATATTCCCAGGGGATCGATATCCTACCAATTTCAAAGTCCCAGAGTTTGAAAA